>ML785679.1:163010-277561 GCA_009831015.1 Picea engelmannii | reverse complement strand
AATTTTAGGCATTAAAATAGTCAAAATTGTAGAAATAAGTCATCATATTGTTAGAAACCTTGTAGATGATTTTCAAAGAATTTGTAATAAATCTAGTTCTAAATATTGCAATGCAACCAAACATGTATTTTCACATTCAATTGTTATCAAGATCACGAGAAAACATCATTTTCTACAAAAATCCTATCACCTCTTTAAATGCAATGTTAAAACCCTTAGAAAGTATTCTCATAGACGAGATAGCCTCGACACAGGTGGCCCAACATATTTTTGGGCCTTCACTGGTAGGCTACTTCATTCTAACATGAAATTAATTGGAGAGGTTAAGGGACTAGTTCAATATTTCTGGCATGAGAACACTAGGCCTTCTTCCAACCAAAATATGTACTAAAATTGAGAACGGGATCTAGGGACCGTGAACCCCATATTAAACAATTTATTTACATTACACATACATAATTGTATGAGAGATTTAGAAAAGTGCATAGTGCACTTAACTTGGGCCAAATATTTTTCTATAAATGCAAGCTTTGGTATGTTCGAATAAACACAATTCATGACACATATTGTTGTAGATATCACATTCAATATGTTTATTATTATTACACACACACATATATATTTATTTTTTTGCATAGCACCCTTTTGCAGGAATGCTCATTTATATTGTCATCATCATCATCTAGAGACTTTATTCACAACATCTTGTGTACAAGGCTAGAGGGTTTTACATTTTATAAAAAATAATGATTATATGGAACATGCCCCAGATGTAGTGGAATGACATTATTGAGCAAGTGCATCCATGTAAACGATGAGTATGAACTGGGGAGGAGGGAGGTTGCCTTGAAAATCTTTAAATATGTGACATATGGTATTGATGGCTAACAAGAAAGAAAAATGATAAAATTGGTTACTTCACAAGTATGAGTTTGTGACTTCATGAAGGACTTCGTTGAAAATAAATGAAAATATGTTCATCATGTCCATGTGGCTCGATGGTAGGATGAGTATTTTAGAATATGCAGAGATACTTTTCTTATTGGTATTGTGTTATCAGTGGTTGCTTTTGATGAGAACTACACCCTTCAACCAAAAAATGAGACTCAAAGACAATATTATCACTCAAATAAGGTCAACATAATGGTCCATAGGCATGGACCAGATAGTAATGAACAAAACAAAATTATATTGAAAGAGTATCACTTCTATATAAGCGATGATCGGTGCCATGACTTAGCCTACGTATAACATTGTTTTCAGTTTTTCTATAATCACCTTAAGGAGAAGAACAAACATATGGATCAACATTATATTTGGTTAGATGGTTGTCCAGGCCAGTTAAAAAATCCTCATACATTTGAATGGTTGTGTATGTTGCACAAAAAACTAAAGGTACCACACATTTGGAACTATTTTGAGTCTAGGAACGAGAAATGGGAGCATGATGGAGCAGGTGCATGCATAAAAAAAGTGTTATGCAAGAAAGAAATGAAGTTCACAACTACTTCACTCATTTGATATGAAAAATCCATTCTTGAATGGTTTTGTTCAGTAATGGGAGAGAGAAGAAGAACCCGTGAAGACAAATCACACAGGAAAGGACATTTACATAGATATTTTTGGGAGGTGTTTAATGTAGATTGATCACAGTGGTATGAATGAAAAAAAATCTAGGGAACTCATGGATTCCATTGAGTTAGAACATCAGAAAATGCAGTAGTTGAAATATGGACAAGAAAATTCTCTTTCTTTTTTAGTCCATGTAGTAGTAATGAATGGGATGATTGTGAATCAATAGACTTGGTTGATAGATGAGATTCTGTATCACTCCCTATTGTTCAACGTATAAATATGGAAGTATCCTAGTTGGAGGAGGACCAATCAAGTATTTCAACATATTATGATCATGTATCAGATCTCAGATTGCGTGGTTCGTTGATTCCTTCTATTAAAGTTTGAATAACTAGCATTATTTTTTTATTCTTTGGTCAAGTCGTGGACTCACATTTTGGCACTCCATTTTTTACAGGGAACATATACATAATGGTTTCCCCAAGAGATAATGAATGGGGCATTAATTATTGGCCAGCACAATGCTTAGAGGGGAAGAAAACCCATGTGCGATGAATAATAGATTCTGAAGGCATTGAATTTCCAATTGGTTCGATGGTTATTAAAGGATAATATCAAACATAGGATGAAAGAACACGGAATAAAGGTGGTTTTTCATTTCAATATTATAAACCATGTCAAGTCATATACCACTTTAAAAACATGGTTATTGGTACAAGCCTCGAACTACAAACAATGCCAAGAAATAACTCATTAAAGGTATGCTACTTCTTTCCTTACTCTGAGCATGAGAAGTTAATCGAGACTGCTAGTATTAGATGTGATCTCTATTGTCTACCTGAATGACCATAGGTATGTAAAAGGAATAATTTTCGATTCATTTTGAATGTTGTTAAAATATTTGGAATGTTGTTAAAATATACCTTGCCTTAAAATATTATAGTATGTAAAATATTTTGGTTGTTGTTAAAATATACCTTGCCATGCCATGCCTTGCCTTGCCTTACCATGCCTGAAGTTTCCTATCCTTTCCTTTACTTTCCATGCCATACCTTACCATCCTATACCATACCTTTCCATTCCATACCTTTCCATGCCATGCCATACCTTGCCTTGCCTTTCCTTCAATTTTCTTTCCTTCACTTTCCTTCACTTGCCTTGTCATGCCTTTCCTTGCTTTACCCTACCATGCCATGCCTTTCCTTTCCATTCATTTCCTTTCCTTTCCTTATCATTCCATACCATGCCTTGCATTTCCATGCCATTTCATTATTTTCCATGCATTTCCTTACCTTACCTTTCCATTCCTTCGCTTGTCTTTCCTTTCCTTCACTTTTCTTTCCTTGCCTTTCCTTCACTTTCCATGACATACCTTTCCATGCCATGCCATACCTTTCCACATCACACCTTTCCTTGCCTTGCCTTCACTTTCCTTCACCTAACTTACCATGCCTTGCCTTGCATTACCATGCCATGCCATACCTTGCCTTACCTTTCCTTGAAATGCCTTCCCATTCCTTATGTTTCATTGCCATGCCTTTTCTTGCCTTACCTTGCCTTTCCTTACCTTGCCATGTCATGGCATGCCTTTCCTTTCCTTGCCTTTCCTTGCCTTGCCTTCCCATGCCTTCTTATTCTGTGCCTTGCAATTCCTTCCCATGCCTTCCTTTGCCATACCTTCCCATGCCTTACCTTGCCATACCTTCCCATGCCTTGCCTTGTCTTGCCTTTATTTCCCATGCCTTTCCTTTCCATGCCTTCCCATTCCATGACTTTCCTTTCCTTTCCTTCCCATGAATTTCCTTTCCATGCCTTCCCATGTCATTCCTTGCCTTGCCTTTCATTTCCTTTCCTTTTGATTCCTTTACATTCCTTTACATGCCATGTCTTTCCTTGACATTCCATGCCATGCCTTACCTTACCTTTCATTTCCTTTCCTTCACATGCATTTCCTTGCCTTGCCATGCCTTGCATTTCCTTGACTTCAATTTCCTTCACTTGCTCAACTTTCCATACCATGCTATGCCATGCCTTCACTCTCCTTTCCTTTCCTTTCCATTCCTTTCCTTTCCTTTCCTTGCATTTCCTTTACATTCCTTGTGTTGCCTTGTCATGCCTTCTCATGTCATGCCTTTCCTTGCCTTTCCTTTCCTTGCCTTTACATGTCATGCCATGCCTTTCCATGCCTTTCCTTGTCTTCCCATGCATTTCCATTCATTCCCTTGACATTCCATCCCATGCCTTGACTTGTCATGCCTTCCCATGAATTTCCTTTCCTTTCCCTTCCTTCCCATGCTTTGCCTTCCCATTCCATGAAATTTATTTCCTTTCCTTTCCATGCCTTGCCATGCCTTCCTTGCCTTGCCTTGCCTTTCTATGCCTTTCCATGCCATGCCTTGCCTTTCCTTTCCTTTCCATGCCATAAAATGTCTTTCCCTTCCTTGCCTTTCCTTTCCTTCCCATGCCTTGCCTTGCCTTACCTTGTCATGTCTTCCCATGCCTTCCCACAACTTGCATTTCCATGCCTTCCCATGTATTTCCTTGCCTTTCCTTTCTTTCCCATGCCTTACCTTGCCTTGCCTTGCCTTGCCTTCACTTTCCTTCACTTTCATTTCCATGCCTTTCCTTGTCATGCCTTCACCTTCCTTTCCTTTCCTTGCCATTCATTTCCTCGTCTTGTATTTCCTTGCCTGTCCATGCCTTACCATGCCTTTCCTTTCCTCGCCATGCCTTTCGATGCCATGTATTTCCTTTCCTTTCATTGCCATGGCATGCCATTCATTTCCTTGTCTTTCCTTTCCTTCCCTTCCCATGCCTTGCCTTTCCTTACCATGCAAGGAACAACTATGGAGGGGGCCCACTAGATGAAAATCGATGCTCAGGATCCAATGCAACTGATGGTTCATCCATTCGAGTCCCAATTTGTGTTTTATTGTGAGTTGTAGCTCGTCTCCTCAAGCGATTTAGGGACATGTGGTCAATTTGGTCCAGGGCCATAAAATACAAATCGAGTGGCATAATGGAGTTTTGTAAGCTACCACAAGTTCGTTTTCCAAGTCTCACACGACTACACTACCCAAAAATTCATGACATAGTCTTCTTGAAAATCGACTTCCTCTTCAGAAATTGCACTATGCCTTATGGAGAAAAACCCTAGTGTGGGAGATACTCCAACAAATGGTTTTTCGGTGGAAGAAATGACAATAGAGAGCACCTAGTAGCTGAAAATTGGTGCTCTAGACCCAATGCAACTGACGGTTCATCCATCCGAGTCCCGGTTATATTTTTATCACAAGTTGTAACTTGCCTCCTCAAGCCATTTAGGGACATGTTTCCAATTTGTTCAGGGGGCATAAATTCCAAACCGAACTACATAATGGAGTTCCATAAGCTTTAGTTTGGCCAAGGCCCATGTGACTACACTACCCACAAATTCCTGACACATTGTTCTTGAAAATCAACCTCCTCTTAGGAAATTGCACTATGCCTCATTGAGAAAAACCCTACTGTCAGAGATACTCCAACAAACGATTTTTTGTGGAAAGAATGATAGCGGAGGGGCTCCAATAGCTCAAAATCAATGCTCTGAATCGAATGCAACTATTGATTCATCCATCTGAATCTCTTTTTGAGTTTCATTACGAGTTTAAACTCGCCTACTCAAGTCATTTAGGGAAGTGTGGCCATTTGTTTCCATGGGCATAAAATCCAAACCGAGCAGCATAATGGATTCCAAGGCCCACATGAATACACTACCCAAAAATTATCGACATAATGTTCTTGAAAATTGACCTCCTCTTCATAATTTGTAGTATGCCTCGTTGATAAAAACCTAGTTTCGGAGATACTCCAACAAATGGTTTTTCGATGGATGGAATGATAGAGGAGGGGCCCCACTAGCTGAAAGTTGGTGCTATGAATCCAATGCAAATCACGGTTTAACCATATGATTCATGTTTTGAGTTTTTTCGCAAGTTGCAACTCGCCTCCTCAAGCCATTTAGGGACATGTTGGTATGGAAATGCAAAGAAAGGAAAATAAAGTCAAGGCAAGGAAATTGAAGTAAAGACATGACAAGGCTAAGTATGAAATGACATTGCAGGGAAAGGAAAGGTATAGCTCTAGGTGTAGGTGTAGGTGTAGGTCTAGATAAATACTATTACTTATGATAATCCATGTTTGAAAAATACATGATACCTTATATATATGAATAAAGAGAGATTATTTTATGACATTGAAATTCTCATGCAAGTATTTTTATATAAAATATATGGGATAACAAGTTGTAGAATTACCTGCTTAATGAATCCTTTGATTGTAATTTTTACGTATTAAACTTTTTCATTTAGTAAAATCATTATTTACATATTAAACTTGTTCATTTACATATTAAACTTGTCCATTTTGTCAAGGCATGACATGGCATGGCATGGAAAGTGAATGCAAGGCAAGGCGTGACAAGTGAAGTCAAGCCAAGACAAGTGAAGGCATGGCAAGACATGGAATGGAAGGCCATGGCATGGCATGTTATGGAAATCATTACATGGAAAGGCATGGTATGGAAAGGGAAAGGATGTCATGGAAAAGCATGGCATGGCAATTGAATGCATGGTATGGAATGGCAAGGCATGGCATGGCATGGAAAGACATGTGATGGAAATGCATGGTATGAAAATACAAGGCATGGAAAGTGAATGAAATGAAATGAATGGAAAGACATGGAATCCCATACCATACCAAGGAAAGGTATATCATACCATACCATATCATGGTTTGGCGAAAGGCAAGGAATACCATACCATACCATGGAAAATAAAGGCAAGGCATGGTATGGTATGGTAGGGTATAGCATGCCATACCATACCATATGATGGAAAGGAATGGAAAGGCATACCATACTATACCATACGATGGAAAGGAAAGGAAAGGCATGGCATGAAACAAAATACCATACCATGGAAAGGAAAGGAAAGAAATGACATGGCAAGGAAAGGTATGGAAAGTCATCCATGTCATGGCATGGTAAGGCAAGGCATGGCATGACATGGAATGGTAAGGAAAATCATGGAAAGACATGTAAAGGAATGGCAAGGCATGACAAGGAATGCAAAGGCAAGGCATGGCATGGAAAGGAAAGGAAAGGAAAGTAAATGCAAGGAATGGAATAAAACAACAAGGAAATGCAAGGCATGGTATGACATGGCATGGCATGGAAAAGAAAGTCAATGCGTGGAATAACAAGGAAAGGAAATGCAAGGCATGCAATTGCAAGGCATGCAATTGCAAGGCATGCAAATGGAAGGAATTGCATGGCATGGAATGGGAAGGAAAGGAAAGGAAAGACAAGGGAAGGAGATGCAAGGCATGGCATGGTGTGGCAAGGTAAGGCAATGCAATGCAAGTCAAGGAATGGAATTGTAAGGTATGGCATGGAATGACAAGCCAAGGAAAGGAAATACAAGGACAAATATAACATCCCTTAAAACATGTAATCATTAAATGAAAGGGGGCTAAAAATGCAATATTAAACTAGGGTTTAGATAACAAATGCATGCTAAAATGCAAGATGACACATGACAACCCTACAATATTTAGGACATGACACCCCTAAAGGGATGAAAATTATGACATAAATGTAATAAAAGGTGTTAAGGTGTATTCCAAGGGTTTAATTGCGAGGCATGACAATGACATGTCAATGTTTATTTTTTTGTTATTCTTGTTTCATTGCAATACACATTTTGATTTGACTTTTTCTTTGCATAATTTTATGGAACGTCATATTTATTGTTATATAGGTTAAAATTGGAAACTACATGATAATACATGGGAATCTACATGAAAATGGCATGGCAATGACATGGAATGGCATGGAAATGGCAATGGCATCCCATGGGATGACTTGGAAAGGCATGGTAATGGCATGGCATGGAACAACGTGTCAATGGCATGGCATGCCAATGGCATGGAATTCCAATGGCATGGCATGACATGTCATGGCATGTCTTGGTGATGGCATGAAAATGCCACGGCATGGCAAGGCATGGATATTTCATGGACATGAATTCAACGTATCCATCTGTGAATCCATGTAGTAATTCACAAAAGGAAACAAGGTCAAGCCCAATGCAGAGGGCCCTCAACATTCCCATTATGAGCATACTCATTTGTCCTACTCCCCTTGGGGTTCTCCACACTATTGGAATAAGGTTCCCAAGGTTGACATGCATAAATTTGATGTATCCAACATAGCATGGTGGGTCTCTCAAATGGAACAATACTTCTCCCTCCATAATATTTGGGATGATAAGAACAACCTCCATGTAGGGTTTTTGTACGTCGATAAGGCATGATGGAAGTGGTGGAAGTGGCATAATAATTGTTTTCTAGGAATACCCACTTGGAACATGTTCACTAAAGAATTTTGTGATTTTTTTGATAGGGAATCACATTTTTTGCATAGCATCACTAAGCTACACAAAAATGGATCATTCACAGATTTCATCATGACATTTGAACAATTGACTATCATTACTGAGGGATTATCTGATGCATTTTACCTTGAATGTTTTATTAGTGGATTAAAGGAATGTGAACATGCATCATCCTATTACTTGGTTGTAGGCATGCCAATTAGTAAAGGAGTCTGAGACCAGCCTTCAGGCCCCACCCATCAAGTCTCCATTTCTCACATGTCCTCACCCTGGGGATCACCTAGATCAAACATTGAATTTCCAATAGGTATCTCCAACATAAATGGAGGAACGTCACAAGAAAGGACTTTTCTACTATTATGATGAAAATTATTCCCCAGGGCATAAATGTAGAGAACAAAATTTATTTTAGATTTATGCATCAACTTCCTCTCCCTATGAAGACATCCCATCAAATGAGGCTCCTGAACCAGAGGAGGATCAACCAAGTGATTACGTCAAAGCTCCAGTACTGAGGGATTATCTGATGCATTTTACCTTGAATGTTTTATCAGTGGATTAAAGGAATGTGAAGATGCATCATCCTATTACCTCGTTGTAGGCATGTCAATTAGTAAAGGAGTCTGAGACCATCCTTCAGGCCCCACCCATGAAGGCTCCATTTCTCACACATCTTCACCCCAGGGCTCACCTAGATCAAACATTGAATTTCCAATAGGTATCTCCAACAGAAATGGAGGAACGTCGCAAGAAAGGACCTTTCTACTATTATGATGAAAATGATTCCCTGGGGCATAAATGTAGAGATCAAAATTTATTCCATATTTATGCATCAAATTCCTCTCCCTATGAAGACATCCCATCAAATGAGTCTCCTGACCCAGAGGAGGATCAACTAAGTGATTACGTCGAAGCTCCAGTAGTAACCCCTGTGGAGCTAGAGGAACTCGTCGTATCACTTCATGCACTCTAAGGTATTTCGACCCCACAAACATTGAAGATCAAGTGCTACATCAAACATAGGTCGATGGTGGTATTGATTGATAGTTGTATCACTCATAATTTTATTCATCATAGGCTTGTTGATGAGATCCATTGCTTTGTCTTCCCTTTTTCTAATTTTCAAACCCTCATCGCTAATGGTAGTACTATCAAGTGTGGGGGCCTTTGTGAGAATGCCAAACTCCAAATGGGTGATTATCATATGGAAACCCACATGTTATCTATTTCCATGGGTGGTTTTCATATTTTATTAGGAGTGGAATGTCTTCGACTCTGGGGCTAATCACAATGGATTATCAAGAACTATATATGAGCTTCACCCAAGACGCTCACCCATATACCCTCCGAGGTCTTCAAGCGGGATCTCCTAAAATAATCATCTCTCACATGATGGAAAAACTATTGAAGAAAGTCCACCATGGTGTGATTTCTCGATTTAATGCCATTGAGGTCACTAAACATGCCTCTCACATCATTCCTCCTAGCCTACAACTCATCTTGGACAAATAACCAAAGGTGTTTGAGGTTCCCACATCCTTACCTCCTTCCAAGGGTGAGAATGATCATAGCATCCCTCTCCTTCCAGGAGGTCAACCCCCAATGTATGTCCCTACAAATATCCATTTTCTAAAAAAAATGAAATAGAAAATATGGTATAGGAATTACTGGAGGCGAGGGTAATTTTCCCTAGTACCATCCCATATTCTTCACCCATGGTGATGGTAATAAATAAATAAGGTACTTGACGCATGTTCCTTGATTTTCATGACCTCAATAAATTGACCATCAAAGACATGTTTCTCATTCCTTCATTGATTATCTGTTGGATGAACTCCAAGGTTCCCGTGTATTCACAAAATTATACCTTCTCTCTAGCTATTACCAGATCCAGATGAAGGAGGAAGATATTCCGAGGACTGCTTTCATAACTCATGAAGGACATTATGAATTTTTCTTCATGCCTTTTGGTATTTTCAATGCCCCATCCACCTTTCAAAGTATCATGAATAAACTATTGAAACATTACCTTCAAAAGTTTGTCTTGGTTTTCTTTGACGACATCTTCATTTACAACCGCACTTGGGAAAGCCACCTTCTTCATGTGGACAAAATCATTCACTTGCTACAGGAAATCCAATTGTTTGTCAAAAATAGCAATTGCTCATTTGAAGACAACAAAGTGCAATACTTGGGACACATTCTCAGTTGTGAAGGGTTAAAGGTGGACTCCAAAAAGATACATGTTATGCAGGAGTGGCCGAGACCCATGACCTTAAAATGCCTAAGGGGTTTTCTTTGTCTCATAGGATATTACAAGAAAATTGTCCACCATTATGGAAAAATTCCTAAGCCCTTGACTGACCTCCTTAAGAAGAATGCATTTCATTGGACACCTTATATTAAGAAAGCCTTCACATAGTTAAAGAGGGCCATGTGCACTGCTCATGTCCTAGCAACTCCTAAATTCAATAAAACCTTTGTGGTGGAATCAGATGCTTCTGGAACTAGTATAGGCATAGTAATCACACAAGATGGTCGACCTTTGTCCTTTACTAGCCAAGCATTGAGTGTTCACAATCTGGAAATATCTAAGTATGAAAAAGAAATTATGGTCATTCTCCATGCAGTGCACATATGGTGGCCATATCTCTTGGGATGTCATTTTTAGATCAAAACAAATACCATAGTCTGAAATATTATTTGAATATCCTCCCTAGAACAAAATAAGTCGCTGACCAAAATTTTGGTTTATGATTATTAAATCATATACAAAAAGGGAAAATATAATATAGTAGTTGAAACATTGTCAAGACAACATGAGGCAAAAACCTCCCTATTTTCCTTATCCTTACCAGTCCCTAATTGGATTGAATAAGCACACCAAGAGTGGCTAACACACCTGAATATATCCAAGATAATTCAACACCTGCAGAAGGACCCTAATCCTCCCATCGACTACACTTGGCAGGAAAATATTCTTAGATATAAGTATCTCTTGGTTCTATCACCTTGTTCATCACTCAATCCAAGGCACTTAAATGATTTGCACTCATCATCTACGGTGGGTCACTCGGGGTTCTAAAAGACATGCTTCTGCCCATTTTTCGTTTTCCTAGGAAGGCATGAAGAGGGATATACTTCACTTTGTCATATAATATGAGTTGTTCTAACGTAATAAAGGTGAAACTATCATGTCTCCAAGTACCTACAAACTCTTCCCATTCCAGCTTCTATGTGGAAATAAATCTCCATGGATTTTATAGTGGGCCTTGCTAAATTTGGGAACAAGTCCGTCATCGTGGTGATGGTTGATCGTCTCTCCAAGTATGCTCATTTTTGTGCATTACCCCACCCTTTCATACCCTCACTAGTAGCACAAGTTTTCCTTGATCATATTTTCAAGTTACATGGCATTCCCACCTCTATTGTATCTTATCATGACCCAACTTTCACCAGAACATTTTGGAAAGATTTGTTTAGATTGTAAGGCACCCAGATGAACATGATCATATCCTATCACCCCTAGTCTGAAAACAAATATAGAAGTGGTCAAAAAATATTTGGAAACCTACTTGCGGTGTTTTTCTTTAGACAAACAACACTGGTGGGTGCAATGGCTCCCCTTGGCAGAATGGTGGTACAATACTTCCTATCATACAACCATTAAAATTACCCCATATGAAGTAGTGTATGGCCAATGACCACCTACAACCACTACCTATATTCCAGGCACATCAAAGGTCCAATCTATTGATACAATGTTGCAAGGTTGCACAACCACCCTAGTGGCTCTGAACGATAACCTTCACATGACCCAAAATCACATGAAGCAATAGGTGTATCAACATCGTTTAGAAAGGGTTTTTTAGGAAGGTGATCACATGTTTCTCTGACTCGAAACTTAAAAGAAAAAATATATTAAAGACTAGGGACATCACAAATTGGAACCCAAGTTTTATGGGCCCTACCAAATCATCATGTGTAATTGTTCAGTGGCCTACAAATTATCCCTTCTTGCTACTTCCAAAATCCATCTGGTGTTCCATGTTTCCTGTTTGAAGAAAGTGGTGGGACAGAATTGCAGGGTCCAAACCATCCTTCCAGAATTATATGAAGAAGGATCCCTTTGGATCTGACCGGAAGCATTCCTCAATCACCGCGAACTTTAGTTGTGTGGAAGAACTATCAAGGAAGTGTTGATATACTGGAAGTATACATCACCAGAGGATGCAACCTAGGAACCAACGACCATACTCCAGTAGTTTATGCACCTCCAACCTTGAGGACAAGGCTTCTTTTGAAGGGGTAGGGAATGTTAGGATCTGATCCTAACCCCTCTCCATGGATCATTAGTTAGTAGGATATGTTTTATATGTAATAAAGGTCAACATTAGTTAGTAAGGCCTAATAAATAGATGAGAATAAATCAATGTAAGAAGACCTAATAGAATCTTTCGCTTCTAGAAAGATCTCCCTCTAGAAGTTTCCTTAGAAGGTATAATTAGTATAAATAAGAGAAGGATGCATTGAATATCTTGTCTTGGATATTATTGTAATAAAAGTCTACTCTATTGGAGGTTTCCCCCTCGAAGAGGCAAGTGAACATTGCTATCTTTAATAAAGGTGATCTTTCTGGTGTTATTCTGGTATTTCTCTAGCTATAATCTTGTTCTTCCATTATTGCTTGCTAAATATTTATGTTCCACATTATATTATTCATCTTTTATATTGCAGTCTCTAAATGTAGATTCATGTTGATCGAGAGCTTTAAAGTCAATTCCACCGGGTTGTTTCCAAGAACATACACTTGGTTCGTATATTCATCCCAGTAGTCAAGTTTCTTTTTATTCCCTCAGGATTCTTTAATGGATGACACCCAAACTCCCTGAGGCATTGCAAAGGTGACCTAGGGTTTTGTCCGAGCTTGAAGAAATTTCTTTTCATTTCAATCATACTTATTAGAACAACATTTAGGGTAATAAAAAAAAAATAAACTCATTCCCTGTGAGGATGAGATTTTATGAGTTGGCCTTGAGTTGTTTTCTAACTTATGGAGTGACTTGGTCAAGACCATGACTCTATTTTGATAAATGCATAGGGTGATTCCATGCATATGTTTTAAAACTACATATTATTATTGTTTATGTCTATAAACAAAAGTTGACTCAGTATGAACACAACTATTTCAGATTTATTTTCTTGATTGAAAGCCATGTTGTTTCAACTATTTTGGTTTGGTCGAAACCCCCCAACTCTCTTTTGTTCTTTGGTATGTTAATCATTTAATTACCATGTATTAAAAACAAATCTATATTATTCAGCTATTTGGTTTGATTAGGAAGAAAGTCCTTTTTTTTAATATGAGTTAGAGAAAAAAATTCTATTTAGGGAAATGGATAAAATTCCACTACATATATTTTTGGAGTTACAATACATAAATTCAGTAACAAGTGTTACGGCCCATTAAGTCATGTCACCATTCCTTTCATTTATATTTGTATATTCCAGGAAAAATACTTTTGATTCTTTTCATCTAGCAATAATATATATATATATATATATATATATATATATATATATATATATGGAGAGGCATAGTCTAAATTAATTCTTGCCAAGTTATTTTTGTAGAATAAACTTGTTGGAAATGCAAATATCACCTATTCAATGTATAAAACCCTAAATGGAAAATGGTTATATTCAGTATTTAAGTATTAACAAGAATTCAATCTTATTTTTATTTATTATACAAAGAAATAAGTGAGGATTTAATCCTATTATTAATAAAAATAACATAGAATTCAAAACCCTAATGCTCAACAAAAGAGAGCTTTATCAATCTATTATATAGAACTACTATAAATATTTTTATCATGCTATTAGATACCGATTGACCTCATAAAGGATGAAATGAGGGGTATCATCATATATTTAAAATATTAATGAAAACAAACCTCTGTCTACCCAGAGGTGGAACGAATTCATGCAAAAAAGTTAAATGGTTGAGCGTCCAAACAAAATATAGATAGCCCGCAGTGACGCCCTGGATGCACCTTCTGACCATCCTTCCCAGTACTTCTTCCTTCTCCATCTATCACTCGAGAATTGAATCAATCAACGTCTGAATTTGAAGAGAATCTTTCAGCAAAAGGGGTAGAAATAAAGGGAAAGCAACCAACAAAGTTTTCTGTGGCAAATGTCTTCGCCAACGATTTATGGTTTCCTAATCGACCATTACTCTTGGAAGAAAAAGAGAGCCTTGGGAATTCTACTGTGTAATGGTACATGCTTGCATAAGGACGGCCAGAAAGTATGGTAATTAGAGATATTTTCTTTCATCATTTTTTTTGGTTATATATATAATTTATTCAAAGTAAACTGTAAAATAAAATTTCCATAATATGTTTGAAATATTTCAGAAAAATAGAAATGCTCCAATAACTCTGAAAGATGCATACACTTATACATTTTTTTTAATGTTAAAAATAAAATTCATGTTTTCATGTTTAACAGTGCATGTTCTGCTATTAAGGTTGTTTTACAATTAAAAAAAATATTTAAAATCACAATGCATGTTTGCTATTACAGAGTTTTATAAGGAAGATACTGGAAATCATAAACATCTACTCTGATCACCAGTTCTTCCCCTAAATCATTCTTAGAACGAGTTCTTCGACATCATTCGTGATGATACAGGCATTCAAACCATTTCAAAGGCCATTTACGTGTATGTGCCTCAGTTTAAGAAGTATGACTTTAATTGGATTGTTGATACTTTAGCTGCTCGACCCAAGGATCCATAGTCTATTTGAAAAGATCATAAAAAACAAAAAGGAAGAAGCATCGCTATGAAGGAAAGAGATAACCTTTCTTTATAGAATCTAAGTGTAACGTATTTATACAAACACAGAGAGAGTAAGGCGTAGATATTTTACACATTAATACAGAGGCATAACGTATTGCATGCATAGAGGAAGGGTTGGCTCGCTTCTCCGAAATGAAATGGAATCAGTCTGCTATCTGAATATGGATGCGGTCGGCCCCTGCTTGGATGCAGGCGACGCCACAATTTGCGACAGGTGGGACGAAGAGTGCAGGCGGCACCACAACTTGCTAGAGGTGGGACAAAGACTGGTTCGTAAAAATCTCCCTGAAAGGCCAAATCCTTCTTAAATTACTTTTGGAAAATATTACTTAGTTGCTCTAAACATAGTGCAATATTCTGAATATAGACAAGATGAAAGTATCATTAACAGGTACGAAGTGCTATTTGTTATCACTCCAAGAAACCCTCTGTGGTTGTAGACCAAAGGTGCTTGGTAACTGGAAAATATTACTTAGTTTCTCTAAACATAGTGCAATATTCTGAGTATAGACAAGATGAAAGTATCATTAACAGGAAAATGCTATTTGTTATCACTCCAAGAAACCCTCTGTAGTTGTAGACCAAAGGTGCTTGGTAACTTAGAAATAATGTTTTATATGTGTTTGGGACAATGGGGTCTTCAATGATTTGTATAAGAAACAACTCATCACACATCTAAAGATAAAATGCTTTCAGTAAACAATAACCAGATCCAATAATTGAAATAGAGTATGGAGAATGTTATTCTTGATTTGCCAATACAAGTGAAAGTAGGGCCTAATACAAGATAGCAAGGAATCCTTTAGTTTCAAGCCTATGAGTTCAACAAGGAGGTAACAGTCCTTATGAACTAAAATAAACTGAAATTAAAGTACAGAGAATGAAAGATGAACAATTTTGGTATTGCAAACGAAAGGAAATTCCACTTTATTTCTGCAAAAAGAGTCTATACAATGGCATCAAAATCTCTCCCAGTTTGAACCCCTCTTTCATATCAAAAATAGGCATTTATATCCTCTTACAAACAGTTATACAGATCCTAAAAACATGGATATGTATTTAATAAAGACAATTCAATTCTATCTAAACAACTTGAAAATAAAGTCTTTAACAACTAAACTTAAAAGTCGAACTCTCTTCAATCTCCAAAATTGTCATCTGCATCCTTCAGCTCCTGATATCTGCAATGTGGTGAAGAATAGCAGGACACCTATCTTTGACAGTTGGAACTCCCAACGTTCATGGTCGATTTTTGAGGAAATGGTTTTGCATTTGTTACCAAAATTCTCTCGAACCTCTGATGCTGAACCCTTTGCATGCTATCTCATAACCCACTGATACACTGTAGCCCCTTCAAAACTTGTTTAGAATGAACGGTCGTGTCCTTGGCTTCAAAAATTACTTTCCCAGCTTTCCACAATGCAATCGTTTAATTTTTCGCGGGTTAGCTGTTGAAAGCCGTCACTTTCCACAGCTAACGGGTCATAAAATGATAGCTTTGCACTGGTGAAAGTCCCGATTGCGCTCAAAATGAGTTTTCACCTCCAAAAATTCGATTTCATCAAAATTTATTGTGTTCCAGATTTCTCACCTTGCATATTAACAGCGACTTGAGCGAGAACCTTCAAATCTGGATGAGATTTTTGCCTCAATTTTTGTTTCAACCTCCTTATCTGCCTTTTGAAGCGTTTGGCAAGCCACCACAAGATGTTGTAGTCTTTGGTGAGTTTTTTCTTCCTCTTCTTCTCTCTAACACTTTCCTTAGCCAATCTTTCAAACGCAGCATTGGTCTTGGCGAAGTTATCAGACAACTTCTTATACCTTTCTTTAATTACCCGCTCCAAGACTTCTTGATGAGCTATGACCTCTTTCAAATGCTTGATTTTCTGAGACTTCTTTGACTTGGAGATTTTCGATGTTTCTCCCTGTTCTGTCTGATTGAAGGTTTCATAGTTCTGTGCACACTCAGCTGACTGCTTGGGACTCTTGGTGACAGGGCATTGATCTTGTTGCTCTGATTCTGAATCTGAATAGGGCAAGTTTAGTATATTGGTTCTCTTCCCTGTACTCTGCTTTGTAGGATACTCTGTGTTTTTCTCTGTGGTCTGTTCTGTGGTCTGCTCAAAGTTTAACTTTCTCTTCAACCTGTGAGGCTTCATACCAGATATTTTGTCTTCTGGAGGTCCTGGCAGGGTCCTTCTTTTTCTTGAACTACTTTGAGGAGATGATTGTTTCTTTGAACCCTTCCCCTTTTCATTTGCAATCTGGTTCTGTGTTTCAAAACCTTCCCAGAATAGAAAATGCTCCCAGCTCCTTCCCTGTTGTTTCAATTCCTTCAGGATAATCAATTTTATGAGGCCGAAGTGACACAGAGTAGTTTTTATGTTCAAGGGTCAAGCTCTAATCTTCTTGCAAACCTTAGTCAAAATTTTATGTAGGAAATAAGGAAAATTAAGAGGGGTCTTGCCTGTGAAATGCTCCAGGAGTTTGAAGTGGTACATCATAAGTTTATCATACCTTCCCTCCAAGGTAATGTACAATTGGATACCTTTGAACAGCTCCTGCCATTCTTCGTCTAGATAAGAAACTAGCATACCCTTTTTCCATGCCTTGTGCCTGTACCCCTCTTTCAAATAAACTCTGAAATCCAAATTTTTGGGAGCATTAGTTTTAAACCATCTCTGACCGGTTCTTGGTAGGCCTGTTGCTGCAGCAATGGTAGCTTCATCTACCACAATCTCCATGGACCCGACGTAAGCCTTGTTCCCATCGAAATTCTTGGCAAAGGCTTCTGTTGTAGCCTGGTGGCAACCAACTTGCAACCTTTCAACGAATTCAATACACCCTGCATTCAAAAAATGCTTCTGGACTTTGGGATGTGTCTGTAAAAAGGACAGATTATCCAGCTCTCTCTTGAGTAGAGCTCCACTGCGCTTCCTCACCATTTTATAACTTGAAAATCCCAACAATTTGTAACCCCTGCGACTGCTGATCGAGCCGAGGTTCTGCGCTGTTGAAAGCACTTCGGGCTTCGGCTCTGTTTTGAAACAAATGAAACTTCAACCGGCTTTCGAAACGATGTGTGATATGGAAACCATTATTCGATTTGATGTTTTCAGGCCGGCGGTACCTCCTCTGTACCTGCACCACTGAATTCGAACTTGCCATCCCGGATGCCATGAGTGTGGAGCGTGAGTTTCTGGGTCGGATTCGCATTACAATCCTATTCTGACGTGCTGAATTGAGTTTCCATCATTACCCACTCTGATCAGCGCATGATTTGGATTTGCCTGACGTGGGATGATCATATCATCATTGCCTTCAGATGTGGATATCACGCATGTGATTCCCTCTTTCTTCAACCAACGGCCCGTGGAAAATGCCTATGTTAGTTGTTCATACTTGCCACTTTCATCAGCGCGTGACCCTGTGGAAAACCCCCGTTAGCTATTGAAAGTCTTGACTTTCCTTAGCGCGTGACCTTTTAGGAACTACTCCTTAGCTGCGGAAAGTTTTCACTTTCACCAACGCACCACCTTGTAAAAACCGCTCCATAGCTGCGGAAAGTATGCACTTTCAACAGCGCACGACCCGCGAAACTGATTCTTGCACACTTTGAAATTCACCACTTTCAACAGCACAAAGACTTATGAAAAACATTCCTTAGCTGCTGAAAGTCGCCACTTTCCATAGCGCACACTCAACTTTTGGACACACGTTAGCTGTGGAAAGTGAATTATGAATTTTTTTGAAAAGAAGACTTTATGGGTCAAGTTATTTTCTAAGACAAAAACCAAAACCTAAGTTTTGCAGCTATAAAAACTCAAAAATAACTTGATGACACTACTGATAGCCATGCTATCCACTACAAAACTCGACCAAAAGGACGGTTTCATTTTGGGAGTTAACATTTGGCTCCAACTGGGATGGACATCTCCCTGTGAGGTGACCAAGAACCTAGCTAGACTCAGTAGCCTTATTACAATTTCAAACAGAAACTTGAAAAAAGTTACTAGTACCATTGGGCATGGAGTTATTTGAATGACAAAAATAAAGAAAACAGAACTGAAAAGAGAATATGTACAAGAAGAACCTGGCTTCGAAGGAAGCCTTATGAGAAATAGATCTTCAGGAAGCGCCCATTGAAAGGGCCACTTGATACTGGCTCGCCTGAAAGAGTTTGGAGAACAAAGGTATTGTTCTGCTGTACCACTGTTGTGACAAAAGGACCTGTCCAGAGAGCCTCAAATTTCCCGTGTTTCCCTTTCTCCTGCCTTGCTGCATCCCACTTTAAGACCAAATCCCCCGTTTTGAAGACATCTGATTTGACTTTCTTGTCGAAAGTTTGCTTGATTATTTCCTGATGCAATTCAGTTTTTTCCAAGAGTTGCTCTCTATCTTGCTGCAGTTCTACCAAATTATGAATCCTCCTAGTCAAATCACTTGGTTCAGAATCAGTTTCTTGTAAGAATTTTGCAACCGGTAATGCAAGTTGAACAGGAAATATGGCCTTAGTACCATATACCAACTTGAAAGGAGATGTACCAATTGATTTCTTACATGTTACCCTGTCAGCCCACAAGGCAAATTTCAGTTTGGAATCCCAACCTCTAGCATTTTGTTCAAGCAGCTTCTTTATGATTCTGACTAAACTCTTGTTGGATGACTCAGCTAAACCATTCCCTTGCGGATAGTAGGCTGTGGAATGTACTAGCTGAATTCCCAGCTCTTCACACAATTTCACCAAGTGTTTATCTTTGAATGTAGCAACATTATCAGTGACCAACCTCTTGGGACAGCCAAATCTGGCAAATATGTTTTCCTGCAGAAAGTTTATGATGACCGTATGATTGGCATTCCGGGTGGGAATAGCCTCAATCCACTTTGTAAAGTAATCAGTGGCAACCAGGATCCACAGATGCTGACCACTAGAAGGCGGATGAATCTCACCTATGAAGTCCAGGCCCCACTGTTGGAAAGGCCCTGTGACTACTATAGGTTTGAGAGGAAGGGACTTCAGTTGTTGTTTACCTTCAAATCTCTGACATTTGTCACATGTTTTCACAAACTCATATACATCTGAAAATAAGGATGGCCAATAGTAACCAGATCTTAAGATCTTGTGTACTGTGGTTTTCCAATAGTGATGTCCTCCGCATTCACTATTATGAAGTTCACACATGACTTTGGTTGCCTCCTCTTGGTTTATACATCTCAACAACAAACCAATGGGATTCTTCCAAAACAACAAATTATCATTGATGCAAAAATTTATAGCTCTGAGCTTCAAAGCCCTTCTTTGAGTCTTTGTCACATATGATGGGACTGATAGAGTTTGCAGAAATTGAATAATATGACTGTACCATTTGCAATCAGCTAGATGAGTTGAAACCTGCATTCCCTCACATTCCTTGTTCTCTGCAGACAGAACATCTTCTGCATCAATACTCATCAGATTTATGTCAGGTAGCCTGCAATTTTCCTCTGCCAGGAGTTTGGCAAGGCCCTGGCCTTTCACTAGCTTTGCTGGTTTGATTTCAACATCGAATTCAATCAATCTTGCTATCCACTTACTCCTTTTGCCATCAATATCAGGTTGGACAAGAACATCTTTAACTGAACTGGAAGGAACAAAAGCTATTACCTTTGCCTGAAGAATGTAGACCCTGAAAGCCTTCAGTGACTTGACAAGTGCATATGCCTGTTTTTCCAGCAACTCATACTTTACCTCTGCGTCCCTCAAGACCTTACTAAAGAAGGAAACCAGTTGCTCTTGATCATCAGCATTCTTCTGCAAGAGTACTGCTGCGATCGTATCACTCGAAGCAAATGAAAAAATGTAAAATACCTTGGAGAAATCAGGGTTGATCAACACAGGGGATGTTGTGATGGCTTCCTTGATGGCATTGAATGAATGTCTAGCTGCTTTAGTCCACTTTACCTCAGATTCTTTCCTCAACATAGCAGTGATATGCTTTGTGAGTTCAGCAAAATTCACTATAAATCTTCTGACAAAATTAATAGTCCCAAGGAAAGACTGAATGTCCTTCTTCGATCTAGGAAGAGACAGATTTTTAATTGCTTCTACCCTCTTTGGGTCAATCTTAACCCCATCAGCTGAAACAATATGCCCAAGTAATTTCCCCTCCTTAAGCGCAAAATTTGATTTTTTCGGATTAAGAGAGATGCCATACCTTCAACATTTCAGAAATGTCCTTCTTAAGTGTTGCAAATGAAGTTTGTGGTTGCTTGAGAAGACCGTGATATCATCAAGATAAATCAGGACGAATTTATCTTTCTCCCCAACAAAAGCAATGTCCATTTCCCTTTGGAATGTCGCCCCTGCATTCATCAATCCAAAGGGCATATTCTCGTACATAAACGTACCCCATGGAGTGGTAAAGGCAGTTTTTTCTTTGTCTTCCGGGTGGACAACAATCTGATTGTATCCAGAAAACCCATCGATAAAGGACATTACCTTCGATCCTGACACCTTCTGCAAAATATGCTCCATTTTAGGCAGAGGGTAATTGTCTTTCCTAAAGCACTTGTTCAAATTTCTGAAGTCGACGCAGAGTCTAATCTCCCCATTCTTCTTCCTAACCGGCACAAGATTAACAATCCATTCTGAATACCTGAGAGGAATGATAATGCGGGCATCCAACAGTTTCTTAATTTCTCTTTCCATTGTGGGCAGCAGCAAAGGGTTGAAGGATCTAAGCTTCTGTCTGAATGGTTCGGTGTATTTATTCAAGGGAATCTTATGTTGAATCACCTATGTGTCAAAGGTCTTCAAATCAACATACTGCTAAGCAAAGCTGTCTGCAAATTCCTTCAGCAATTCTCCATAATCATCCCTTTGTTTTTCAGTCAAATGTGAGGCCAAGTTGACATGTTTAGGATCTTGTTCACTGGCCACATTATACTGCAAAACATTTGAATCTTTCTCCCCACTTTGCAATTTGACAGCCACATCGTTGTTATCGAACAACCTTTCCAACGGGACCAAACCTTTAGGAATTATGTTGGTGGACAGTTGAACTATTTCATGAGCTGCAATTTTTCCCCTGAGCTTTGGCTACTCAATTTCATTGTCATGTTCGTTCTCCTGATCGATCTGCAGATCTGCAAACTCATCTATCACTGCAAGGAACCTGGTGAGTTCAACATCGTCCTCAAAAACTCTCCAAAATTTTACATTATCAGGGAGAGAGGGCCTATATTTAACTTGAATTTCATAGGTTAATTTATGAGGAAGAGGAGGTATGAATTCACAAGCAGACACAGCCAATGAATCAGCCAATTCATTCATTGCTCTAGGTACAAATGCAATTTTAAAATCTGCAAAATTTCGAATTTCCTTCAACACTTCATCTCTGTATGCCTTCAGCCTGACATGCTTGGCTTGAAAGGACTTATTCACCTGCTGAATAATCAAATCTGCATCTCCAAACACCTGCAATTTCTTAATTCCCTTCTCCTTCGCTGCATTCAGCCCCAAAATTAGTGCTTTATACTCAGCAATGTTATTAGTCACTTTAAAATCGAGTTTAAAGGACAAATGAGAAGTTTTCTTAGAGGGAGAAATGAATACCACTCCTTCTCCAGCTGACTCCTTGGTGCAAGCACCATCAAAGAACATGGTCTAGAGATCATCCTCTGCTATTTCTGTGGGTTGAACTGTGATCTGATCTGTGGGTTTTCTGAGCAGCAATGTATCAGGCAGTGAGTCATCAATTTTCAAGATACAAGATCCCATATCTGTGTCGACCGCATAGATAGGATGATTGGATGGATTATTCTCATCACTGATTACATATGCCAACTGAGATTCCCTGTAAAGTCTTCTGTTCACCCCTCCGAAAATAGGGATAGTAGCATAGGAGAGATCCATTTGAAGAGTGCCACCTAGTCTCTTCATCCACGATCTTGATAGAAGACACCCAAATTTTGGAGGTATGTCGGCCACCACTATGTCCATTACCATTGTCTTCATTGATTCTTGGGTCAAGGTTACAGCCAAATCCTTAATCATCCCAAGGCATTTGACTTTTCGAGAATCAAAGGAGAAAAGGTCATGATAAGACTTGGTGATCTCCAGCCCAAGCTCATCTATGACAGCCTTTGGCATCAAGTTGTGCGAAGCACCAGAGTCCAACAAACAATTATGAAGTGTTTTCTCATGAATATTCAAAGAGATGTAGAAGGGAGGACAGCTCTCATCTCTGTCTTCTACCAACTGACCTAGAGTGATAGTTGGCTTATCATCATAAATGTTGAGGATGTCGGCAGAAGGAGATACAGATTGGGGATCTAAGGTTTTGAGGATGTCCCTTTTAAACATCTCATTTTTCATCAGCTCAACAAGAGGAATACGAATCTTAATTTTCTGTATTTCAGCCTCGAAATTAAAAGAATATGGAACCTTATCAGCAGTTTTATCAGAAATCTTTACCTGACATGAAGGGGCTTCCTGATTCTTTTGTTGTTCAACAGGAGGCTGACTTTCTGGAGTTTGCTGCTTGGCAGGGGCAGCAGTCTTCTTGGGAGGAGCTGATGCTTTCACCTTTGAAGAATTTGCTGGCTGGTCTTCTGAGGTTTGATCTTTTTCCTTAACAGGGGCAGCAGGATTTTCAGGAGAGGCTGGTGCATCTTGTTGAGCAACATTGGATTTGGATCGGAGGTTATATCTATTTTTATCTTCTGCTGTGAAAATGCCATCACCAAGAAGATCATCTTCTGTCTGTTCAGTCATTAATGATTCCTCATAATCTTGCTGTGTTAGATAAGACTTCCATGTCTCTTCTCCAACACAATGAATGTCACCTTCTCCATCTTCTTGATCTTCGCCATTGTCATCGTCCATCACAACATTCTGAAGAGGGACTTTAATCCTCTGATCTTCATTAGAATTCTTCTCTCTCTGCAAGATCTGAGTTGGCTGATTATTTCTTCTGAAGCTATTGGGATTTAGGTTAGGATTTCTGCCTGCAGGATCATAAGTGCTTCTACCTTTCACAGCTTGTTTATTTCCGATCTTGAGTTTAGATATCTCAGAGGTTAGAGACTCTAACATTTTGGCCATTTTATCAAGTTTTGGATCAGCATGTGATGAAGATGAGGCTTCATTTTTCGATCTTCTCCTATCAGATTCTCCTTTCCTCTTCTGGGAGGCTAGAATGTTTGATTCCACCTCAAGGGAAGAATCTTGCATGAGGGATAATGATGGTGATCTCCTTTCTCTCAACAGCAAATAGAAGTTTGAATCAAAAGCATCAGAGTATGTGATCTTGGCAGAAGCATCTGATGGTTTTATCTCAGCAGGAATTTTTCCATACATCCGGTTAAACCTCTTAGTCAAATCAGAGACTGACTCGTTGCTTTGTTTCCTCAAGTTCCCGAATTCTGTGATGTAGTAGACAAAATCTCTTCTGTCACCCCAATGTTTCAGGAATATCTCATCTAATTGCTCGATTCCGTCAATGGAACCAACAGGAAGTTCTTTAAACCATTTCCTAGAATGACCATCTAGGCTTTGGACAAAGACTCGTGTCCAAACATCTTCTTGTTCAATATTAAGGTTCTCTGCATAGCTGTAAAAAGCCTCAATATGTTCTTCAGCGAACACATCGCCTTCACCTGTGAATTTAGGCATATATTTTTGATAATCTCCTGTTGGCATGGCTGCTACTAGGTTCGTCAATATGAGTGGCACATACCTAGCAGCCAGGATTTGCTGCATCTTGGTCAAAGGAGGTGGTGCTGCAGCCATGACTGTCAGAGGTGGGGAAAATGATAGTTTCTTCTTCAAGTCTTCAACACTGGAGGAATGTGAAAGAGGTGAGTCTTCCAAAGGGAAAGAGGTCTAGTAAGAGGCCTTGTAAAAATTTGTAAGCTGCCTAGCTAAATTTTCTTCACCCTTAGTAGATAACTCTTGAAGGAGGTGTTCAACAGCAAGGAGGCTAGTATAAATGTTCAAGTGGTCTTCTTGTTGTTGAGAGTGGAAAGACTCAAGAGAAGAAGAATTGTGGCTTCTTTCTAAAGTTTTTTCAATCAAATTATAATTTATCAATTTATCATCACTAGGATTTTCTTGTTGATCAAAAAGAGTTTGTTCTACTACAGTATTTACATCTTTTTTATCATCAGTGTTCTCTGAAAATAACTCAACTTTTTCTGCAGTAGATTTCTCAGAATCTAAAATAGGATTACCTTTTGGATCTGTTCTTGAAGTTTGACCATGAATCGTCTTTCCTTTTCTGAGAATTGATTCTGGATTGGACACTGGCGTGGTCGGTGATTCTTGAGGATTCGCCCTAGTACTGATCCTCTTAGGAGCCAGGATGGACTTGTGGAGTCGCCAGATAGATGATTACAACCAACTGAAAGTATCTAATCTTTGTCTATCATCAAAGATCAGCTCTGTGTCGTATCCTAGGAAAGCAGAGCTTGAATTCCGTCTCCCCGACAACGACGCCAATTTTTTATCACTCCAAGAAACCCTCTGTGGTTGTAGACCAAAGGTGCTTGGTAACTTAGAAATAATGTTTTATATGTGTTTGGGACAATGGGGTCTTCAATGATTTGTATAAGAAACAACTCATCACACATCTAAAGATAAAATGCTTTCAGTAAACAATAACCAGATCCAATAATTGAAATAAAGTATGGAGAATGCTATTCTTGATTTGCCAATACAAGTGAAAGTAGGGCCTAATACAAGACAACAAGGAATCCTTTAGTTTCAAGCCTATGAGTTCAACAAGTAGGTAACGGTCCTTATGAACTAAAATAAACTGAAATTAAAGTACAGAGAATGAAAGATGAACAATTCTAGTATTGCAAACGAAAGAAAATTCCACTTTATTTCTGCAAAAAGAGTCTATACAATGGCATCAAAATGTCTCCCAGTTTGAACCCCTGTTTCATATCAAAAATAGGCATTTATAGCCTCTTACAAACAATTATACAGATCCTAAAAACATGGATCTGTATTTAATAAAGACAATTCAATTCTATCTAAAGAACTTGAAAATAAAGTCTTTAACAATTAAACTTAAAATTCGAACTGTCTTCAATCTCCAAAATCGTCATCTGCATCCTTCAACTCCTGATATCTGCAATGTGGTGAAGAATAGCAGGACACCTATCTTTGACAGTTGGATGTCCCAACGTTCATGGTCGATTTTTGAGGAAATTCTTTTGCATTTGTTACCAAAATTCTCTCGAACCTCTGATGTCGAACCCTTTCCATGCAATCTGATAGCCCACTGATACACTGTAGCCCCTTCAAAACTTGTTTAGAATGAACTGTCATGTCCTTGGCTTCAAAAATTACTTTCCTAGCTTTCCACAGTGCAATCGTTTAATTTTTCGCGGGTTAGCTGTTGAAAGCCGTCACTTTCCACAGCTAACGGGTCATAAGATGATAGCTTTGCACTGGTGAAAGTCCCGATTGTGCTCAAAATGAGTTTTCACCTCCAAAATTTCGATTTCATCAAAATTTATTGTGTTCCAGATTTATCACCTTGCATATTAACGACTACTTGAGCGAGAACCTTCAGATCTGGATGAGATTTTTGCCTCAATTTTTGTTTCAACCTCCTTATCTGCCTTTTGAGGCGTTTGGAAAGACACCACAAGCTGTTGTAGTCTTTGGTGAGTTTTTTCTTCCTCTTCTTCTCTCTAACACTTTCCTTAGCCATTCTTTCAAACGCAGCATTGGTCTTGGCGAAGTTATCAGACAACTTCTTATACCTTTCTTTAATTACCCGCTCCAAGACTTCTTTCTGAGCTATGACCTTTTTCAAATGCTTGATTTTCTGAGACTTCTTTGACTTGGAGCTTTTCGATGTTTCTCCCTGTTCTGTCTGATTGAAGGTTTCGTAGTTCTGTACACACTCAGCTGACTTCTCAGGACTCTTGGTGACAGGGCATTGATCTTGCTGCTCTGATTCTGAATCTGAAGAGGGCAAGTTTAGTATATTGG
This sequence comes from Picea engelmannii, assembly GCA_009831015.1. Taxonomy (NCBI): domain Eukaryota; kingdom Viridiplantae; phylum Streptophyta; class Pinopsida; order Pinales; family Pinaceae; genus Picea; species Picea engelmannii. The sequence goes on along the minus strand of ML785679.1, from coordinate 250,695 downwards.
TTCTCTTCCCTGTACTCTGCTCTGTAGGATACTCTGTGTTTTTCTCTGTGGTCTGTTCTGTGGTCTGCTGAAAGTTTAACTTTCTCTTCAACCTGTGAGGCTTCATTCCAGATATTCTGTCTTCTGGAGGTCCTAACAGGGTCCTTCTTTTTCTTGAACTTCTTTGAGGAGATGATTGTTTCTTTGAACCCTTCCCCTGTTCATTTGCAATCTGGTTCTGTGTTTCAAAACCTTCCCAGAATAGAAAACGCTCCCAACTCCTTCCCTGTTGTTTCAATTCCTTCAGGATAGTCAATTTTATGAGGCTGAAGTGACACACAGTAGTTTTTATGTTCAAGGGTCGAGCTCTAATCTTCTTGCAAACCTTAGTCAAAATTTTATGTAGGAAATAAGGCAAATTAAGAGGGGTCTTGCCTATGAAATGCTCCAGGAGTTTGAAGTGGTACATCATAAGTTTATCATACATGCCCTCCGAGGTAATGTACAATTGGATACCTTTGAACAACTCCTGCCATTCTTCGTCTAGATAAGAAACTAGCATACCCTTTTTCCATTCCTTGTGCCTGTACCCCTCTTTCAAATAAACTCTGAAATCCAAATTTTTGGGAGCAGTAGTTTTAAACCATCTATGACCGGTTCTTGGTAGGCCTGTTGCTGCAGCAATGGTAGCTTCATCTACCACAATCTCCATGGACCCGATGCGAGCCTTGTTCCTATCGAAAGTCTTGGCAAAGGCTTCTGCTGTAGCCTGGTGGCAACCAACTTGCAACCTTTCAACGAATTCAATACACCCTGCATTCGAAAAATGCTTCTGGACTTCGGGATGTGTCTGTAAAAAGGACAGATTATCCAACTCTCTCTTGAGTAGAGATCCGCTGCGCTTCCTCACCATTTTATAACTTGAAAATCCCGAAAATTTGTAACCCCTGTGACTGCTGATCGAGCCGAGGTTCTGCGCTGTTGAAAGCACTTCGGGCTTCGGCTCTGTTTTGAAACAAATGAGACTTCAACCGGCTTCCGAAATGATGTGTGATATGGAAACCATTATTCGATTTGATGTTGTCAGGCCGGCAGTACCTCCTCTGTACCTGCACCACTGAATTTGAACTTGCCATCCCGAATGCCATGAGTGTGGAGTGTGAGTTTCTGGGCCGGATTCGCATTACAATCCTATTCTGACGTGCTGAATTGAGTTTCCATCATTACCCACTCTCATCGGCGCATGATTTGTATTTGCCTGACGTGGGATGATCATATCATCATTGCCTTTAGACGTGGATATCACGCACGTGATTCCCGCTTTCTTCAACCAACGGCCCGTGGAAAACGGCTCTGTTAGCTGTTCATACTTGCCACTTTCATCAGCGCGTGACCCTGTGGAAAACCCCCGTTCGCTGTTGAAAGTATTGACTTTCCTCATCGCGTGACCTTTTAGGAACTGCTCCTTAGCTATGGAAAGTTTTCACTTTCACCAGCGCACCACCTTGTAAAAACCGCTCCATAGCTGTGGAAAGTATGCACTTCCAACAGCGCACGACCCGCGAAACTGATTCTTGCACACTTTGAAATTCACCACTTTCAACAGTGCAAAGACTTATGAAAAGCGCTCCTTAGCTGCTGAAAGTCGCCACTTTCCACAGCGCATACTCAACTTTTGGACACACGTTAGCTGTGGAAAGTGAATTATGAAATTTTTTGAAATGAAGACTTTATAGGTCAAGTTATTTTCTAAGACAAAAACCAAAACCTGAGTTTTGCAGCTATAAAAACTCAAAAATAACTTGATGACACTACTGATAGCCATGCTATCCACTACAAAACTCGACCAAAAGGACGGTTTCATTTTGGGAGTTAACACTATTAACAGGTACTTACATAAAATAGTTTGTTGTTATGCGAGCAACAGTTCGTTGTTATGAGAGAGAACTCCATTTAGTGGGCTCTCCAATGTGTTGGGTTGCTAGAGATACTGGAGTAGGTAAAAATGACCATCTCCTCTTAAAAAAAGACAGAAGCAGCTAAAAACTGCAAGAAACAAATGCATGTAAAGACTGACCCAAAGAGACAGAAGCAGGTAAAAAGGGCAAGAGACAGAAGCATGTAAAGACTAACAACATTCGACAAGCTTGTGCAAATTTTAATAGTAAACACCTGGTGGAGCTCAAGACCACAAGATCATAACACCTGTGAATCCACTGCCATGCGCAGATATACCTAATAGATATTAGCTATGGGGTGTGCATGGGGAAACATTTTCGGAAAGCATTTAATGTTAGAGAAGTAATGCTAAAGTTAGCATTACTTCACTTTGTAACTAGTTGTCTAAGTTAACCTTCAAACAAGGTAAATTATGTTAAACTTTATCCTAAGTTTGCCTCTATATGAGTCCAAATAAGAGGGCCAAATTCAAAACTTACCATATAATATGAAATGTAGTACTAAAAATTTAGAAAATTGGAAAAGCTTTAGGTAAAATTGGTTGGTTTATGTGCAAAAGTAATATATGTATAGAAAACCAATTACTATAGTTCCTACTAACACGAAGGGAGGGACTAATAAGTTAATCCTTGGATGTTACTTGATTAATTAATAAATTACTTGGATGTTACTATAGTCCCTACCAACCCAAAGGGCAGGGACTAATAAGTTAATCCTCGAATGTTACTTGATTAATTAAGTCACTTGTTGATTTATGAAATTGCAAATCTTCTAATTGTGAATTTTGATCCACAGGGACTAATAAGTTAATCCTTGGATGTTACTTGATTAATTAATAAATTACTTAGATGTTACTATAGTCCCGACCAACCTGAAGAGCAGGGACTAATAAGTTAATCCTTAGATGTTACTTGATTAGGGCAGGGACTAATAAGTTAATCCTTGGATGTTACTTGATTAATTAAGTTAAGTCACTTGTTGATTTATGAAATTGCAAATCTTCTAATTGTGAATTTTGATCCATATATAAATTGTAATGACATTTCGTTGTTAATTTTTATTAAGGGTTATATATCAATATGTTTTAATTGACTAATAAATTAAGTCACGAGATAAAAAAAAAAAAAGTCACATCTTAGGCTTTGTGAATTTTGTTTCATATATAAACTGTAATTACATTTTGTTGTTAATTTTTATTAAGGGTTACATATCAATATGTTTTAATTGACTAATAAATTAAGTCACGAGATAAAAAAAAAGCCACGTCTTAGGCTTAACTTAGATGGGGATTACACTAAGGGAAATACACGCGTCATCATGAACCAAATTTAACTTTATTGACCTATATAATGGGGAAAATGATTAGGTACATGACATTTCACTCTTTCCTATTTTCTTCCTTGTACCTTGTCCTGTCATAGCCCTTTCTCTTTTATCCTATGATAGTCTTTCCATATTATAACTTTTTATAAAATAATCTTATTGATTAATATTTTTTTTCATCATAGTTTATAGAAATAAATTAAATATTAATTATTCGTTTTACATAGTTTATAGAAATAAATTAAATATTAATTATTCGTTTTACATCGATCTTAGGATCCTTAGTTTTATATGCATAAATTACCAATCCATTACATTTATAGAAATAAATTAAATATTAATTATTCGTTTTACATCAATCCATTACATTTATAGAAATAAATTAAATATTAATTATTCGTTTTACATCGATCTTAGGATCCTTAGTTTTATATGCATAAATTACCAATCCATTACATTTATAGTTTCCATGAATATAACATATACTAAAATTCTAAAACAAATCTAGTCTTTGCGAGAGTGAATTCAAAAATATGTTTAAACATTTTTTTCCTTTGTCTCACCCATTTACATCAAGTATGAATATTATAGCTAACTAGGAGACAAAGTGGTTCAAGTACGATCCTTAGTTTTATATGCATAAATTACCAATCCATTACATTTATAGAAATAAATTAAATATTAATTATTCGTTTTACATCGACCTTAGGATCCTTAGTTTTATATGCATAAATTACCAATCCATTACATTTATAGTTTCCATGAATATAACATATACTAAAATTCTAAAACAAATCTAGTCTTTGCGAAAGTGAATTCAAAAATATGTTTAAACATTTTTTTTTCTTTGTCTCACTCATTTACATCAAGTATGAATATTATAGATAACTAGGAGACAAAGTGGTTCAAGTACGAAATGAAAAGTTGAAAAATATTCTTTTATATGTGAAGGATATAGAAAACTCCACACAAAGAGATACATGAGAAGTGATTATACCTTTGATTATGGGAGGAAAGGGAGATACACATAATATTGAACTCAAAATTAATTTTATTGACCTATTTTCCTACATTATATATGCATAAGTTTTCAACTCTTTAAATGTATAACTCATAAGAATGTAAAATATGCTAAAATCATCCCAAATAAAGTTTTTGTGAGAGTGAATTCAAAAATATGTTGAGATGTTTTATTTTATATAATCTATATAGGGATTTTCGATGTTTAAGTAGGCATGTTTAATATACTATATAATCTTAGTAAGAATATGGAATAATGTATATCTTTTATGCCCACATGATCATATATTTTCACTCAAATGCTATAAAGAATTCAAATGTGAATATGAAATGCAATTGTATCATAATACATCATTTTGAAAGTTAGATTATTGAGATCTTAATTTTTAAGTACCATTTTCATTTTTTTTAGTGTCATGGGAATGTCATCATGATCACATAATTAACCCAATGGTATACTTTTTCCCTACAACATTCTAGTTTAGTTCCCAAGGTAGAAAAACATGCACCACAAGGTAGAAAAAACATGCACTACTATGTTTCATTGTCATTGAATGTGAGATATTGAAATTTTTAGGAAATAATAAAGCAAGCAATAGATACTTTGAAGAGTAGATACTTTGAAGAGGAGGGAGTAATGTCCTTTCATTCCCCAAATGATATTATTCTACACCTTTATGATTATAATTTTTGAGTCACACTTTAATAAAAATAATCAAGGGATATTTTGAGGCCATATAATAAAGGCTACATATTAAATAGAATGGTTATTTATGGATTTTCCTATATTCTTAACATGTTATAGGATATCTTTGAAATTATCATTTCCTATAGTTACTAGGGAAAATAAACCATAATATATTGAAATTGACTATCACGAGTAACAAATTTGACTCAATAGGTTGGGATACTACTATCTTGATATCTATTCATCTAATTCAATGTTTGATATATTTTTACTAACAGAAATAAATGTATGTAAGTCAAGTATGTCTATTGAATTCACCCACTATGATACTAATTCTCCAAGTGAGGGAGGTCTTTATGGGATACTAATTCAAATAAGAGAGAGGGATACTAATCATTGTTAATTGGTTATTATTAATGGGTAGGGACAAAAAAATAGATATATGTCATATGTTATTTATATAGTGATGGTAGTTTTGAAGAAAGACGGGAAGGAGAAATTTTAAGTAAGACATCGAGATCCACTTGAAGTGGTAATGTCAAAAGAAAATTGAAAGAAGACATGGATTCATTTATTGTTTAAGGATGGATGCAATCTTATGACAATGATACTAATAGAGATGAGGGAGTTCCATTGAGATATAAACATTATATGAAAAATTGGGAACCAAACCCACTTCCCGAGTTAGACACTGATTTTTGTATTAATGAGAGAACATTTTGGATTGTTGCATTTAATTTACAGGCTCTAGGAATCTTTTCTATGTATGGTGTAAATGTTCCATACAATAATGTATTTGAAGGGAGTATGTTGGTATAACATACAATTATAAATTTTTGATATGGTTATGCAAGTATCTAAAGCGTATGCATAGATATTGAATTTGTGAAAAAATATAACAAATTGAAAGAGACTTATCAAAATAAAGGATCGTGTGTGTGTGTGTGTGTGTGTGTGTGGGAGATCAAAATATTCAAATAATGTTGCAAGGTTTATAAATAATCCAGGCCTTGGAAACATAAACAAGCAAGCTAATTGCATTTTCAAGGGGATAGATTGAAATAATTTTGTGGTTTGTGCAGTAAAACCAACTACTATGGAGAAGGAGTTGTTGATTGATTACAATTTGAAGAGAAATTAGGAAAGAGATAATTATGTTTTACAATTGAATGTGTCTAAATATGATTTGCAAAAAAAAATTTATATGCATATTTTATCTAATTAACATACTAGTGTGTATGTTGTAGGTTGAATTGAGCTCAAATCTAAACTAGGCTCAAATCCACTACATCATTTGATGTTTGAAAAACATGTTTACATTAAAATTTTGAATAGAAGAAATGCATTACCAAATACATCATGAATAAATTTCCATCAGAATCATATTATTAATATTTCCCTCCTTTTAATCTTCTTATCAAGTTATCTAATATCCTCACCATTGTCATCAACCATGATGAATGGGAACAAAAACTTATATAATGATAGACATGATTTTGAATTCCCGATGCACCAATACATTCATCATTCCTATAATATACATAAAAGTATATTACATGTTTATTTGTAATTAACCTAATTATGTAATTGTACTTAATCAATTTCGAGGGAACCAAAATAAAATAATTTATATTTTTGTTATTTCTTGACATACTACATTGATATATGGATACCGATTATATATTTTTCAGACTAAATGTAACACAAACCTTCACACACATGATGTACTTTAAATTAATTATAATAGTTAAGTACACTTGTATAATAAGATTAATTACAAATAAATAAGAAATATAATTTTATGTATATTACATTGATAAATGGACACCAATTGTATAAAGCATGAAGTAAATGGCATGCAACCTTTCACACGAACAAGATGTCCTTTGAATTACTTATACTAGTTAAGTATAATTATATAACTAGGTTAGTTACAAATAAATGGGTAATATACTTTTAGGTATGTTACAATACACTTCCTCTTGGAAATTATTCATCCTTGAAGCATGGATAAATGGAGTGAGTCATGGATAAATGGAGTGTAGTGAATTGAATACTCCTCAATTCCCATAATAAATATATTATTGTTAAATTTCATCCATTCATATTGGTTGTATTTGGATCCTAACACGAAGGTTCTAGTATGGACTACAACTTGGTTCCTTGGATCAATTTTGAATAGGGGCTTGGAAGTCAGCCACTGTAATGAGTCTTCATTTATAATCATCAGGCCTCATGATTGATATTTTTGATGCAAATTTACTAACATCAAGTTATTTTTCAAATTTAATCTTGTTTCTTCGCTGAATGATTTCACCATGATTTCTTACTTTAGGAATCTAGGAAACCACCAAAATATGAGGAGACTTTTCGATTGAAATCTCTAACTTGCATTTACTAAAACACTTTCAAAGTGTATCTTTTATATTTTGTAATCCTATGAATTCTAGGAGAGCCTCTAATTTTATCCACTTAGACCAGTCATCTTCCAACTTTGGCAACCACTTACTTCTTAACTATGGCAATTTGGAGACTTCATAGTTGGTCAAATTCACATCAATCATTACTTCATTTTTCATTATTTTTCTTCATCTAGCCCACTCAAAATTTTCAGTACAGTTAGGATAGCATGGTTCTTCTATAGAACACGATATAATTTATTTTGAAGCTAAAAATGTTCCTCTGAGGGATCGTCCCTCATTAATTGAAAATTAGTAGATCTCGCTATGGAACATATTTGAGCAATACAAATACGTATTTGTTAGGTGATAAAATTTGAATCCGAGACTTGATCCCACAACCTCACATATCTCTCCCTCATGTTATCCATCACTAACAAACATTGTATATATACATTTATGAACCATGTCTGACAAAAAAATTGAATTCCTTTAAGGATGAATGACCTATGCATTATTAATGAAGCTTGATTTGAATCTCTAGCTTCACTTTCAACTTCTTACACATACAGTTTTCTTTTTCTTTAGTTTTTTTCTATTAATCACTACGAAAATACCCATGTTATGTGTAAAACCACTTATTATGCCCTAGATATTGAATTATTATATTTTTATCTTTATATTTGTATATACACTAGAACCCTTCATTGCACCATTTCATTACAATTGTACCCCTTGTCTCCTTTATATATACCAAGGAGACCTAGTATTAAGGAAATATGATCTCATCTTGTACATTGGATATATTGTAAAAGGAGGATTTCCCCTCTATGTGTATTATATTCATTGAATTTCTATAAATTTTAAGCCATTGGATCATAACATTTGGTATTAGAGCTTATAATCTGATGGTTTTTCTCCTCCAACTAAGACACCTTGGCATTTTTTTTTAACACTTTTTCTGGGACATTTCAAAGAGTAAAATTTTTAGGTGACTGAGGTGAAATAACAAGGTACAAGTGGTAAAAATTTCAAGATATGTTTTATTATAAATAAATAGATATATCCTATGGAATACCGAGTTTGTGACACATCTTTAAATCAATTTTAAATGATTCATCTTGGAATTTTCGCTATAACGCGTTTTCTATGAAGTTTCATACAATAAAATTTTTTGGAGATTGAGGAAAAATATCATAGTATAGGTGGTTAAAATTTTATCTTCTAGTTATCTAAATTTTTGGAGAAATATTACATGGAAGACAAGGCTTGTGACTAATCCTGAAATCTATTTCAAAAGAGGCATCCTGGAATTTTCACCATAATGTTTTTGTTGTGAAGCTTTATACAATAAAACTTTTAAAATATCGAGGAGACATAGAGAACTAAATGTGACAAAATTTCAATATTTTTAGTAATTATCATTCGTGAGATATATCTCAGGGATGTTGGGGTTGTTTACTAATCCTGAAATTAGTCAAAAGAAAGGCATTTTGTGATATGTATATTGTTATGGATATTCCACTAGAATAGTTCGTCATAACAAATCTAATAAAATACTAAAATCTTTACTATTAAGATAATTTTCCTTTAGATCTCTAGAATATTTAGTTACTAATTTTATGTTTATGCATGAAATAGATCAAATGTGGAAAATAGAGAACATTAAAATAAAATCACACCATCCACAAATAAACACAAGATATGACCTAGGAAACCCAATATCGGAGAAAACCCAGCTAGAAGGTGAGGCTACTCTTCTATCTTTTCTCTGGTATATAAATTATGGAAGTACAAAGAAAAAGACACTCTTCATGGGGTTTCCTTTGAATCGTGGTCTGCATGGCTTCTACAGAATCACATATCTCTATTATGCTAATAGAATACCACTCTCAGATGTTTTTCTCAGTTATGGAAAAATATACAATGCAAAAGAATGGAACTTGTTTTTCCTCCTAGTGGTTCATTATTTAACATAGCCCAATAGCCATCTAGGGGTGGGTTTTTTACTTCCTCAACCCTCAATTTTGATAGGGTTTTGGACCTTCTAGAATATTCTTGAAACTAAATACATGGCTAGCCCCATATACGTGAGTAACGGGGGATGACGTGGCATCCTCTCGTACCATGGTGGTTAATAAAGTAGGTCAACTTGCAAGATGCATAACTTTTTCATATGATCTCTTGTTGATGTGATTTTTGCATCATTATAAATATCTCTATGTGTATAATAGTTTCAAAGGTCAATATATAGTAGGAAAGTTTTATCCCCAAAAGATGTTGTTTGATGCCTCAAAATGGCCCCAAAAGGTTCAAAACCCCAATTTTTCAAACTGGGACCTGCCACTAAGATGACCCTACAAGCTGATTCCTCCAATTTTTTTCACTCTAAAATGATTGATATAGATGAAAAACAATATAATGATCCAATCTGGATCATTTTGGAATTTTTTTCTATAATATTTTATCAATGAAGGTTCATACCTTTGAATATTTTAAGAGTTTAAAAATCAGTATCAATGTACTACATGACAAAATTCCAGACTCTAAATGGTTCAAAATTCAGAGATATATCAGGATGAAGGTCAATAATCTAAACATACTCAAAATTAAGGTTTGAAAGGTATGTAACTTACAATTGACATAAATTTTGATTGGAAGATCTATTTTTAGTGATTTGAAATGTATGATAAACAAAAAAGAAGAAGGAGTATTAACATTATTATCTTACATGGAAAAGGGTTGCACATGTAATATTATTATTACTCATCATAAAAACTAAAGCATGGCATCCAAATAAAGTGAATACATAGAAACAAACTAACCCAATTAAAGAGCCAAGTTGATGAAATGAGTGCTAATGTGTTGAAACAATGGATTAGCAAATTCCTGGGAATACCTTAAAAAACAATTTAAAAATAAGATGGATGAAAATAGGAAAGAAATAGAAAAGAGTATGGATGAAAATAGAGATCATATGGAAAAGAAGATGTTAGAATTGTGAAATTCCATGTCTTCCATGATCTTACATGTTCGAGATGAGATACTCCCTATAGGATATATTATAATGCAAGGAAATCATGAAAATGTAGATGAAATAAATATTGAGTCCCAAAATCGTGATTATTCATCACTTTAATATCCACATCATAAAGGCTTCAATTCAACACGAAGGAACTACTTCATTCCAAATATCGATATGAGGAAGTTTGATGGTAAAGAGCCTATAACATGGATATTCCAAATGGAATAATTATTTTATCTACAAAAGGTACCTATTGCATCATTGTATTTAGAAAAATAATCAATTTGTTTGGTATCAATGGCTTTGTGGAAGAAAAACGAATTATGTTATCTCTTAGTCTGTTTTTACAAATGAATTGATATCACATTATGGGAATATTAAGAGAAACACATTATTTAGTCAATTGATAAATATTCAAGAAAAGGTCCAATTACAAAGAAAATTCAACCATTCCAAAAACTCAGTCTTAGGGTAAAGAACATTCCTGAGGATATTATGTTATATCTCTTTATGGTAAATAAAAAGGAGAAAATTCAACATGAGGTTTGTAACATACCTAGACACCAACAAGTTGGCCATATTACTTCAAATTGAACTTCAAGAACTGATTTTGAATTCTTATAAAAATTAATTAATAAAGAAGCATAAAATAAATGAAGTAGCCGCACATAAAATAATCAAGATTCATGTTGGACTTAAAAACAATGCTTAACTATTCCATCCACAATAATAACCAGCAAGAAAACACATTAAAAATACATATCTTAGGGTTAATAATTAATACACAGTGGAAATAATGATACAAGAAGAGAAACTGTTATAGGATAAATCCGTAGGTGCGGACACTAACCGATCTCCCTAGATCCACCTGGTATCTAGAACAAAACAGGACAGAATAATACACTTTCCCTAGGTCTAGCCTATTGAATGAACTAAGAGATAAGGATTATGGACATACCTTATGAGCGCTCTCCTTAGATCTCTGTTGTTCCAAGCTTTGCTCCAATGCTCTCGTCCCGTCCAGATCACAAAAAAACGAACCAATCGAAGTAAAGGCAGATTAAGATGTTCAATGACTAGTCTATACATATGATCAAGGAATTATGTAATAAAGTGATATCATCTTTATGGGAAAGAGACATATTGTTGTATTAATTGAACTGAAAGTGAAACTTACAACCTGATCCTTGATTTCCTAGGTCTCCTTTCGATGGCTTCCAGCTCTGACACACACACTTGCTCATGCATGAAGAAAATCAACTACTTGTGATGACCTTGCTGTTGTCTCTTGCTGCTGTAGCATCAGTCCTCCATACAGTTTTGCACTAGTTCTCTAATCAATCTCTTGCTAACTTGCTGCTTGCTTAACTTCTATTAACCCTTTCCATGAGTAATCTCCTCAATATATAGGAAGAGATATATTAGTTACTTGGATAGGGAATGATCCCAAGATATCTGGAATTCCAGTACTTGAATAACCACTCGAACGCCAACTCACCCTTCTAGAAGATTCCCTTCTAGAAGGTTCGAGATCTTTATCTTTTTCCCCTTTAAGAGCATGTTCGCACCCTAACCATGAGTACAGTGTGAGAAGTTCGCACCCCAGCTTAAGGTAGACCACGAGAAACTTCCATTCCCGCAGGTGAATATATAAGTACCCTGCGAACATGTTTTAAAGTGTGAATTCTGGAAGAAAACAACTGTAACTTTTCTCAGGAAAGTGTTCTTGGTAAAGAGCTTGATCTTCCATCATCATAATATCATCATGAAATCATCATAATGACCAAATTTGTGGATAACAGAAACACATGAAAAAAAACACTTATCTTTAATAAAACCAATCACCAACTAGCTGCAAACCAAGGGCATTCATCCCAATGTTAGACACTATCATTCCAAGTCTCAAAAATAGGTCACCCCCAAGATATGGTTATGAATCCATAAGGACAAGTTTTAGAGAGACACTCAGCTTCCCAAACCAGTCACACTCAAGCTTTCACAGGTTTCACAATACACACCAATCCAAAGTATACCAACTCTCTTCTCTTTGTCCTACACCACCCTAAGACAATGAGCCCCATTCACTTTCACGTAGTGTCTTGGGATGTCCACTTATTTCTATGGATCCAGTGCATTTTGTCAAGAATATCCATGATGGGACTCTTATGATTCACATCTCTGAACAAGGTTTAGAATATGATAATTCATCTCAAGCATATAGGCACCAATTCATGGTTCGAATACACTGGTACTTACTACATCCAACAAAACAATGGCTCCTTTCCTCAAAAAATCATCCCAAGGTCTCAACCAAGAACAATAATGAATCAAGAATAATGAATTAATGATGAACCAAATGATGAGCACCCAAAATTCAAAAGAGTGAACCCCCCAAAAAACCCATAAGAGATGTGTATATATTTATATGAGAATCAATAACTACATGTCCTTCCCCCCAAGAATATCATGTAACCACTTTTCCAAAAATAAAACTAAGATGGGTAAATAAAATATAAAATGAAGACTTAGTCCCCTTTATCCCCCTCTCTTGTGGAATCACAACCCTCTATATTTTTTGTCCTTTTATTTCTTGTACATAATGATGTATATTATTATTTTCAACATTCAAAGTATCACATTTCTTAGGAAATCCATTCCATTTCAAATAATAAAAAATACTTTATTAATCTGGGGACTCAAAACTAGGGTATTACATTCACCTCACCCTTATTTTGGCACTATCGTCATTGCATATACAAAACATAAATCAAAATTTCAAAATTCTTCAAAAGGTCATGGGTACTCTTCCTACATGACATATTCATCCTCCCAAGTAGCATATTCAAGACCGTAATAGGTCCACTAAACTTGTACTAGTTTTATGACTCAATTCTAGAGCATCTTGACTTTCTTGTCCAATATGAACACCATGTATACATGAAAGTATCCTTCGGGCTCCACCTGAATCAAATTCCAATCAACAACATGGTTATGATCATGTATGTACTTTTTCATCAAAGAGACATGAAATACATGTTGAAAATCTATTACCCCAATATGAGGTATCATGTTATCTAGTAATTTCCTCACTGCAAATCAGATTAACAACTCATAAAACAAAAATACATTGCAAAAATATTCATCTCAAATAAATATAGTGGAAGAAAAAATGGAAACCAAATATTGAACACATAAATACCAATATTGTTTTAGAGATACCCATGGAAAAACCCCAGAAGGAAAACTAGTGCTAAGAATGATTTTATTATGCTAAAATCAAGGATCCTATAAGAGGGATAATATCCCACTAAGAGAAATACAACCACAAACAAATCTGGAAAAGTCTATTCACTGTACGACCCATATCCACATGATTTTAAAGGTATACATGATTTTCCCTTCTGCACACCCACATGTATGTTCCTATCTCCATTTGTGCTCTCATACATGTACAAAAATAATATACGACTATCTCTATACGGTGCATCCCTTTTTGGTGGCTTCGCTTGAATGAAGCCCACTTGTGGATTCCTGTATTCTCTCTTCTCCTTGACCTATATGATATCTAGATGTAAGTCCTTATCCACTTATCCAATATCTCCTTGAATCATATTCCTTCGTGATCCAACCCTCTCTATGTTGACTCTCTCAAAACAACTCCAGTCAAGTGTCTTCTCCTTTACCCTAGCCTTGATTTTATAATCTGGAGTTATAACCTAAACCTAATCTCCAAAGTGATTGATGGTTGAGATTACTTCTCACCTCGCTTGTGATCAATGGATAAGTTTAAATGCTAATTTTTATCATTTCCTTAAACAACTCAATTAATTCAAATAATTAATTTATAAAATTAATTTAATTTACTAAGTCCTTTAACTAAAGTAAATTATAGGATAGACGACTTTGGATGATTTCCACATGTATAGACACATAGAACTATGCAAAATTACATATATAATTCTACCATGCATCAACACTCCCTCTTAGTGAGGAAGGTATTCCACACCACTCCAAGTCTGTCTTCGAAGAACACAAACTTCCATTTCTCTAAGGATTTGGTTAGAATATCTACAAACTTCTCATCTGTGAAAATATATTGAAGCCTCACTACTCCCTTCTGGATATTATCCTAGATGAAGTGGTATTTGATATCAATATGCTTGGACTAGTCATGGAATTATAGATTCTTCGATAGTTTGATACAACTCTAATTATTGCAGTATATCACCATATTCTCCAACTCCTCATCAAATAAACCTATAAGAACTTTGTGAAGCCAAATGGATTTTCAACTAGCCATACGCACTGCCATATACTCTAACTCTACTGAAATAAGTGCTACAGATGTTTCCCATTGAATGAAGTAATAACTGCTAATCCTAGGATGAATTAACACCACGAGGTTCTCTTTTTTTCTACTGCACTCCTTTCCTAATATGATTCTATATATCCCTACAACTCCACTTGATCTCCTCCAAGATATCTCAGTTCATACTCTAGTGCACCTATCAAGTACCTAGGCACATGATTTGTTTTGATTTGATGCACTTGCCTTGGCTCCACCATGATTGACTTAAGGTGTTCACAACAAACCAAATATTTGGCCTGGTGTTGACCAAATACATTAAGGAACTTATTAGTTTCCTGTATATCCTGGGATCTACCAACTCTGAATTTTAATTCACCACCTTCTTTATATTGGTAAGCATAGGTGTAGCCATTGGTCTACAGTCCTCCATACTAAATATCCACAATATCTCTAATACATACCTCCCTTGACCAAGGAATATCTCACTCGATTCCTTCCATACCTATAATCCCAATAAATAATGCATCAAGCCAATGTCCTTCATCTCAAACTCACTAGACAAATATTATTTGCACCCTGCAATATTCTCCTTTGAACCTATGAGAAACAAATCATCAACATATAGAACCAAGATGAGTGGATCTTCCCCATACAGTTTGTAGTACAAGTTAGGATCTTCCTCACTCTTGATAAAACCCATACTCCACAAGTATCTATCAATCCTAGAATACCATGCCTTGGTTGTTTTTTTAAGTCCGTAAAAGGATTTATTAAGCCTACACAAATGAGACTCCCTCCCATGTACCTAAAATCCCCGAGGTTTCTCTATGTATACCTCCTCCTCAATGATCCCATTGATGAAAGTTATTTTCATGTCAATCTAATGTATCCTCCACCTCATAATTGAAGCAATATAAATCAAAACTCAAATAGAAGAATACCTAGCGAATGGAGAAAATTAAACCCGTATTCCACTCCCTCTTTCTAGGATAAACCTGTTTCCAGAAACCTCACCTTAAACTTATCGATGATAGTATTTAAAACATGCTTGATATTGTAGAGCCACCTGGAACTCACAACTGACTTTCCCTTTGGTCTTTCCACAATGTTTGAAACATCATTCCTCATAATAGAGGTGTACTCATCTACTATGGAATCCCACCATACCTGCTATTCAGTTGCTTCTTCAAAAATTGAAGGCTCAACATCAATGACGCTACTCATAAGTGCCATATAGTTAAAAATGTTCTTCGGAGGAATGCACTCTCTAACCAAACTCCTAGGAGCCTCACCAACATCCTTCAATGTTTGTAAAATCCACCTGGGTCTCCTGTTGGCACTGTGCACAGGTTGTAATACCCTAGGTTCGAGTTATCATTTACCAACAAAACCCACCAAACATCGACCCTTTCGACATCACTTGCTTGTGAAAATGAGGTCTCACCTGAGGAATCTATTTGGACTGCAAGAACTAGGATTCTACAATATTGAGGCAATGAGAGGAAATCATTTGTTTCATTCTTTCTTATTCTATTAGCGTGCGTAACTCAGTTCTTATTCAGTTTTAACTTATGAATCAGATTCCTATAATCGGTATATTTTATCTTCATTTATACTTCATTGTTGTAACAATTATTCTCATTGTGCAAATATTCAACATGAGATAAAACTAATATACTATGCAAACATCCATAATCCATAAGAAAAAAATATAAAAGATAGAGAACACAAGATTCATTATCATCTTTTTGGAATTCCTTTATTGATTCTTCTCATCAAAGGTTGTTACATTCAATAATCAACTACACCGGGAACCCCATCCTTCACGGAACAATGAGGAACCCCTCCATACATCTCATCGACTATATCCCCACATGGAAACCCTAACTTCCCAACCCGTTACATAATTATAAAACAATCTTAGGATAAAAAACCTAATCTGTTCATCCCAAAAATACTCCATTAAAATGCATGGCTAGTTCAGTTAATTGGTTGTTTGGATGCCTTCTTCTTCTTTTCAATATCCATGTTGCTTTTTTTATGTTCTTCTATTTCTGGAATGTTGAGTTGTCATCCTTCTAACATTATTTATCCTCTCTCTCTCTTTCTTTATCCGCTTTCAGATTTATTATTTTGTCTGTGTGATGTCTTCCTCCTGTGCACTTTCCTCCTTCTGTAGACTATCCTCCCGAGTGCACCCTAGTTTCCCTCTGCCTATCTTTCCTTCTTATTTTGTGAACTTTTCCTATAGTTGATATTTTTTCCCAAAACTTTATCAAAACTACAAAACTGTTTCCAAAAATGCATGTCCAATAGGCTCCCAACACTCACCTGTGGCTCATCTTGAGCCACTCAGGCCTGTTGTCTGATCTTCCATGCTGAAATGAAGTTTTGAGAGGCAACCTTTTATAACTCCACCTCTTTGACTATTGTGGCCTCTTTTGGTGCTATTTCCTCTTCCCCCCCTACGCGATCAAGTATGTAAGTTTGTCCTTTGCTTCAACCGATTCTTTCTTGACCTTACCCTGCACAGTGGAAAACTCTCCAATTACCCTCATTGCTTCTTCTTGTAGTGATCCGAGTGTTTATTGAAGGATATTTTGTTGATCCCTCATTCTCTCCACTTCTATATGCCTACCCCTAAGCCAAAATGGATGACATACGCTACAATGGTGGTAGTGTAGCTACCATTTTTGTTTCTTGATGCACTTGTTCTTGCATTTCTCTTAGCTTGGCCTCTATGGCCTTCATCTCTGGGTATTCTATTAATTGTTTCTGCACCTACGCACTCTCATCATATAATTTTTCTCATTCTCATTCTATTTTCTTAATGTTGTCAATTGTTGTTGTTTCCATCCTCTCCCTGTCTTCGTGCACCTCTGGTGGTGTTCCTGGCATGCTCCATTATTTCAAGTCCTCAATATACTCACAAACTCCTTTATTGACATAACCAATTTTCAACACTTTCTCCTTCGTAGTAGCTTCTACTAATATGGACAGTTCTGAAATTGTCTTATATAACTTCTAGACTACTTCTTGGGTTTGCTGCGCTCTGGCTTCAACTTTTTCCTTCACATGTAATGATTTCTAGGCCCTCTCCTCAGACTCATATTTATTATTTATAAATTATTCTAGTCGGCCTTCAACTTCCCTCTTTTTTTGAAGTGTCATGTCATATTGTTCCTATAATTGGGCTCTTTCGTCCCTTATTCTTTCGAATTATTTGTGCACTTCCTCTCCTCTATTCTTCATTTCTTGCAACAGTCTTATTTGCAAGTCCTGTAGTATTTTCATGGGAACCTTTTTACGACTATATTAATATGGCCCAATGCATTTATTTGCTCCTATAATTCTCCCATTGGCAACTCCAGTGCATATTCCTCAATGTGGAAGGTTTTATTCCCTATTGTTAAATGTATCAGGGTCGTTTGCACGCTTTCTAGTTCTCTCCTTGGCATCGTCGATGGTCCTTCCATGGTCCTCTACTCTTTCATGATGCTCGTTGCTTCCAACATCTTCTAGAGTGCTAATAGTTGATCCTGCACTTTCTTTTGTTGTTCTTCTTGCTTTCTTGCAACTTCCTCCCATATTTTCTATGTGGTATCCCGTATCTAGTAACCAATTATGTCCATATCATCATTATTTAATATACAAAATGGGGTCTTTCTCTATGTTTTTTCCTTCTTATGTGCCCCCTGTGGATGTTGTTCTTGTATCCTTCCTTTTTGTCCTTGCCTCTTGGACTGGCTCTTGCACTGCTATTGTGAATGGCCGAGAATGATCTCATGTTCCATTATTCTTCTCATCATCCAGATCCTCATATTTTTTGTCGTTATCTTCTCCCTCGTCTGAGTACCCTATTTTCTCGACTGGGATTTTCTAGTCTTCCTCCCATTCATTGAATATCAATCTCACATCCTCTGTTATTAATCAGTAACTAGTTGGCAACCATTGGCATGTTGGATCCTTCCTAGCATACACATACATATGGGGCATTATTTCTCTAAATCATGCAATATATTTGTATTCTTTATCGTTTCAACTGATATTTGTGGTGTGTGCCCAACTATATATGTGATATTTTGCAAGTACACAAAAAATGTGGTGTTACTGTCATTTTGTCTTCTCTTAAATTTTGTGTTCCATAAATTGGCATAGCTTGTAGCTAGATTGTTTCTACCTGATGCGTGAATTCCCCATCATATCTTTGCCACTACGTAGAACATCCAGAACTGGTGCTATCAAAAATGGGTACTTCTCATTGGCTTTCACATTGGAAGGTGATTGTCCATCCACGGTGGTAGGTAGTCTCTGTGAAATCTTGTTGGTGGAACTGAAGTCAAAGCTATGGCTACCTCCTCGAACTCTAGTGATTATATTGGTCGCTTTGAATGTTTTATCACTACTGCAGATGGTACTCCAACTTTTTGCAGTTCCATTCCACTTATGTGATTAATTCCATGACTATCTTGCATCACTTCGCAGGTAGTCGTGGGTCAGCTCTGGTGCTCTCAAGTTCTCTCTGGTTCGCTCTTATTTTTATCCCACTTACATGCAACATGAATTACCCTTCATGACATTTTGTTTTTTGTGTGTCCTCATGCTAACTGTACATGTCTCATCCTTCCTTAAATACCTTTTCCAATCTGCTACCAAGGGTTATGAGTCGTTTAACTAAATTATCCTTTATTACCAAATCCATTGTGTGATTTTTCCCACGTACTGTCAATATGTCATAATTTATGGCGGATTTTACCATTTAATACTCTACGACACCTTTAGGACCAGTCACTCCCGCTTCACAGTCATTGTTTCCATGATTTAATGATTTTAACGATCTTATCATTTCTAAACTACACAACGGTTCTCACTGTTGCATTGGTGTGCTTCGTATTCTGTCTCTTCTATGTCTTCTTTCGTGAATTGACATAATTGCATTCTAATCTGTGGTAGTCATTCCTTATGAAAAATATCCAAGACATTGAACTATTTAATCTCTTTCTTTATTCTCTGTCTACTTTTTATTTTATTTTCTTTCCTTTTCTATTTTTTATTTATTTTTTTCTGTATTTTTCCTTCTTACTATGGTACAACTAATATAATACATGGGTTTTGGCATAGCCCAGATTACTACGCAGACTGTTGGATGTCTCTATAGAGTTTCATCTGAATTCCATTCACCATACCTCCAATGACTTCTCCATTCAAGGTTTCCAACCGCACAACACGTCTTTGTTACCCACTGAATCACATACGATCCTAACCAGTGCATTATAAACTTTCCTGGATGCTGCATGAATTTGCTATCATAGAGTAGTACTAGGTATCCTTCTTGAAACTTCTTATGTTTGATGTTTCAATCATGCCAATCTTTCTCTCTATCCTTTTGAACCTTCTACTGAAAACCTGCGAGAAACTGATCTTCCTCAAGCCATACCAACTGTGCCAATCTATTTTCTAATGCACCAATGTCTAATAGATCAGTGATTTCTTCAATGTACAGGATAGGTATAATGAAATCCATTGGCATCACTGCTTCCTTCCCATATAAAAATATGAAAGGTTTCTGACCTATCAACTTCTTACTTGTCATCCTATGCACCCATTATACTACAACAACTCTTAAGTCACAATCATCTCTCCTACATTGAAAATTTTGGTCAAGGCATTCTCCAATATTTTATTGAAAGCCTCCACTATTCCATTATCCTAAGGATGATACGGGTAACTCTTCTGATGATGGATTTGGAACTCCTCATTCAATGTTGCTATTATCTTATTCATAAAGTGTGTTCCTTGATCATTGAGTAATATGCATGGATGTAACTTTATTATCAAACAAAAACATTGTAGCATTCTCTGCGATGCACTTTGTGATTGGGGTATCTTCTTCCTATACTTTCAAATGCTTATGGATTGATCGGTACTATAAAGTATATGCCCCACTTATCAAATGCTTGCAACGTAACCTATGGATTTAAAGGGATTTCATCTCTCCTAGACAAATTTCCCACTCTTTGACATACATCACATGACCGACAATATTCCTTCACATCTTTGTGAAGTGTAGGCCACCAAAGTCCTCCGCAAAAAATATTTTGTACAGTTTCTCTCCCTACATAATTTCCTCATGCAATCCTGTCATGTGCTTCTTCAAGTATCATTGGTCTTTCATGTTCCAATACACAACGTCTCAATATTCCATCTGCACCCAACTTGTATAAATTCCATGCAATCAACTGATAATCTACTGCTTTCACTACCAGTTGTTTCTTCTACACTACTATCATCCCTAATGCATCCATTCCTATAATTAGAAACTATACAAGGTTCAAGAAGTAATTATCTAGTATCTTCATTGTAAACGGATGTGCATCTGGTAAGTTGTCATCTAAATTTCCTGCATCTTCCCCTGACAATATACACAATAGATGACTTGGCCCTACATTCAACTTCCATGGTTTCACTACAACCTCAAAGTCATATTTGTGAAATAATAATATCCATTTGCATATTATCCCACCCAACACTGGCTTATTGACTAAGTATTTTAATGCATAATGGTTTGTATACATTTAAATTGAGACCTGAATAAGTAATGTATGAACTTTTGTAGTGCATAGACTATTTCCAATCCTTCTTGTTTCGTGGTAGTGTAATTATTCTCTGTTGTAGACAAATTCCTACTTGCAAAAGAGATTGTATGATCTATGTCTCCTTACCCTAGTTGTCATAGAATTGCACCCAATGTTATATCCAATGCATCTACATGTACATGGAACTATTTGTTCCAATATGGAAAGATCAAAATTGGTGCTCTTACTAGTTTCTTTTTCAAGGTGTCCAACCCCTTATAAAAATCCTCGTTCCATTGAAACTTTTCTTTCTTCTTCAGTAAATTTTCCATCAATGTTTTGATCTCCACATATCCTTTGATAAATTTCCTATAACAAACTATATGACCCAACACTTCCCTTAGTTTTATGACTGATGTAGGGGGTTCTAACACCCTAATTACTACAATCTTGTTTGGATCTACTAATAATCACCATTTTCACACTAAGTGTCCCAACAAAATTTCAAATGGTGCGTAAAAAATACACTCTTTCAGGTTCAGCAAAATTTGACACTGTCTCAACCTATCCAACATCATCCCGAGTACTTCTATATGATCCTTCAGTAGAATAAGCATAGTCCAATCATGTAGATACACTTCAAGGAACTTATGGATGAACTCCTTAAATGCTACAACCACTACTTATCCACCCCTAAGGCCGACATGCTACTCCAAAAATTACTTTTAAACTAATTTTGAATTATGATAACAATTAGTTAATAAAGAAGAATGAAAGAAACATGATAACATAATATGAAATAATCAATATTAATTCTACAACATAAAATAAATGAATATAATGTCACTCACAATGATAACCAACAAACATGCATCTTATAACATACGAATATTTGAGTGAAATAAATATATAAGAAAAAAAATATATATATAAGAAATATATAAGAAAAAAAATATGTGATAGAGAGCACTTATCTTAATAAAAAACATTCACCAATTGGATGTAGGCCAAGGAAGTTCCACCCAACCATAGACATTGTTGTTCCAAGCCTCAACAACAGTGTTACCCCTGAGCTAGGGCTATGAATCCATAAGGATGGTTCCAGGGTGTCACTCAGCTTCCCAAACTAGTTAGCACTCAAGCTTTCACAGGTTCCTCAACACACAACAATCCAAAGTACACCAACTCTCTCTCTCCATCCTGCACAACCCAAGAAAATGGACCCCCTTCTCTTCCATGTAGTTTCTCAGTCTATTCACCTCCTTCCAGGGCTCCAGTGCATCTGATCAAGAATCTCCATGATGGGACTCTCAAGACTCACAATTTTGAATAACATTTAGTACATGCCTATGTATCTCAGACATGCAAACATTAGTTCTTGGTTGGAATACACCACTAGCCACTACAACTAGCCAACATTGGTTTCTCTCCCATCAATTCATTTTTCCTTTCCCCACCAAGATCAACGATGGATGAGCAATAATGAATGATTGGGATTTTAAATGGAGAGAATAGAATTAAGAGTGTGAACAATGAACAATGAATGAACCCCCAAACAACCCAAAAATAAGTTTAAATATTTATTTGAAAATCAAGAAACACATGGCCTTTCCCCAAGAACCACATGTAACCACTTCTCCATTAAAACAATTATGGGTAAATAAATTATGATGAAATGTATTATCCCCTTAAGACCCCTCTCTTGTGGAATCATATCCCCCTATAGCTCTTTTCCAATTCCAAGTCTATATCGCAACCAGTGATGTATTTTATTAATAATAATGATCAAAACATTACATTTACTAGGCACAATAGCCTCTTTAATTGTTTTGACACTTTGGAATTTCATTAAATAAACAAAATACATTATCTAATATGGGGACTCAAAACTGAGATATCACATTCCCCTCCCCCTTATTTTGGCATTGTTCTTAGTGCATATACAAAATAGAAATCAAAGTTTCAGAATTTATTCGAAAATTCATAGGTACTATGCACGTATGGAATATTCATGCTCCCACGTAGAATCTTTAGGACCATAGTAGTTCCATTGAAATTTTACCAGCTCTATAACTCAATTCCAGATCATTTTGACTTTTTTGTCGAATATGTGCATTGGCTGGACCTAAAAGTATCCCTCTGGCTCTACCTAAATCAAATGTCAATCAATAACATGGTTAAGTTCATCTACATGATTTTTCAACAAAGAGACATGAAATACATTATGCACATCCATGGAAACAGGAAATGCAATCATGCATGCAACTGGCCCTATTCTGTCGAAGATCTCAAATGGACCACAGAATCTGGATGCTAGATTTGTACAACTACCTAACTTCAATTATCTCTTCTTGGGCTTCACTTTTAAAAGAACATGCTCCCCCACTTTAAATTCTCTAGCTATTTTGTTCTTATCTGCATAAATTTTCTATCTATCTTGAGTTGTGTATATTTTTTTCTTAATTGTAACCATTTGGTCTTCCATGTACTTGAGAAATTCTGGCCCAAGTACTACTATGTCTATTGGATTGTCCCAACTCACTGGAGTATTTCATTTTATACCATCCAAAGCTTCAAATGGGATCATCTTCAATGAATCTTGATACCCATTATTAGAGGCAAACTCAACCAAATGCAATTAATCTCCCCACTTAGATGGTTTATCCATCACATACATTCTTAGCATGTCCTCAATCACTTGGTTGACTCTTTCTATCTTCCCATATGACTGTGGATGGTATGTTGTGCTAAAATTCAGATTTTCACCAAATCTATTAAATAAACCCCTCCAGAAATTTGAAGTAAACTTTGTGTCTCTCGCTAAAAAAATTTCCTTACGTATCCCATGTAACCTAGCAATTTCTCTCGTGTAAATTTATGCAATATTAGTTGTTCTATGATTCATTTTCATAGGAACAAACTGAGAAGCCTTTGTCAATTTATCCACAACTACCATTATGGAATCATGTTGCCTTGTTGTCCTAGGAAATTTAGTTATAAAATCAATGGTTACCACTTCCAAATTCTTCTTTGAAATTTCCAATGGTTGAAGCAAACCCATTGGGTGTCTATGCTCAGCTTTTACTCTCTGACACTCCATACATCTATCGATATAATCAACACCATCCTTATTCATTCGTGGCAAAAAGAATTGGCTTCTTACTGCTGCAATTTTTTTTCTGGTAACCGAGATGTCCGACAGATGGAACATTTTTCATTTATGTTAATACCAAATTCCTAAGTTCTCTAGAACTAGGAACATAAATTCTATTTTTATTCATAAGTAATCCATCTTCCTTCATCTCATATTCTTTAATTTTATGTTGTACATTTTTTTTGTAAACTTTGTTTTCCTGTAGATAATGCTGATATGTAACAACGACATCTAAAATTCTTCTCTTTAAATCTGATTGATGCATACTAACAGTTGTGGCATGCATGAGATGTACTTTATTGTTGGATGCATCAACAACTTTATTTTTTTTCCCTTGATATGTTTGATGTCAAAGTCTTACTCACTTAAAAATTCCAGCCATCTTGTTTTCCTAGCATTCAAAGTTGGTTGTTTAGAAATATATTTTAGACCACTATGGTATATCCTTAATTCAAATTTCTTTCCCATGAGATAATCCCTCCACACCTTCAATGCATGAACTATGGAAACAAGCTCCAAGTCATGTGTGGCATAATTCCTCGCATGTGCTTTGAATTTTTTGAACTCATAATGAATGAAATGTATATTTTGAGTGAGGAATCCACCAAGTGCTTCCTTGGATGCACCTATACAGATCACAAAATTTTCATTAGGGTTAAAAATATTTGAAATAGGTTCACTAGTAAGCAATTATTTCAACAAATTAAACTTATCTTCACACCCAACTTTCCATTCAAGTTTAATTCCCTTCTTTTCCAAAGAAGTGATGGGATGAACAATCTTAAAGAACCCTGCTATAAACCTCATGTAGTATCTAGATAATCCCATAAAATATATGACTTCTGAAACATTCCTGGGTGTTTTCCATCCTCTAATGGATTCAGTATTTTATGGATTTACTGCAATACCTTGTTCTGAAATAATATTCCCCAAATAATGGATTTTTTCTTGGTAAAAATAACACTTACTAATATTGGCATAAATCTAGTATTCCCTCAACACTTTCAACACCAACCTTAATTTATGTTCATGCTCTTCCTCAGACTTAGAATAAATAAATATGTCATCCAAGAACACAATGAAAAACTTATCGAGATAATTTTTGAATATGTCATTCATTAAGCACATAAAAAAAGTTGGTGCATTGGTCAGTCCAAAGGGAACCACTACAACTTCATAATGTCCATACCTAGTTCTGAAGGTTTTCTTATTGATTTATTCTTCCTTTATTCTTACTTGATGGTATTTATATCTCAAGTTTATCTTTGAAAATATCTTTGCTCCCCTTAGCTAATAAAAGAGGTCATTAATTCTGGGTAGAGGGTATTTGTTATTCAGTTTGGATTTGTTCAACTATATAAAGTCAATACACGGCCTCAATGTGCCATCCTTATTTTTTGCAAAGAGTACTAGTGCTCCCCAAGGTGAAACACTTGGGCGTATGTACCCTTTCTTCAACAATTATTCCAACTGCATTTGTAATTCTTTCAATTCATGTGTACTCATTCTATAAGGTGTCTTTGATACTGGGGCATCTCCTGGTACTAAATCAATAGAGAGATATAATTCCCTCTTTGGTGGAAATCCTAGTTTTTTCTTGGAATACATCTTCAAACTCTTGTAGTACCAAAAAATATTCAAGGCTTGACCCTTTTGTCTTTTCTAGATCTTCCACATGAGATGCATACAATAAACATCATTTCCTGAAACATTTCTTCAATTGTAAGACTGAAATATCCCTTATAGAAATGGGTCTTGGAACTCCTTTGACAATGCTCTATTTTCCTTCTTCATCAAGACATGTAAATGTCTTGTTGTGACAATCTAGGAGAGCATGGTGTTTTTCCAACCAATCCGTTCCAATTATAATATCATAAGATCCTAACGGTATGATATTTATATTAGCATTAGTACTCACTCCATTTATATTTATTGGACAACCTCTGATAGTCTCATTGATCCTTTTTTTGGCTCAAGTGGCTAGTTGAACCAAACTTGACTTTCAAGCTTAGTTTTCTTCAAATGTAATCTATCCACTATTTTAGGATCAATGTAACAATGAATTCCTCCTAAATCAATTAAAATAAAAACAAACTAATTAATCATCTTACCTTCCACTTTGATCATATTGGATTGGTACTCTACTTATCGATCCTCTAAGGTTTCATATATATTTCACATGTCCTATACTATTGTAGCCTCTTGGATTTTGTGCATGATATTCTCTTTATCTCCTCTATGAGGGAAATCCTTATATAGGTGATTTTCTTTGCACTCCCAACATTAGATTGGTGGTCTTCCTCTTTTCCAAAAGGAATCGTCTTTCTTGGATTCATCTTTAGCAGAATGATATTCTTGATTTTTATTGGGGATATTTATGTTGAAAATGGGTTTAAATCCCTTCCTCATCTGATCAAATTTCTCCTTCTTCTTATCCTTCCAATTTTTTTGCATGGCTTCTCTACTCTTTACTTTCTCATATAGGTACTTATCCTTCCTAATGGTCTCATTCAATATCCTGGGATCATCATATTTAGTATTCTCTTTATAAAATGAAGGTATTCCACTCAAAAACCTATGTATTTTTACCTTCTCATCTTTTATAAATCCTACATACTTTAGCAATTCCAATAACCTCTTCTCATATTCTTCCATGGTCATGCTTCCTAGCTCGATTTCAAAGAACTCCTTCATATTATTTCCATGGAAGTGCACTGAAAGGTACTCTTTCCGAAAATATTTCTTGAATTTCTTTCAAGTGATCCTTATTTCATTAATGTGCTCAACTTGCTTCAACTGATCCCACCACATAGCATCATTTCCATGCAAATGGTATGTGGAAATTATGGCTTCTAGGTTTGATGATTAGTTATGCAAATGAAAATACCTCATGAGTTCAAGCATCCATGCTTCAACACCATCTTACCTTTCTCTTTCACCATCAAAGGATGGTGAATTAAGCTTCCTCAACTCTCCTTGGAAAATGCCCAATTCATGCCTTCTTCTTTGGTGCCTAACATGAGACACTTATGGAATGCTTATAGAGTCTTCAGATGCACAAAATTTCCTTTTTGAGTAAGGTGGATATTGATGTCTATGAATTATTCTAGTACTTTTTGAATGACCATCTCTTATGTAATATCTTCTTTCATGATATATTTCTTCTTCCTCCTACCTTAAGTCTGATACATTTCTTTCTTGTCTATGCAACTGATTTAGGATTTGCATCACTTGAGCATTTATCTAATTTTTGTTTATCTCATCAACCTCTCATTATATGATTTGTAACTCTACACTTCTATTTTCATGATTTTCATAGTCTCTATTAATGTTTCTTGTTCCCCTCTAGTCCTATGCCCATTTGATTATGTCTCTGCATTACCATCACTGATATTTTTACCTTTGGCTTATTTATCATGACTGAAGCCTCCCTCTCCTTACTCCATTTATTGAATATACATTCTTATATTGAAATGATATGGTTATCCTCCCTAATTATGCAAAACATGCAAGAAACCATTTTGTTAAAATTATGCATATTATAGAAATTCTGTCAAATAATGCTACATTTCTTTTTTCTGTTCAATTCATGAAGAAATATATCACCATTCTCCAAATTATAACAGTTCAATTTTATTATACTCCAAATCATGTTTCCAATTAATATACTCATTCATCATTTTGATCTCTGATCTGAATGTTATGGCTTCCTGAACAAGCCACTTTCACCCGTTTTGTGCATTTTCTCCACTCATGAAATTTTATTGAAGGGCCAACTTCTGTCAACTGCAGAAGAAAATATATTAGGAACTAGAGAAAAATTGATAGGATACATAGTTAAAAATATTCACAAGGAATTCATATCAAATCTTTTATTTTAAATATGATATACCAATTGAAAAATACAACAATATGGAATCTGCAACTTTGTCATTTTTCACCCATTTTTCCAAACATAGAATGTTTAGCAAAACTGGTTATCTCACAATCTGTGCACTTTTGGAAACATTTCACTAAACCAAAGTTGTTTGTATCAATGTGTATATAAATTTATTAGCAAATACAATTTTCCATTTTTTGTGATCTAGGGTCACTTTTTCTGCTCTGAAAATCTCAAAAATCCCCAAAAAGTGGTCTGAAATAGTGGATTTTGGCCTATTTCAGTACCCCCATTCTAATCCCATTAGTATTTATTCGGTTCCTTCATGGTTTTTTTTCATATATTATTTATAGACTCTCTCCAAGATTTTCATCTTAATCTGGGCCCCTCCCAATGATTTGGACCTAGATCTTTAAAAACCATTATTTGACATTTTCTGACAAATCCAAGTAGAATTGGACAATGACCTTCTCTGTTGGAGTTACTTCTAACACACCTAGGATTTATTTTTCCTCATGTTTTTCCTTGTTTATTAGTCATAATTAGTCATTATCCAATATCCTATATTTTAGGGGAGAATATTCCACCTGGAGAATATTCTCTTTCAGTTGACACTTGAGTTTAACTAGTTGAGTTGAGTCTAGATGCTGCATTGGTTTTGTCACCATGCAACATTGGAATCATCACCATGGTAATGTGCACTTGAATTAGGATCATCATTAGACTGGCACATTACCCTTGATTCTTTGATCTACTCCTCACTATACTTTGTTCAGTCAGTTAACTGAAGACTAGTTGACTAGTTAACTCAGCTAGGTGGGAGTTCACTCTCGTAACTTCCTGAGAGACTAGACTAGGTGGAAGTTCACTCATGTAACTAATGGTGTGTGTCCATATCACTCTAGACCACCAATATGGCACATTGGTTCTCCTCCAGTGCACATTCATTGAGTTATATAGAGTATATCATGCGTAAATTATTCATTATTCATTACGGTTAATGATAATTCTTCCATTATTTCTCTCTTTCTTCTTCTTTCTCAATTTATCTCTGAAAATGTGTGTGGTATTTTCTAGTTAGATATATTATGTGCAGTTTCAACACATCTACATGGTATCAAATCTGACGGACTGCTAAGAAAAATCTACACCAATGTTTTTTTGCAGGTACAAAAGATTGAACACAATGGAAAGATGGATTTCCAAAAATAATTCATTCTTACACCTTACAACTACTTTGCATGGAAGGAGAAAATAGCCATACATATCCTAACCAGAGGATTGTATAGGTTAACCTTGAATACAGATACAGAAATGACATCAACCATACAAAAATCCAAGTACTTAAATCAAATGGATGAAGCACTCGAAACAAATTGCAGTCTTATTTCTCTCTATCTGTTTTTTCACATATCTTCCTATAAGACTCCCAATGAATCCTAGACCAATTTGGAAGGGCTCTTTGTAAAATGGGATGATATGAGGGGACACATGGCGGAGGTGTAATTTCTCACATTGGATCCAAAAAGCTTCGACAATATCCAACATTTCTTTACAAAATTCAAGTATTTACTCTCACAACTCAAAGTTTGCGGGGTTGATAAATCTGAGGAGAAACAAACGGTTCTCACCATTCTCTTAAAAATTGGTCCTGAATTCTTTGTGTTCATTTCCACATTAAAATTATTCAGATTCACCTCTGGAGCCACCTGGAGTATTCTTTCTCTTGAGGAATTTATCGAATCCCTGACACAAGAGAAAACCAAGCTCATGAGCATGGGAAAAATCAAAGGCCCAAAGGTCCATGCACTTACTGTGCAATATGGCAGCCATAAATATCATAAATATAAAGATAAATACAAAAGTAAATCTCATGCTCATCCGAAGAAGGAAGGGTACACAAAACCCTTCATGAATGCCTCCATATCCAAAGGGGAAAAGGGAAGAAAAAGGGAGAAATGCATGTATTGTCACAACGGATTCCATCTAGAATCCGCATGCATGCAAAAAAAAAATAGATCTAATAAATAAAATACTTTAGCATAACAAACTTGGAGATCACATCCCCGAGGGTGCTAAAAAGAAGAAGCCAGAAGATCATAATCTCAAGAAAGACAATTCTAGCCATGCCTTGATTTCCATCAACTCCTCTCTCGATGCTTCGATCATAGATTCAGGAGCATCACATCACATGGATGCCTCAAAAGAAGTATATTATTTATTGGATGCATGAAAAGATCCTCTTATTATGATGGAGGAAAAATCTTCAGTCAAAATCACTGACAAAGGAAGGATTGAACTCACCAACGGAATCTTCGAGAATGTGTTGCACATTCCCAAAATTTTCACCAACCTTCTAAAAGTGTATCAAATGACGAATTATGGCATAGGAAAGATATTCATATCCACACCAAATGTCGTGGACATATATGACATGCTAACCAACTCTAGGGTTGCAACCTGTGAGGTAAATCATCGGTCTAGATTGCATACCTTTTCTAAATTCATTGAACCTGATTATTCTTTACTGCTTACTCATGTTGATGGAAGTAGTATGATATGGCACGAAAGGTTTGGACATTTGAATTTCAGATACATTCAACAAATTAGCAATAAAATATTGGTTGATGGCATACCAGACATCCATTTCTCCAAGGGAGTATGTGAGGGATGTTTTCTCGGAAAACACCCTCAAGAGAAATTCAACAAAGGAAAGTCTTAGAGAGCTTCCATGCCTTTAGATCTGATCCACAGTGACCTTATGGGTCCTTTTCTACATCCATCTATCAGAAAATTGAGGTTTTTTCTCATTTTTGTTCATGATTTCTCACGTTTTACATGGATTTACTTTCTAAGGAAAAAATATGAGGTCTTTCAACACCTCAAAGATTTCAAATCCCTGGTTGAGACACGGTCCAGAAAAAATTCCAACACCCTACAACGATGAGTTTTTCTTCTGATGGAGTCAGCAGGTGATGGCTCTGGAAGACTACCCTTATGCAGGGATTGACCTCATAGGAGATCCAGACATGTCGTTACCACTAGTTTCTGCCTACAGAGACATAGGTATGCAAAATTGTTTGAATGTTTCATTTTTTTTTATTTTTGTATAAGAAAACAAAAATATTTTTGCATGATGTCAAGTACTAATTAAACATATATGTGATGTAGATGTGGGTCCATGTCGGCCGGACGGAATTCCATGACATTGGTGGAGGCACTGGGGGGATGATCCAACAGGGAGGGGATGTTGATAGAGTGCTTCAAAATGTACAAGGCAACCTATCTCATTTGACAGAAAGGATTCCCATGGTTGAGGTTGAGGATCTCCCAGAAGAGTTGCAATGACAGGTGGTAGTTGTGACTCCTTCTTTGTTAAGACTCTTTCGATGTCTCGCAAATGCCATAATATGCTATCATGACACACATCCAATGCCACAGACGTAGATGTCATTATTATTGTATGATTGTTCGTATATGTATTTTGAGGGTGTGAGCCCCAATTTTGTACTATAACACCATATGTTTTGGAGATATGAAATATATAAAAACATTGATCTTCGACTTTACTTATATTACAATATGTGCATTGATGAAATTGTTTTCTTTTCTTTAGTTATGTGACAAATTCCAATCTAAAATAAAATTAGTGTATGCATCAAATACATAATTAGAACTTCTACGTATGTTATGATAAGTAATAAAAACAAAATGTCGTTGCAAAAGTCATACCCGTAATAATCGTCGGAGTAGAGTAGGGTCTCAGACATGGTAATCGTCATTAAACTGACATACTACTAACTGGGAGTCCAAGAGAACTTCTAAAGAGAGAATACCATGTGAAATGGAATCGCGCAAAAGTTCTATAATGGTGCTATATTTGGAAACATTATTTGTTGATGGCTCTAGGAAAACGCCACCTGAAGACACCAGTAGACCCTCAGGTGAGTAAAGAACCCAAGCGAAGGAATCCAAATCCCATGTATGACTATTGGCCCCGTCTGCGAATCCTATGTAGACTGAAAAATTTGTTGACATATTCCAACCAAGAGAAAACTCGATAAGAAAGTTGAATATGAAAAAGTGGAAATGATATATAGACTAAAATACATTATTATACAAAGAGTTACGCCCAATCTTGGGGCTCAAGCGTAATTTTATTTCAAGTAGATCCTATTCATGGGCTCAGTTAGCATATTCCCTTCATAATATTATAATTCATAGGCTCCTTTTTCTAAGACATGTCACATGATATAATGACCGTGCCACATGGGTTTGAACTTGTTTGCCCCCAGTGGTTTTTCGTCTTGGTCATACAGAAGGACCAAGTCACCCTCAGGGTACTGTCGAGGAAAGAGAGACTTATCATATTGGACCTTGACACGTCATTTATTTTCTTTAATAGTTGTGGAGGTGTCTCGACGCTACTCGTCTAGACTCTCTAGCTATACGAGGCATTGTTCAAGATCGAAAGTGTCAGGTAGGAGCACAACTGCCAATCTAAGAGAAGGGATTTCACATTCAATAGGTAGGATGGAATCCAAACTATGCACTAACTCTAAAGGAGAAAAACCATTGGAATTATTAACCAAGGTTCGATATGCCCAAAGTACTGGACAAAGCATGATATGCCAGTCATATTTTCTCTGGCTGATAGTTTTCTACAAAATGGTCTTGAGAGACTTTTTCACAGCCTCTACTTGTCCATTTTCCTGGGAGTAGTTAGGGGTGGAATGACCATGTTTAAACCCCAGCTTCAATGATAATTCTTTCATCATTTCCTTCTGAAAGTGACTGCCATGATCAGTAACAATCTCACTCAATATTTGAACCTGGATATAATTTGATTGAACACGGAGAAAGAAGCAGTCTTACCATCGTTTTTAATTGTAGGAATTTCCTCATCCGACTTAGTAAAGTAGTCTACAGACACGATAATGTGTTGATGCCCCCCAACTGAAGTTAGGTTGCAATCCAAAAAATCCACCCCCCACTTGGTGAAGGGACCAACGATAATGAATGTATGGAGAGGGGATGGATGCGAGCGCCTATTCTGAGTGAACACCTGGTAGGGGCGACACTTCTTAACAACTTCGACACAATATTTAAAAACATACAGCCAAAAATAACCAAATTGCAAAAATTTTTGGGTTGTCACACGACCAAATAGATGACCACCACAAGCTCCATTATGGCAGTCGTTCATAACAGACTCATCTTCTTCATGAGTTAAGAAATGATCCAATATATTCTCTACTCCTTGGTGATACAAAGTTTCACCGATGATAAGCTAGTTATTAGCTTGGTATCATATAAGTCATCGGTCCTCTCGAGAGAGATGCTGAGGGAGCTTCAAAGTTTGAGATAGGACGACGAGACAAGGAAAATGTGTTCATCTGAAAATGAATAAACATGAATAAAATCCTCATCTAACCGAGGGAATTCATATATTAACTCTACAAAACCTAATGATTTCTTTCATTTCGCAGAAGAAAAATCGAGATCAAATTCTTGTAAGATGACAATCCATTTATTTTATTTCCCCCCTATGATACTACTAGTAAGGACGTATTGAAATGGATTGACATCGGAAACCATAATAGCTTTTCAAAGAAATATATAGTTTCGTAATCGTTGAACTGTGTGAATGACAGCCAAAGATATATTTTCAACATGAGAATATTTGAGTTCAATGCTGACTAAGTTTCAACTAAGATAGTAAATGAGGTTCTCACATAGCTCGTCCTCCTCCTGAACCAACACCATACCAATCGTCTCTTATGATGCAATGATATAGAGAAAGTAACCTCTACTATAGTCAAGAGACTTCAGCAGAGGCGTCGATACCAAGGCTTTCTTCAAAGCATCAAAGGATTCTTGGGCTCACTCATCCCAGATAAAATAAGTGTCCTTATTTAAGAGACACATGAAACCATTAGTAATATTGGCATAGTTCACTATAAACCGTCGTAAAAAGTTATCTTTCCCCTGTAAAAATTGAAGTTGATGAATAGTGTGCAGGGAAGGAAATCAAAGTATTGCCTCAAGCTTTAACACATCCACCATGATCCCAGTCTTAGAGACTAATAATCCTAGAAGTTGACCTGACCTAATGCAAAAGATGTGTTTATGAGGGTTCAAACGGATGCAGTAATGGCAACATCTTTCAAAAACTAGTCGAAGGTGGGTAGGGTGATCCACTCTCTTACGGGAGTGAGTAGTGAGGTCATCGAGATAGGCTTCGACTATATGCTTGAGATCGTCAAATGAGAAGGTCATACCTCATTGGCAGGTTGCTCCGATGTTCTTAAGGTCAAAAGGCATCTTCCGGTATCCGAATGTACCCCAAGGACAAATAAATGCCATCTTATGTTTGTTCTCGGGATTAATCTGAATTTGGTTATACCCTAAAAATACGTCCATAAAAGAAAAAACTTTGCTTCTCTCACACTCATCGAGAATATGAACGATGAAGGTTGTCGAGAAGTTGTCTTTGGGACATGCCTTATTCAAGTCTCGAAAATCCATGCATACATGGATGGTTACTTGCTTTTTATTCACAGCAACGGGATTGGATACCCATTCATTCAAGGGAAGCGGTTAGATAAAGCCAACGTTAAGCAATTTTTATACCTCCACCTTAATAGCAGGGGCCTTCCTAGGATTGACATATCTAATTCATTGTTGAACTATTTTATCATCCGGGTAGGTTTTAATATCATGTTCGACAATTCGAGGATCGATTTCTAGAACCTCTTCATATGACCAAGTGAATACATCGCAAAATTCTTCGAAGAGCTCGGTGTAGATCATAATTTCTTCCGTCGAACAATCTACACCGATGTATACATTTTCAACCTTGCCAAGAATACAAGAGATATCGATCGTGATGATAGGAGAGATACTCGCCATGTTTCCTTTGGCATAAATTCCATGCGTATCAAGTGGAACTACAACGTGACTGACTATCTCGCGGAAGGTAGATCTAAAATCATCTTATTCGATTCTAGCAAGATCTGGGAGAAAATAAGAGCAATGGTTCATATCATCCCATAGTGTGTCAGAACCATTCATGGTCTCTACATTTTCTTCATCCGAGGGTAAAGTATCATCGAGGCAGTCACGTGAGAAAGATGATGAAGTGGCCCATACAGGATTGAGAATAGGATCCTCCTCATTCGTCTGTGAGGTAATAGGATCCGGATCAGCAGAAGAGTCAAGCAAAACCTGATACGTTATCTTTGTTTCCGATAGTCTCATAGCCATTATAGTATGTGACTGACCTTCACAAGACGTAGTCAAGGAATGTAGGGTCCAAGGATCGTTAAAATATGAAGTGCAGAAAGGAACATATCTCATTGACGAAGAAGACCTACTGGACATGGTGTAGATATGATGAATTGGTGCCATGAAGTCGAAGTTACCCATAAGGGATGAATTCATTCCGACATCGATATTCTTAGTTGTTGGCGGAGAATTGTCGATCACGGGGATCGACGGTCCAATTGATGCATTAGGGTTAGCATATGCAAAGGACAACTATTAGATCATTACAATCTTCCCATCGCGAGGAAATCAAAGAGTACAGAAGACGGAGGATACAATTGCAGTCATAGCATAAGTCCAATTGTGTCTTAGTAACAAGTTATAGTTGAGGGGTGCATCAACCACCTCAACTTCCACGTCCACCTTCTTCCCACCTAATTGGATCGGTAAGGCAGGAAGAATACCGTGAGGGAGGAAATAATGACCGTCAAAAGAAGTCAACATGATCGAAGATTGAGAGAGGGTCGGAGATTCGATGGATTTCCAACAGAGAAGGGAAATCACAGATGTTGCAACACCTTCATCAATAAAAATAGATTTGATGGTATACTTTGAGTAACCCACGTGGATTTGGAATTCCACATGGTAATGCAAGTGAGGCTTCAAATCCGTGATGTCAAACTTGATAAATTTAGAGCTTCTAGGATCAAGAGCTCCTAACGCAAATAACAAGGCATTCCTCTATGAAGGACACATCTAGAGTATCTCCAGAGCCAACATCGCACAAGGGGTTTGACCCAGATCCTCAACAATAGAGCAATTATGGGCAGCTCTAGAATTAGGATTGTGGGTAGAGCGCTTGAGTACTCCTTTCGGAATATGAGGTGGGGGCTCTATTTTTTCAATCTATAAAGGTGTCTCTGAAGGAGGGGGGGACTCTAGACTAGGTATAGTCTGTGGAGAACTATAATCGCGAGACTGACTGGCTACATTAACCTCTGACTTGACCATATTGATGTATAGATGGTCACCATCTTGAATCCATGGGTTTTGAATCCCACTCATCACATTTCTAGCATTTGAGGACCTTAAGGCCATGTGTTGATTATGTGGAAAATGATTAGTCAGCACAGGGGGAGGGAGAGATAAAAGACTTGCGACTTTCGCAAGTTTGGGGCATAAGTGGGTAAGGTGATCGTCTATAGAAAGATTTCAGGGAAACTTCACCATTTTCCTTTCTTTATTTCCCTCACCAACATTATTATTTGAATTCTCATTATCGGTGTCCTTAGGTTTATAATTATTCTTCCCACCCTTACGATTGTTACTATGTCCTTTCTTTTTATTCCCTCTTGCTTGTTGGTTACCATTTGGGTTGGCTGACGATTGCACAGAATGTACATCCGCCGACTGAGTGGGAGTGGAGGACATAGATGAATATGACCCTCCTATAGACTAGTTTAGAGACAACTCTTTCAACTGGCTTGTCACCAAGTATACATATTTCAAATTGGCGGAGCCTACAATGCCATCGGAATGAGGCCTGAGATTTTGTCTAGGGTCATAGTTTGAACTCGGTGTGTCTCGAAGAATATCGTATAACATCCCAGACTGAGCATATATAATATCTAACTGTTGAGCTTTAAAAATCGCTTCTTCCTCAGATGTTACCCCGGATTTAGAAACATCCTTCAAAATATAAGGCTGTAGAGACTTAAGGAACCACTCTAGCAGGAATTCCAGAGGTATGTAAGCCTTGATCAACCTCTTCCATCTACGCCACGCTTGTATGTGATCCGAGATATGAGTGGATTTGTCTTGACAGAAGGCCGACAAAATTTCTATGACAACATTGTAACAAACCAGCAATTGGAAGTGGTTGAGGAGGACTAAAACCATATTATTAAAAGTTCTGTATGTCCCCCCTGGTAGCTCTATGTACCATTTCATTGCAACCCCCATGAGGATTCATTGAAACAATATAAAAGGAATGGAATTATCATTAAGGGAATTCGAAGAGCACCAAAGATGAAAATTAGTGACGTCATCACTAGGATCCTCACTAGTCTTTCCTTCAAATTTCAGAATATCCAAAGGAAGCTTGGTGGGGACAGGGAGCCATGTTGGATCATGATGCATAGGGTCATTCATTAATATAGAAAGTTATGGAAGATTGAGCATGGCCAAAAAAGGGATATGGGATTGCAACATCTAGCCCCAAGCTCACGAGAAAGATTGTTGTCGGGGAATCAGAGCCCATCCAGGGTTTTGGTATGCACCATGGACCTTTCTGAGATTGTAATACCCTCCTCCAAACTAGTTCATGATAGGTTGGTTGGGAACCATTCCCATAGGAACATTATGATGAGGGTTGTAAAAATTGACCCTAGCCAGAGTAGCTATAGGTTGGGGGTTTCCCAATGTATGAAACTAACCTACTCCAGGTTTGAATCCAGAGGATATAGGTGGTTTCTTCATGCCAAATGTGTTGGTCGAAATCGGTGGAGAGGAGGTAGGTGTAAAGGATGAACCATAAGAAAAAACTTGTACACCAGGTTGACCACTCCATCCAAGAGCATTAGGACCATGATTAGACCCAGGGTGAAAAGGAGGAAGGCCTCCAACTGTAGGAGTCATTTTTGGGATATGAGCACTACCAATAAAAAATGGAGTATGTGAAGGAGCCATGCCCCCAATTCCAATACTAGTATTTAGATTAGATGTTGGGATGGAGGATGAATATTGTGATGTGAAATTCGGCATACCATAAGAAAAAGCGCTAAATACCATAGGGATGCACTGAATATTGTAGGCTGACGAGTGATAAAGGGACCCAAAAGGGTTCATGGCTATGGGTTGAGCATTCACTATAGGACGAATAAGAGTGATGATAGGAACTTCTAACATTACAACCATTGTGGTTGAAGGTGTCGAAGGAGTATTGTTAACTATAGTGGGTATGGGAGTCAAAGGAATCCCAGTATCTTTCTGACTCGATTTAGTACTCATCCTTGTATGATCACAAGCTTAGTAAGTGGAGGTGTGTGTACCATGTTTGATAAATTTACGCCTTTTATAAGGAAAAGACTCAAGATGCGGTGGTAATCATAACAAACAGCGAGACTTTCAGGGAAGCTGGTCTAGCTCCACAATGACTCAAGACTTGAGATATAAAAAAAAATCCTAAGGCCAACTAGTAATCAAAGAGCATGCCAAAATAAACAAAAATGCCAATATGCACACAAACATGATAAAGTGGTTGAAAGGGGCCTCCCTCCCTAAAGTAGTTATGCCTCTCCCAAGAAGGGCCTGAGAGTCCCTGCAAAAGATCGGAGGTATCAAAATCAGTTATAAGGGTCCTCGTGGGCTTAACAACCAGTCAGTCAAATTCCCGTGGAGAGGTAATCCTCCATAAAGGCCCTTATCTGACTCAGGGTACCTGTAGAATAATCCTTGCAAGTAACCTATGTGGTACCTATGTCAAGCAACTAAGCAACCATGATATAACCAATGCGCAGGTGAACAGTCCTAAGTCAGGTATACCGTATGGGAAGGGTATCAAAGCCCGAAACCTCGAAAACACAGCCTCTCGTAGAAGTAAAGGTACTAGAAAGATCCCCGTATATGAATAGATCCCCATAAATATATTTTACACTAAGAAGGTATTGGGGGGATATCCCCTCAATCAACTTCACACGACCTCATGCTTAACTTTGGTGTAAATGAAGCCTCCTGACGTCACCAATTATACAATGGATTTCACCACTCCCTTACTGAGACACATATGTTTATTTAATATCCTTGGAGAAGTTTACTCACAAATTCCTATTCCAAGGCTCTAAATCCTAAGCTAGTTTGTGCACCCTAGAAAATAAAATTCTTTCTAATCAATTTTAAATTATCAACATTTCTTTTAGTGGCCTTGCATACTCAAAAATGCGTGGTAGTGAAACTGATGATGTTATGACTCAACAAGTAAAATAAATGAATATGAATAAAATGAAAAGTCCAAACTTCAATCCCCAATAATTGATAAGCTTTTCAAAATGCAATTTTTTAATTTAATTCTGCAATTCAAAATAAGATGCAATATTACCGTACATGTACTAAGCATCAACGATAAAAACCAAAACGATCAAATTCCAACAATGAAAAATGTTTAATATTTTTGAATTTTCAATATAAAAGAATGAAAATGCAAGGAGTGAACAACAACTTGATATAAATATTCTACTGAATGCAATTAGAGACAAACCAAGTAGGATATCAAGAAGTAAACACGCAACCCAAGATGCAAGGACAATCAATGAAAATGATGATGAGAAAGGAACCACCCAAAAATTCAACAAAATAAAGGTTTCCTATTGTAAATGTGTTGAACCTGCATAGAATAGATCTAGCTAAACAATAATACACACATTTGTAGAGAGAATTGGAGAAAGAAGAAGAAGGAGAGAAAGAATGGAAGAATTCTCATTAACCGTTGTGAATAATGAATAATTTACACATGATATACTCTGTATAACTCAATGCGTTCGATGGGAGGATAACCAATGCGCCATAGTGGTGGCCTAGAGCGATCTAGACACACACTAACAATTATAGGCATGAACTGCCACCTAGTCTAGTCTTTCAGGCAGTTACGGGAGTGAACCGCCACCTAGTTGAGTTAATTAGTCAACTAGTCTTCAGTTAACTGACTGAACAGAGAGTAATGAGGATTTAACTCAAGGAATCAAGGCTAATGTGCCACTCTGGTGATGATACCAAGGAAAGGTCGAATTATCATGGTGATGATCTCAATGTTGCATGGTGACAAAACCAATGCACCATCTAAACTCAACTCAACTAGTCAAACTGAAGTGTCAACTGAAAGAGAATATTGTCTAGGTGGAATATTCTCCCCTAAATTATNCAAGGAAAAACCTTAGGAAAAAGAAATCCTAGGTGTGTGTGAAGTAACTCCAACACCCCCCCTGAACATCACTATGGTGAAAATAAAGATTGGGTCCTGGCAATGAGTCCATTTTAGGTACCCAAGTACAAAAGATACACTGAAAATAAAGTGAGGAAAGAGGGAAAACCTCATGGAAAAAAACCCCCCTCAAGGCACAATGTATGTAAAAAGAAGAACTATAGTTGCTAGGCAATTGTGTCCTTCACTCCGAGATGACTTCGCAGAGAATGGAATTTATGATTAGTGAATGTCTTGGTGAATATGTATGTCGTCTATTCTGCTAAAGGACATAAATGTAATTTGATGATCCCCTCATGTACTAAGTCCCGGATGTAGTTCATGCAGATATCGATGTGCTTTGTCCACTGCCTCTAAACTGAATCTCTGCAGAACTTTCGAGTGCTTTGGTTGTCACACCAGATGACGATCGGCCGATGAAACTAAATGCCCAACTCAGTGAAAAAATGTTGTAGCCACACAGCCTGAATGGTTATGTTAAATATCCCTATGTACTCTGGCTCGACTGAATATAGAGAAATGACAACCTGCTTCTTGCTCAACCAATAGATAGGCCTAAAACCAAGACTGAGTGAGTAACCATATGTGGACTTGTGATCAATCATATCTCCAGCCCAGTCAAAATTAGTAAACCTAATGAGATCTAATGTAGAGTGTGTTGCATAATGAATCCCAAAGGTGATGGTGTCTTCTACGTATCGAAGGATACTCTTTGCATCTTTCCAATGTAGCTCATGAGGATTCTGCATGAACTTGGAAACTGCGCCAACTACATAGGAGAGGTCTGGTCTGGAGTGTGTGAGATACAACAATCTCCCCACTAGCTATATGTATAGTGTGTTGTCAACCAGTGGATTACCCTCTCCATACTCAAGTTTGACTCCTTATAGGAAAGGAGTCGGAGAAGACTTGCAGTCTGTCATGTGAAATATCTCAAGGAGATCTCATGCATACTTGGCCTGAGACAGTTTGATTCCCAATGCATCATGAATGATCTCGAGTCTAAGGAAGAAGTGTAATGGACCCATGTCCGTCATCAAAAACCTATCATGTAGAATCCTCTTGACTGCAGCAATCGCTGAAGTCGAGCACCCGGTGATTAGAAAATCATCAACATACAGAACTAAAAGTAGAAGTGAATCAGCTATCCTGATCATGTAGACATTTGGGTCTGATTTACAATGTACAAAGTTATGTGACAACAGGTAGGAATCCATCTTGGCATACCATGCCCTCAGAGCTTCTTTGAGGCCATAAAGTGACTTCTTCAATCGACCAACCCAAGATGAGTCCTGCATAAATCCCTGGGGCTGCTCCATGTAGATCTCCTTAGAGAGATCACTGTGAAGAAATGAATTATTTACGTCCATCTAATGGAATTCCCATCCCTTGGCTACCGCAATGGAAAGGTCCAATCAAATGGAATCCATATTCGCTATTGGAGTGAAGGTCTCATCATAGTCAATATCATGAACCTGCTAAAAGCATTTGGAAACAAGCATGGCTTTGTATTTGTTGATCTGTCCATCCGTTGCACTCTTAGTCATGTAGACCCATATGCATCTAAAAAGTTTCCTACCAGAAGGAAGGGGAACCAGATCCCAAGTCTGGTTCTCAATGAGGGAGTTGTACTCCTCCTGCATGACAGATTCCCAAAAGGGATTTCCAGCAGCCTCGCCATAAGAATGTGGATCCGAAGACTGAAACAAGAAAATATGCCTGGAGGGCAATAGTTCAGTGGAAGTGAGTGCAACAGGAGGCTCCTCGAAATCATATTGAGTACTTCTAGTATCAGCTGGATCACCAACGAGATCCCCTGCAGCCTGAAGAGTAGTATGTTCCCACTTGGGCCTCTTCTCTGGCTCTACAAATTCATCTGGATGCTCTGACTCTACATCCAAATATA
Source organism: Picea engelmannii (assembly GCA_009831015.1). NCBI lineage: Eukaryota > Viridiplantae > Streptophyta > Pinopsida > Pinales > Pinaceae > Picea > Picea engelmannii. Next base: position 208,237 of record ML785679.1, on the reverse strand, counting down.
TTGACTCTGAATCTGAATCATCTGAGTCCTCTGAATCAGAAATCTTGTCTGAAGAAGAGTCATCATGTGCATTCTCATCATCTTGGACAGGTGGAAGAGTGAAGGTGTCTGCATGCCGCTACTGAGGTACATGCAAAACAATTTCCTAGAATTAGACACTACGCTCAATGATGAGTCAGTCTGAGGAAAGATTAATAAGATGATATACCTTCACACCATTTGGGTATCCAACAAAAATGCACTCAGTGCTCTGTGGATCAAGTTCCTTCCTCTTTTCAGAGGGAATCCGGGCCCATGCACGTGAACCAAAAATGAGAAAGTGGGCCACTTCTAGTTTGAGGCCACTCCAAGCCTTGTAGGGGATCTTATCCTTGATAGATCTATGAGGAGATATATTTTGTATGTATGTTGCACAATTAAGTGCTTCGGCCCGTAGTCTCTGTGGTAGTGACTTTGCATGCAACATGCAAGATGCCATCTCATTTAGAGATCTATTTTTATACTCAACAACTCCGTCTTCCTGTGGAGTATAGGGAACTGTGTGTTGCAACTCAATCCCTGCCTCATGGAAAATATTATGGATCTCATGATTTACATACTCTCCCCCATTATCAGTTCGGAGAACTTTGATATTCTTTCCGAACTGTGTCTCAATTAAGGCTTTGAAATCTTTAAGGTATTAAAAGACCTCAGTTTTTTTCCTGAGAAAGTAGATCCATTTAAAACATGATAAATCATCAAAAAAAATGAGAACAAACCTTGCTTTGTTGATGGATGGATGCAGAAAAGGACCCATAAGGTCATTGTGGATCATATCTAAAGGTGTGGAAGCTCGCTGAGACTTTCCTTTGTCGAATTTCTCCCGAGGGTGTTTTTTGAGAACACATACTCCCTTGGAGAAATGGATGTCTGGTAGACCATAAACTAATATGTGCTTCTTAAGATGTTGCATGTATATGAAATTCAAATGTCCAAACCTTTTGTGCCATATCCTACTACTTTCATCAGCATGATTAAGCAGTAAAGAAGAATCAGGTTCAATGAATTCGGAAAATGTATACAATCTACACTGATGATTTACCTCACCGGTAGCAACCCTCGAGTTGGTTTGCATGTCGTAGATGTCCTTGGAATTTGGTGTGAATATGAATTTATTTCTGGTGCTAAAATTCTTCATCTGATACATGGAGAGAAGGTTGAAAGAAAGTTTGGGAATGTGCAACACATTCTTGAAGCTTCCATTGGTGAGTTCAATCCTTCCTTTGTCGGTGACTTCGACATAAGAGTTGTCCCCCATCAGGATAGGAGGACCTTTGCATGCATCCAAAGAAGAATATACTGCTTTTTATGCATCCATATGATGTGATGCTCCTAAATCAATGATCCAAGCATCTAGAGAGGAGTTGATGGCAATCAAGGCATGGCTAGAATTGTCTTTCTTGGAATTCAGATCTTCTAGATTCTTCTTCTTGGCACCCTTGGGGATGCAATATCCAAGGTTGTTTTGCTGAAGTATTTGAGACATCATATCTATTTGTTTTTGCATGCATGTGGATTCCGAATGGAATCCTTTATGTCAGTACATGCATTTCTCCCCTTTTATTCTCTTTTCCCCTTTGGATCCAGAGGCATCGGTGAAGGGTTTTGTGCACCCTACCTTCTTCAAATGTGCATGAGATTTCCATTTATATTTATTTTTAGATTTCTGATATTTGTGGCTGCCATCATGCACAGTGAGTGCATGCACCCTTGGGCCTTTGATTGTTCCCATGTTGATGATCTTGGTTTGCTCTTATGTCAGGGATTCGATAAAGTCCTCAAGAGAAGGCATCTGCTAGGTGGCTCCAGAGGCGAATATGATAGTATGGAATGTGGATACGAATACATAGAATTCAGGACCAAGATTGGAAAGTATGGTGAGAACCATTTGTTTCTCCTCCTTTGATTTATCAACCCCGCAAGATTTGAGTTGCGACAGTAAATCCTTGAATTTTGTAAAGAAATCTTAGATATTATCGAAGATTTTTAGATCCAATGTGAGAACCTCCACCTCCAGCATGTGTCCCCTCATCTCATAATGTTTTCCAAAGAGCCCTTCCAAGGTGGTCTAGGCTTCATTGGGAGTCTTACAAGAAGATATGTGAAAAAGGAGATCAGGAGAAATAAGACTGCAAATTGTTCTGAGTGCCTCATCCATGCGATTTAAGTACTTGGAATTTTCTATGGATGATATCGGTTTTGTATTTGTATTCAAGGTTAACCTGTACAACCCTCTTGTTCAAATATGTATGGATATTTTTTCCTTCCATGCAAAATAGTTGTAAGGTGTAACAATGAATTATTTTTGGAATTCTATCTTTCCATTGTCTTCAAGCTTTTGTACCTGCAAAATTTTCATGTTGTAGGTTTTTATTAGAAGTTTGTCATCTCTGATACCATATAAATTTGTTGAACCTGCACAGAATAGATCTAGATAAACAATAATACACACATTTGCAGAGAGAATTGGAGAAATAAGAAGAAGGAAAGAAAGAATAGAAGAATTCTCATTAACCGTTGTGAATAATGAATAATTTACACATGATATACTCGGTATAACTCAATGAGTTCGACTGGAGGATAACAAATGCACCATAGTGGTGGTATAGAGTGATCGGGACACACACTAGCAGTTACGAGAGTGAACTTCCAGCTAGTCTAGTCTCTCAAGCAGTTACGGGAGTGAACTGCCACCTAGTTGAGTTAACTAGTCAGCTAGTCTTTAGATAACTAACTGAACATAGAGTAGTGAGGAGTTAACACATGGAATCAAGGCTAATGAACCACTCTAGTGATGATATCAAGGCAATGTCAAATTATCATGGTGATGATCCCAATGTTACATGGTGACAAAACCAATGTAGCATCTAAACTCAACTCAACTAGTCAAACTGAAGTGTCAACTGAAAGAGAATATTCTCCAGGTGGAATATACTCCCCTAAATTATAGGAGACTGGATAATGAATAATTATAACTAAGAAACAAGGAAAAACATTAGGAAAAATAAATCCTAGGTGTATGCAAAGTAACTCCAACACCTATCACTCTATAGGCACTTAACAATCATAATAGAGACATAAGAAGACTCAAAAACCATCAAAACTTACCCAACAATCATCAAACTCAACAACCAAGAAAATTGGATTGATGTATGAGACTGTTTAGGATAAAACCACATATATACGCCTCTTGCAAAAGGACAACATGCATATGTACGCGAGTGTCAGGAAAAAACCCACGTATATTTATTAAAACACTACCAGGTTAAGGATAAGGTTAAGAAACTCAGACTCAAAATGAATAGAGGCTGTTAAACAATCATATGACAAGAAACCCAATAGAAGCGAGAGCAATCAAAGGAGAAAAACACTCCAAACCCTGAAAAGAAGATTATATCCCCAGTATAGTCGTCAATTTTGTTACGAGGAAAATCTCTCCATGGCATGGGGTAAATCACAATAGACAGAAATGAATTTAGAAATAAACTATAATCTCAAGTATTCTATATAAGAAAATATGCTAACAAGACAAGATAAAGAGCCTACCTCGTCCAGACCTTCAATGAAGTCCACCATTGAGAACTTGACTCAAATCAATACACCTACAACTTGTCCTCAACAACCAAGAAATGTATGCATATGGTGATAATGTATAAAGTTATCACACTCAATAGCATAATCCATTAATATTCATAACAAATATGCCCATGGAATAACAATTCAAATATTTTCAAGACATTAATTGGATGAGAAAAGAGTATTTTTATTAAAATGTAATCAACAGAAGTGTATGAATTACAAATTTCTGTGTTGGCACGGTTTGAAACCAAGAAACCAAGTCCCTTCCAGCTGAGCCTCCACCACTTCAATCCTCAACCAAAGGAAATCTCATATAAGAGAGACAATGAGGTTCTCAATGAAGTAGGGAAGAGCTTGGGGGTTGAACAATGTGTTCAGAATTAAAAGGATAAAGGGATGCAGACTCAATATGAAGTGAATAATTTCTCCAGAGTACAGTTTCTCTCAAATTTGAATTATTCTCCTCTTTTCCACAGCTTGGATATGTCTCATTTATATCCTTCAAATGGAACTGAAGGGTCGAGTCGGAACGTTTCCAATATATGGAAGGTGAAGGATCATGGATCACATGACGTGACATGGCAACCTGACACCATTTTTTAATTTTGGGCACAAAATCTGATGTACGCAGGATGTAATGGTGCAACCTACATATACACGTGATTTATAATAGTTAAGGCACGTATATGTGGAAAAATATTTTTTTTAGCTTTGGGATCTTAAAAAAAGGGACTTCAAGTCTGCATAGGGAAATGGAAAAATGCTTTCTGAGAAAATTTGCATAAGGTGAGTAAAATCTTGCTATAACAGTATATAACATAGAAATAAGCCATGGGTTAATTAGCTTCTCACCATATGATGACCCTGGAATGAAGAGGATTGATGACTGAACCATCCTTTCAAAATCTTTAATCCTTGAAGGAAATACAAAACGTATATGTTTATAATTAAATATAACTGAGTGGGAACACAACAAATCATAAACACAAGACTAATATCCACCATTACATTTTATAATACAAATCTAAAAGTAGAATGACCTCTGTGAGAGAATGTATTTTGCAAGTCTACTTTGGGTAACAAAGACGAAGTCCATAGAGTAGAAGGAAACATAGCTAAGCTATATGTTTTGACTGCCTTCAAGCTTGTGAAGGAGATTGTAGGGTAAACATGCATAACCAAGTCAAGTTAATAGCATGCACAAGATCTAGAATAGTTGTAGTTGGTAGTAATGGCACCAACAAGAGTAGATATGAACTAGAGATAATAAGGTACTTGCATTTATTGGTGACAATGTTTTAAGTTCTCATTAGCATACCTATCGTGTATGATACAACTAGTAAGTAAGGACTATATCTCATAGTTATTCAATGTCAATATGTGTGCAATCAAATCATAATGGAAATGAACATTGTTTTAGTTAAGTATGGATTGACCCAACAAAATTTTAATATGGTTGTTAAATGAATTAATATGTATTGAAGTGGAAAATATCAAATATGTGAATCGAGCAACATTGTATATTAATTGGGTTAGGGTCCCATGTGACTATAGTTTATTTAATTTTTTTTTTTTAAATTGTTAGTAATTGAGAAGAGTAGCAAAGAATTTTAGAAGATTATGTTTAGTATGGATTAAGGAGTTACCTATATATATAATATATTTATATATATATGTAACTCCTTAATTCATACTAAACACACTCTTCTAAAATTCTTTGCTACTCTTCTCAATTACTAACAATGTTTAAAAAAAACTTAAATAAACTATATTCACATGGGATCCTAACCCACTTAATCAACAATGCTTCTCGATTCGCATTAAACATTGCTAGTAATTGAGAAGAGTAGAAAAGAATTTTAAAAGAGTATGTTTAGTATGGATTAAGGAGTTACATATATATATATATATATATATATATATATATATATATATATATATATCAATTATGGACATAGCATATAACATATAAATTATAATAGTGGACACCGATAGCTTAATGTACATATCAATCTTTGGATTGAGGCAATGGTTGTGATACATTCAACAAATGTGTTGATACAAGGAGTATGGACTCTTTGTTTAACGACCATGACATTCGTAATTTTAATTATAATATGTGAAATTTAGTGAAAAAAAATGGTCTACTTGTTGAAACAATCATTGCTAGATGGGGATGATGAGAAATGATTGAACAATAACTTATGATGGATAATCTACTACTTGAAATTTTAACCTATCATAGGAAAATGAATATGAAATAATTAAAGAGAATTGTTTCTCTTAATATAGTTTAACACAATGATAATAATAATAATAATCATGCATATACTATCTTTCACATGTTAATAGTAACTATTCTTTTTGAAAAAAAAAAAATGGGTCCTGGTAACGTTACAAATGGTATTAGAGCATGGTTCATAAATTATGACCTTTTGGGGTCAAAATGAACATAAAATTTTGTGCTTACAAATGTATTAGAATATGCAATTGATGAAGATCTATTAAAAAGAAAATATTAACATTAAGTATGTTTTGAACTTATTAGAAACAACAATCAGACATTATGGCTGGACAAACTAGAAAAACAACAAGAAGTGGACCAAATATGTATGTAGAACTGAATAACAAACAACCTCAAGACATCTCTCTAGGATTTCTTGAAACTATGAGAAATATAAAGGTAGAATTATAGATTATTAAAGAAGATAACAATTTTTTTTTGAAGGATAGTAAGGAACAAGAGGAATTAAATGAGACCCTACTTAAGAACATGACAACAATAAGATAGAATAAGAATTCAAGACAAACCTCCAGCAATGCTAATAAAGAAGTCTCCAAGGAAGAATATCATAAATGAAAGGAACACCCAATATTTAGTGATAAAATAGAATTAATTACTGAATAAAGTAGCTAAAAAAGTTTGGAAAGAAACGCTCTAGAGAAGAAAATACATAACACCAAGAAAAGAAACTGGCATAGTAAGGAATTATCTGGTGAATCAAAAAATATCAGGCCACCCAATTTTGATGGCGAGTCTAAAGTGGGAGTATAATATTGTATTCTAAACATGGGGAAGTATTTCCATATCTATAACTATCTAGGAAACTTAAGGGATAGACTAGTTGTGTAGCAATTGAATGGTAAAGTTGTCATCTGGCGGTGAGATAAAAGGACAATGAATAAAGTTAGGAGAAACAAACTAACATGGAAAGTATTTAAAAGGTACTTCAAATAGAAATATTTAACGGAAAGTTATTTTGACAAAAACGATAAGGAATTCCATGATATTAAGCTACGACAAATGACGATAGAAGATTTTGTTACCAAGTTTGTAAACCCCATGAGATATGTACCATATCTTAGAGAGGAAAAGGAAAAGGTAAAATGGATTATGAGCTTCTAGCCTCAAGCATATAAGGATTAAATTGAATTCCTTAATCCTAATACAATGGATGAAGTAATAAGACATGATAAATTGTTTTACAATTAGTTTAAGTAGAGGTATGAACATACAAAAACATGGAAAAATAGGAATAGGGACAAAAAGTTTGACCCTAGGAGGAAATAATTTAAGCATCCACATTATCCATCACATAATGCACAAGTTAGACAAAACATGTTTAATGGTCAACCACAAAGTGTATCAATTCATAATAGTAGTTGACCGACAGATTCAGTGAAAAAATTAGTTATGCCACCAATGAAGTGTCGGGGTTGTAAAGAACCTCATATGTATAAAGATTGTCCTTTAAATAAGAACATAAATTTGATGATGCATAACATTTAGGAAGAAATGATAGTCAATGACATGTTAATATTTACCCATAAGATTAATGCAACCATAGAGAATCAATATGTTAATCACCAATCTGCCATGGTAGAAATTGAAGGTATGATTAATAAAAATATGTAGTTATTTTAATAGACCATGGTGTAAGTTTAATTTATGTTTCCCCTACTATAGTAGAAGACTGTAAACTAAATAAAGTTAAACATCATAAATATTGGTTAGTACAATTAGCTACTGGTACGAAATCAAAGCTTAGAGAGTTGATAAAAGAGTGCACAAAAACCATGGATGGGATGGAAACTAAAGTAGACTTGAATGTATTACCACCAAGATCCTATGATTTACTCATAGGCATGGACTGGCTTGAAAAACATGTAGTTGTTGTAAATTGTCGAAAGCAAATTTTTTACTATTTAGATGAACTTGGACTAAGCAAAACCATTAAGGGTATACATCATGGTGTGTTAGTAAGGAATATTTCTTCCTTATAACTGAAACAAAATAAAAGAAATGGTTTTGAAATATATGTTGTGCATATAAATGAAGAAAAAGATGAAGTGGTTAAAATATTATTAACTAAAGATCGCATTTTACAAGAATTTCAAGATGTATTTTTAGAAGAAAATACAGGACTACCTCCTAGAAGAGATATAGAATTTACAATAGATTTAGTGCCTAGATCTACATTGGTATCTAAATCACCCTATAAAATGAGAATTCCTAAATTTTCTGAACTTAAAATGAAGCGTCAAGAATTAATGGATAAAAAGTACATTAGCCTAAGTGTTTCTCCATGGGGAGAACCTGCCTTATTTGTAAAAAAGAAGAATGGAACCTTAGGTTGTATATTTCTTACAAGAAACTAAATAATATGAGCACAAAGACTAAGTATCATTTACGCCGTATTGATGAATTATTTGAAAAAGTTGGAGAAGAAAAAATATATTCAAAGATAGACCTACGATCAGGATACCATCAAGTTAAGATTAAATATGAATACATTCATAAGAATGCTTTTAGAAATAGGTACGAACTTGTGAGTTTGTAGTGGTACACTTTTGTCTAACTAATTCACCCATGAAATTCATGTGTTTAATGAACAATGTGTTAAGGAAATATTTGGATACGTTTTTTCATTGTTTCATGGAAACCTGCATAGGATACCTAGCTAAAGAAAATACAAATAAAGATTATCAAAAATAGGATGAGAGATTCAATATGGAACAATTATAAAATGTATTCACACTACTCCAATGAGATAATAAATATGAATACAATGAATGAGTGATATACACTCATATTAAATAACATTCCATAATTAAGAAAAGCGAATAAGAAGGGAGACTTTCTTAGGAATGCATACATAATAGTGATGGTCTAAAATAGAACTAGCTCCAGTAAACTACCACTGAACTAGTGAGTCAGAAACAAAAATATCTCCAACATCCCCCTTGAACATCACTATGGAGTAATAAAAAATGAGTCCTGTCAACTAGGCCATATTCGGTACTCATGTGCAATGTAACTAATGAAGACTGAATAAAAATAAGGAAAGAGGGAAAACAATGTCAGAACAAAACCCCCCCTAAAATGAATGCATCAAAAGAAGAAACTATAATTGTTAGGTAAGCGTGTTCTTCACTCCAATAAGTTCTTGTAAACTCTGAAACTTTAGCCCAGTGAAGTTCTTTGTGAATATGTTGACAGTCTATTCAGAGCAAGGACAAAACTACAGATCAATGATCCTATCATGTAATAGATCTCTGATGAAATGCATGTGGACCTCAATGTGTTTGGTTTGTTTTCATTGTACTGGATCTTTGAAAAATCTCAGTGTACTCTTATTTTTACACCATATAAGAATAAAACAGTGAAACTTGATACCAATCTCGGTAAGGAAGTGTTGAAGCCAGTGTCCCTAAATGACAGAGTTGACTACTCCTATGTAATCGACCTATATGGAAGACAAAACAATGGTTGATTGGTTCTTACATGATTGACAAATAGGGCCTAACCCCAAACTGAGAGTGTACCAAGAAGTGGACTTTTGATCTATGCCATCTCTAGCACAATCTAAATTTGTGAAGTCTATGAGATCCAATACACAACCAGTTTCATAGTGAATCCCATAACTCATGGTTCCCTTAACATATCATAGGATGTGCTTGGTAGTCTTCTATTGCAGATCATGGGGCTCCTACATATATCTAGAAAATTTACCTACTTCATATGAGATATCCAGATAGGTGTGGGTGAGATACAAAATAATCCCCACCAACTCTTGATACAAAGTGTTTTCCACTAATGTTGTATCCCCTACATTCTCAAGTCTGACCCCGGAAAAGAAGGGTGTAGATGCAGACATACAGTCTGTCATGTGGAATCTAACTAGAAGATCCCTGACATGCATATCCTAAGAAATTTTGATAACAGAAGCATCCTTACTAATCTCAATACCAAGAAAGAAGCGAAGTGGACCCATGTCCATCATAGAGAACCTGTCATACAAAATATATTAATTGAATACAACAATGAATGAAGAAAAACTACAAGTGATGAAAATATAATCAACATAGAGTACTAAAGTAATCAAAGAATCAATGGTCCTCAACATGTAAACATTGCAATAATATTTACATCTAACAAAATAATGTGAAAGCAAATAAGAATCCATATTTTCATACGATGCTCTAGGTTCCTGCTTGAGTCCATAGAGTGACTTATTCAGTATGCATACTAAATAAGAGTTTTGAATGGACCCTGGTGGCTTCTCCATCTAGATCTCCTATGAAAGATCATTGTGAATAAAATCATTCTTCACATCCATCTCGTGAAATTCCCATCATTTGATTGTTGCAATGGCTAGAACCAAGCGAATGGAGTCCATCTTTGCTACAAGAGCAAAGTTATCATCATATTCTATCCCATGAATATGTTGAAATCCTTTTTCAACTAGTATTTCCTTGTACCTACTAACCTGACCATTTGTTTCTCTCTTGGTCCTATAGACCCATTTACATCTGACAAGTTTCCTCCCTGGTGGAAGTGGAACCAGATCCCAAGTCTGATTCTCTAGAAGTGAGTCATACTCCTCTTGCATGCAATCTTCCCATAATGGATTTCCCATAACCTCACTATATATATGTGGATCATAAGATTTAACCATATAGAAACGCATGAGAATCACTAGTTCAAAAGATGAAAATAAATGAGAAGTCTCCTCATGTTGAGATCGAGTCCTCCTCGAATCCAATGGATGCCTTTCAAGGTTTCCTATTTCTTTAAGTGTTGAATGTGCCCACTTGGGAATATGTTGAAGCTCCAAAATTTGCTCCTCATCCAGATGTACTACCTTCTCTTCTCCATGTACAAAATTCTCTAATTTTGAATATGAAGCATCTAAGTGTATGGAATCATCATCTCTGATGTCTCGAACCGATGGAAGTAAAAGAGTACCTGCAAGTCTCACTGGTGTTGCATGCAAAGGAATCTCCTCAAAATGAACACTATGTTGAATCATGAGTCGATCTGTAGAAAGATAAATCAACATGTACCCCTTCACATCAACTAGATATCTCAAAAATATGCAAGGTGTTCTTTGTGGATCTAATGATTTCCTATTTTCAGAAGGAATATGGGCGCATGCATGAGATCCAAAGATGTGGAAGTGTGTGAAATATGGGTTTTCACCTATCAAAGCCTCAAAAGGTATCATGTACTCAACATATCTTTGATGAGATATTATCTATATGTAATACAAAAAGTTAAGTTCCTCATCCCAAATCTTGGAAGGAAGATACCTCGCATGGAACATGCAGTTGGTCATCTCCTTGAGATATTTGTTCTTCCTTTCAACAACTCCATTCTATTGTGGAGTGTATGGAACTGTATGGTGCAACTCGATACCATCTTCTCAAAAAATATTATGAACATATTTGTTGATATACTTCCCCCCCATTGTCTATATGAAAGATCTTTATCCTTTTCCCAGTTTGTGTCTCTAGTAGAGCTTTAAAGTCTTTGAGACGCTAAAAAACTTCATACTTTTTCTTGAGAAAATAAACCCAAGTATAGTGTGAGTAATCATAAATAAATTTAAGGACATGCCTTGATTTGTTGATGGAAATATGTGGAAATGGACCCATGAGATCACTATGAGCAAGCTCTAAGGAAGATGAGGCTCTGCTTACCTTCCCCTTTTCAAACTTCTCTTCAGGATGCTTTCCAAGAATGAATCCTTCACAAACCCCTTCACAAAAAGTGAACATCTGGCAAGCCTTTGACCATTCCTTGCTTGGAGATTCACTGTATGTACCTAAAGTTTAAATGACCAAATATCTCATGCCATACTCTACTACTATCATCAACATCCGTAAGTAGTAAAATCAAGTTATGGTTAGCAAACTTAGTAAATTTATACAACCTTGATTTGTTATCTAACTCACCAATTGAAATAATGGAATTTTCATGCATCTCAAGTACATAAAATGAATCTAATGTAAATTCAACATTTTTACCTATTTGAGTGATCTAATAAACTATGAAAATATTTATAGAAATATTTGGAACATGTAAAAGATTCTCAAAACTTCCATTAGGGAGTTTCAATCTTCCCTCTCCTACTATTTCTACTAGAGTATCATCCCCCATGAGAATAGGGGGTATTGAGCATGAAATCAAAGAAGTAAAAACCTCCTATTTGGCTTCCATATGATGTGATGCAATAGAATATATAATCCATGAATCGGATGAGGAATTAATTGCAACCAAAACATGATGATTACCTTTCTTAGGAGCATGATCTTCTTCCTTATTTTTCTTGGCTCCTTCAGAAATGGTGTTTCTAAGGTTGTTCTGCTGAAGTACCTATGCCATAAGAACAATTTTCTTCTTCATGCATGTGGATTCTTCATGATTTGGTTTATTGCAATAAGTGCATTGTTTTCCATTCTTCTTCTTCTTCTCTTTGGAATTTTAAGAATCTTTGGAACCTGGAGAATCATTGAAGGGTTTGGAATATCCCTCCTTTTATTTTTGTTTCTCCTTTCCTTTATGTTTGTATTTTTTTATTGGATGACCCTTTTCCATCTTGCATGGTGAGTGCATGTGCTTTGGGTTCCTTAATTACATCCATATGAATGAGTTTCTCCTACTCATGTGTGAAAGAATCAATGAATTGATCCATGGTAGGAATCTTCCACTTTTATCCCAATAGATATATGTCCGAATGAAAAGTGGAGACATACAAAACATATTATAGCCCTATCTTAGCTAATATTGTTAGAATAATTTGGTTCTCTTCTTTAGAATTATCAATACCAAAATAATTTAAGCTCAATATCAAATATTTAAAATTGGTAAAGAAATCATGTATATTACAAAAACGTTTAGGATCTAAGGTATTCAACTCTACCTCAAGCATAGGACCTCTCATATCATATTGATTTCCAAAGACACCTTCCAAGGTGGTCCAGATCTCATTTGGAGTCTTTCATGATAAAACATGAAACCATAAATCAGTTGAAATTAATTCAAGAAGAATTTGTGTGGCCTCATCCTTATGGTTCCCCCATTTGGTCTTAGGAATCGCTAATGTAGGTTATGTTTCTATTGCCATCGTCAAATTGTACAATCATTTCCTTTTGAGTTGGAATTCATCCTTTGTCTTTGATTAAAAACAATTTTACGGTGTGATTATTATCACCAAAGTTTAATTAATAATTAGTTTCGTATCCATCCCTCTTATTGATTATGAAAACCCTGGAAATTAACCCTCAATTTGCAAGTAAAATATCTTGAGAAATCACCGCAAAAAGTCAATTTTTCAAGGGTGTCACATGCTACTTAAGAATGCAGTGTGAGAATGGCCTTACTATCACGCTATGGTAGTTAATAAAGTTGGACATTGTGACACTATGACACAGATCCGGAAAATTTAATTTCGCAAGTGTGCATTTGACTGTCACACTTTTTGACCGGAAGAGGGTGCTCCACTTTCCACTATCGCACCTTTCGATAGGGAGAGGATGCGACACTGTCAGATACGAATATTACTCTCACCGAAAATATGATTTCACTCTTCTCTAGATTTTATGGTTTTCTCCAAGAATCTCGACTCTGATATCATGTCAATAATTCATGGAAACTTGCACAGGAGACCTAGCTAAAGAAATACAAAAAAATATTATCAATAAAAGGGCAAGAGATTCAATATGGAAGAATGAGAAAATATATTCACACTATATTGAGATGATAAATATGAATACAATGAATGAGTGATATACACTCATATAGGAAAGAACATTCCATAATCAATAAAAGAGAACAAGGAGTGAGATTTTCTTAGGAATGTATGCATAATAGTGATGGTATAAAATAGAAAGTCTAAAATATAACTAGCTCTAGTAAACTACCACTGAAATAGTGAGTCAGAAATATAAATAGATCCAAAAAATTTGTGATTGTGTTCATAGATGACATTTTGATTTATTCGAAGACTACATAAGAGCATGAATAACACTTAAGATTGATTCTGAAAATGTTAAGAGAACACCATTTGTGTGCAAAATTAAGTAAATGTGAGTTTTATCAGGAAATCGTGTATTATTTAGGACATGTGATTTGTTAGGGACCTAACCTTACTAACCCATAAAGTGGGTAGAATAATATATTTCCATGTAATAAAGGTCAATATTAATAAGGCCTAGCAATAAGAAGGAATAATTCAATTGCAAGAAAACCTAATAGAAGCTTCTGCTTCTAGAAGGATCTTCCTCTAAATTGTTCTTTTGGATAGATAGATTTAGTATAAATAAGAGTAGAGAGTATGAGAAGTTTTGTCTTGGATATTATTGTAATAGAGATTTTCTCTGTTAGAGGTTGCCTGCTCGAAGAGGTAAGTGAACATTATTGTCATTATTCAATGTGCTCTTTCGGGTATTATTTCGGTATTTTTCTGGTTATATCATTGTTGTTATGCCATTACTAGCTAAAATATTTTTGTTTTGCATACTATTTTATATTAGGAATACTACATGTGGTATCATAGCACTTTCCTCGGCAAGAAATTGTGGGTTAATTTTTTTTCAGGGTAGAGATGTATTCTGACATATTAAAGCTACAAAGATTTGTCGTTACGTGCATAAACCCACGTTCGGGGAGTAATACATGTAGGAAATACAAGACGTATTTAAGCGCACATATGTTGGCCACCCTTGTAACCCTTGTTGGTACCCCTTCGAGTGGTAGCGTATCAAACAGTAGTTGTATATGGATTGGCCTATATATCATGAAGCCCTCCATAGATAAATCGATCAACCACTTGACTCCTATAGTACCATCGAGAATAGATCTCGGGAAGAAACTCTCTAATACCTAGGTAATTAGGTAGTATGGCTAAGAGAATGAACCAGCCTCCTTAGTTGGTTCCCTGAGATATTGGACCGAGTACTACTATTGGACCCCACACGTATATTGGAGAACTATAGCATAGGGAAAACCCTTATCTATAGAAACCCTGAATACCCTAACCCTTGGGATAGAAACAAAAACAAAACATACAAGATATAGGTTTGTGCAATTGTTCCTTCTTCATTTTAGTTGTGAAATTACTACACATTTATTCCCATTAATCATTTGGGCATTTCGTCACTACAGTATTATTAAGGTTGGAGTATAAATCCACAAGATTAAAATAAAAATGAGTATAGTGGTCCCGACGACACATTTATTTGGGACCTATCCCATCAGATTCCCCTTTTCTCCCCGATCGTAGTCTTCCCTTTCATTTTTAATCCCTTTTTTTTTCAGTGGACTCTACCCCTTCTCATCTTCCCTATTTCTTATCCTATTACATTATATTTCCCTTCTCTTCCTGATCATCATGGTACCTATCACTTATAATTCCCCTTTTGTGGTACCACCCACCCATTTTTCCTTACCAACACTTCCCCTCTCCAAATGGCCACCACTCGCAACCAAGACTTGCAAGCTTCCATCAATCACATGACATCTGAGATTATATATACCAATTCCTTCCTTGCACAATTCGATACCCAAGTACAACACAAGTTTGACACTATGGAAGCCAACTTCATGAACCAATTTAACAACCTCTAGTCCACTGTCAACCAGTTTTTGAACTGCCCTTTGGGTCCTTCCTCCTAAGACCAACCCGATGTTGTTCATTCCTCTCATTCTCTACATTTTCAATACAAATCCTTTCAGTGTGACCCCGATCTTCCCCGCGACGAGGTCAATAAATTTTATGTCTCTTATGCTACGGGTTGGGTCACTCAAATGGAGCATTATTTTTCTCTACATGGTATTACTAATCAGTTGGCCAAACTTCGCTATGTTGTCCTCTATATAAATCCTAAACGATGGAAATGGTGGAAATGGCATAAAAATTCACGTTAGGGGTATATTTCCTAGAACCAATTTGTTACAGAGCTCTATGAACTCTTTGACATTGATACCCACTATCTCGGTCGTTTGACTAATTTGAAATAGTCAGTCACAGTAGAATACTTTATAACTACTTTTGATAATTTGGCCTTTCACACCGAGGGTATGTCAAATGATTTCTTCCATTAGTGCTTTATCAGTGGCCTAAAGGATGAAATATGATCCCAAGTTCTCATGGACCACCCTCAGACTTGGTTGGAAGATATTAAATGTGCTAAAGAGGCCCAACAAGTTTTTTTTTCCCAGAACAAAAAACCCTCTTCTGTTCCTCACCCTTGACCCACTAATCCTAACCCCCTGTCACTCCCCTCAAGGTCTAGAAATTAACTAGGGATTAAATGGATGAACGCCAACTGAAGGGTCGTTGCTATAATTGTGCTGAAAAACATTTTTTCGGGCACAAGTGTAAGGAACAAAAACTTTTTATGGACATTTTCAAAGATGTTCCCGAAGAACATGTGATAGTTCCACTTGTTGAAGATACCTCCATTCTTGATGCTACCCAGGAGGCCACTGGCCCAACTGAAGTTGAACCACTTATTTCCTTACATTCCTTAACTGGCTTCTCTGCTCCACAAACCCTCAATCTCATTGGCTATATTAAGAATAGGAAGGTCATCATCCTTGTTGACAGTGGTAGCACCCATAATTTATTCATCGTCGCATTTCCCAAGAGACCAATTGTTATATTCATGTTGTCAATAATTTTCAAATCATGATAGCCAATGGTGGGTCCATGAAATGTGGTGGGCATTGTGAAAATGTAAGTCTTCAAATTGGACATTACCACCTTAAATCGCATATGTTTTCCATTCAAATGGGTGGTTGTGACATTGATCTAGGTGTTGAATGATTACGCACTTTGGGTCCCATTCTTATGGATTTTGAGGAATTAACCATGCAATTCCAGTAGGAGGGAAAAATGTATCACTTCCAAGGTCTCACAATTGGTTATCCTGATATCATTAGTTCCCATCGCATGGAAAATATTCTCAAGAAATGACACTCCGGTATTATTTCTCAACTCCATTCTATTCACACGATTGAGATACCCTCTCTGCATCCTAACCTCGAAGCTATTCTCTCTGAACACCAAGATGTTTTTTACACTCCTTAGGTAATTCCACCTTCTCGTGGTGTTCATGATCATTCCATACCCTTTGTTCCTAGCAATATTTCTCTCAATGTTCTCCCATATTCTCATCCCTTGGCCCAAAATAATGAAATTGAGAAAATAGTGCAGTAATTGATACAAGAGGGTGTTATTCGTCCTAGTACTAGCCATTATTCATCTGATGTGGTCATGATACTTAAGAAAGAAGGTACTTGGTGCATGTGTCCTGAATTTCGTGCCCCAATAAACTCACCATCAAGGACAAGTTTCTCATTCCTGTCATTGATGATCTCTTGGATGAATTGAGTGGTGCTCAATATTTCATTAAAGTTGACCTGCATTCTGGCTACCACCAGATACATATGCAATATGCTAACATGCCCAAGACTTCATTTCGAACTCATGAGGGTCACTATGAGTTCTTGGTCATTCCCTTTGGATTTTTTAATTCCCCCACCACCTTTCAAAGCCTCATGAATCATGACTTCTATCATTTTCTCCTTCATTTTGTCTTAGTTTCATTTGATGGTATTCTCATATATAGTAAAACTTGACAATCCCATGTTTCCCATGTGTATCAAGTTCTTCATCTACTCTCTCAGCATCAAATTTTCCTTAAACACTCTAAATGTGCCTTTGGCACCTCAAAAGTCAAGTACTTGGGTCATATTTTTGGAAAGGCTAGTGTCTGGTTGGATCCTAAGAAGATTGAAGCAATGTTGGATTGACCTCGCCCCAAGACTATCAAAATATTGTGTGGTTTTATGGGCTTAACATGATATTAACATGATATTATTGCAAGTTTGTTCATAATTATGGAAATATTGTGACACCTCTCACTTCTCTACTTAAAAAGAATTCTTTCACTTGGACTCTTGTAGTTGATCAGGTCTTTTGAGAATTGAAAGTGGCTATGTGCACTACTCCGGTCTTGACTCTTCCTGATTTCACAAAGACCTTTGTCCTAGAATGTGATGCTTCTGAGAGAGGAATTGGAGCAGCCCTTATGAAAGAGGGATGAGCTTTGGCCTTTACCAACAAACAAGTGTCAGAACACCATTTGGGCCAATCAATCTATCAAAAGGAAATGTTGGCTATTCTGCATGCAATGGATCTATGGCACCCTTATCTCTTGGAGAAACAATTCAAAATTAATACAGATCATCAAAGCCTCAAGAATTTTCTGGAGCAACGAATTTCCTCTCTAGAGCAACAAAAATGGGTAACTAATATCTTTGGATATGATTATGAGATCATTTATAAGAAAAGAAAAGAAAATGTAGTTGCTAATTCTCTTTATTGATAATATGAAGATGAAGGGTCCATTTTCTCCCTATCCTTCATTGTACCAGATTGGCTCCAAGATATTCCCCAGGAATGGCTACTGTAACGTCCCCCGGTCGTCATTCCACTAGTCGGGCAAACGCTACTGTGCGGAACAACACTTCTATAACACATTATGCATTCTAATGAACTTAAAACGCTTAATTAGAGTTAAACACAGAATTACTGCTAACATAAATAATCCCTCTCATTAACAATAATTCATATGCACAACAGAATACATGATACATATATGACTCATCGACATGCAAAACATAATATTAAGCATAAGTTGATACTTATCTTTGAAACTGTCACGCACCACTAGCTACGTGTAGACTTTCCACGAACCTCCCAGCCTTAGACCGCGCTGCTCATCACTCTGAACAGTAGTTCACCCCCGAGCTGGGACTAAGCTCCACCGGACAAGGAATCCTAGGCTAGGCAAGGTCAACAAGAAGACACATAGTTACAGAGGAAGGATTCTCTCCCAGAAACCACTTATGCCCACTGCCCACAGACTCTCCTTCCCCACATGCCTGTCCCACCCCAGGAGTATACACCTTCTCTGTCACCTAGACAGTCCTTCGACTGCTAACCTCCCTTTCCTTGGGCTTCAGCAATAAACCAAACCGAAAATCTTCGAGCTCTATGGCAGCTACAGGGTTCCTTCTATGAGCTCTCTCCTTCCTCCACGCACTCTCTCACCTGGAGAGAGTCGCTCACAAGCCTAACAACCTACTTCTTCAACCACAACCATCTCTCTCACCTGGAGAGAGTGTTGCACATAGGCCTAACAACCTGCTTCTTCAGCTCTGTTCTAGCACAAGGAGGATAATAGTAAGGCTCAACAAGGAACCAATGACGATAGCCAATCACACTCCGCCAAGGGACTACGTGGCCACAACAGCCCATAGTTAAAACACACATGACATAAACAATTACGGTATGATCAGGTTCTCAGAAGACAACAACCCAAGAAGTTAAGAACGAACTCAGATTTGCAGTGTGGATAAACCCAGGTTAACAAGACACACAGGTTGGCCTTTCCCTCATGACTGGTTTCTCAGATGTGTGTGGTTATGCAGAGGTCCAACGCAGAGGTAAAATGGGTACATACTGAGGGTGCATTGGCTTCCCCGAAAAACATCACAGGATGGACTCATGGTTTCGGGTTTCAAAGTTGCATGAGGTATGCAAAGGTCAAATATAGAGGCCACGGGATTCATGGTTCAGACAGTTGACGGTCAAATGGAGGAGGAACCCCCCGGACTCATGTGGCGGATCGAGAAATGAAGGACAAACCCCCAACATGGATTAATTCTCTGGTTTTAACTGCATGCGCCCAGGTCGACACCTGTCTCCCTGGGGTTGCATGTTTCCCATCTTGCACACACTCCCCTTCCAGGAACTTAGGATAAAGCATATACATTTTCACAGCTTTGGAATAATATTTAATTATTATTCCCAAGGACTTAAGCCCTCAAGCTTAGCCCCTCTTCTAACCTTTCAGCCCCCTCTCCCTTACCCAGGCTTTGTGGAAGCTTAGTCCCCCATCACTCATTCATTGTGGTCGGTCCACACGCAGGGATGTTTTTTTTTGTATTAATATTGTGCATAATTACATGTACAAAAATCAGGCTCCTGGCCCTCAACACTTAGGCTCCCTGGCCTAAATAACACATAAGCTCACTATATTATATAAACTTGGCTCACCAGCCTATAAAACAAAATTACAATTCATAATACAATTGCGGCATGTCCTTGGGGTATTACAATCCCCTCCCCTTATTTTTGCACTGTCCTCAATGCAAATTTCACATAGTATTCACAAGATTTCCAAAATCTTCAAAAAGATGTAGGTATTTTGCCCGCATAGAATATTCATGTTCGCATGTTGCATCCTCTGGACCGTACCAGGTCCATTGGACCTTTACAAGTCCTATGGATCGATTCCAGAGCTGTTTGTTTTTCCTGTCCAATATGCACACAGAATGCACTTGCAGGATACCTTCTTGTTCCACCTGAATCACATTCCAATCGATTACATGATTAGCATCAGGTATATATTTCTTAAGCAATGAAACATGAAACACATTATGTACAGTGATATATGCAGGTAATGCAAGCATATATGCCACTGGCCCAATCCTTTCCAGGATTTCAAATGGCCCACAAAATCTGGCTGTTAACTTGGTGCAACTTCCCTGCTTCAGGGAAATCCTATTAGCTTTCACTTTCAGGAAAACATGATCACCCACTTTGAACTTTCTGTGGGTTATGTTCTTATCAGCATAACTTTTCTGCTTGTCCTGGGCATCTTTCAAATTCTTCTTAATTTTAATCATTTGGTCCTCCATCTCCTTGAGAAACTCTGGCCCAACTACTGTTCTATCAGTTGGATTATCCCAACTCACTGGAGTATTGCACTTTCTTCCATAAAGTGATTCAAATGGGATCATCTTCAATGATGCATGATACCCATTGTTGTAGGAAAATTCTACCAAGTGCAGGTAGTCTTCCCATATTGATGGTTTGTCCATCACATACATTCTCAATATGTCTTCTATTACTCTGTTAACCCTCTATGTCTCTCCATCAGACTCAGGATGATAAGTTGTACTAAAGTTCAGATTCGTTCTGAATCCTTTGAAAAATCCTTTCCAGAAATTCAAGGTGAATTTTGAGTCTCTGTCAGACACAATCATTTTAGGAATTCCGTGCAATCGTGCCACTTCCCTTATGAAAATATCAGCAACATCTGTTGCCTTGTGAGTGGTTTTCAGTGGAATAAAATAGGCAACTTTTGTAATCTTGTCCACAACCACCATGATCAAATCATGTAGATTACCTGTTCGGGGAAATCCTATAATAAAATCCATCATTACTGCTTCCCACTTCGACTCAGGAATGGGTAAAGGTTGCAGCAACCCTGCTAGGTGCCTATGCTCAGCTTTAACTTTCTGGCACTCCATACATCTGGTGATGTATTCAACGATCTCTCTCTTCATACCCGGCCAAAAGTAATGGCTCTTGACTGCTGCTACTATTTTCTGATATCCAGGGTGCCCTACATAAGGCACATTATGAATCTCCTATAAAATCATCTGTTTCAAGCACTGGACATTGGATACAAAAATTATGGTCTTGTACAATAGTATTCCATCTGTTTCCAATTTATAAATTTCCATCTTCTGTGGCATCTTACCCTATTGTAGCTTGGCTACCAATTCTCTATACTGCAGATCTACATTTGTAGCCTCCAGAATTCTTCTTCTAATATCACTCTGATACATGCTAATGGTTGTAGCATGTAATTCATGCACCCTCCTGCTAAGCGCATCAGCCACTTTATTCTCCTTTCCTTTGATATGCTTGATCTCAAAGTCGTACTCACACAGAAATTCCAGCCACCTACTTTGTCTAGCGTTTAAGGTTGACTGATCAAACAAATATTTCAGACCGTTGTGGTCTGTTCTAAGTTCAAACCTCCTTTCCATGAGGTAATGCCTCCATTTCTTTAGAGCATGAACTATGGCTGCCAACTCCAAGTCATGGGTTTCATAGTTATTTTCGTTCTCTTTTAATTTCCTGGACTCATAATAGATTACGAATCTGTTATGACTGAGGACCCCTCCTAGTCCTTCTTTGCATGCATCAGTGCATACTATGAAATCTGCATTTGGATCTACAATCCTCATGATTGGAACACTGGTTAACAAATGCTTCAATCACTGGAAACTTTCCTCGCATCCCTCTGTCCAGTGAAACTGTTTCCCCTTTCTTTGTAAGGAAGTGATAGGGTGAGCTATCCTGGAAAACCCTGTGATGAACCTTCTGTAATAACCAACCAATCCCATGAAGGATCTAAATTCCGTTATGTTCCTTGGCGCTGACCATTCTCTAATGGCTTCACTTTTCTCAGGGTCTACCTCCATTCCATCCTTCGAGATAATATGTCCCAAGTAATGGATCTGTTCCTGATAAAACGAGCACTTGCTCATCTTGGCATACAGTTGGTGCTCTCTTAGCACATGCAACACCATCCTCAGATGTTGTTTGTGTTCTTCTTCGGTCCTGGAATACACCAGAATGTCATCCAGGAAGACGATGACAAACTTGTCTAGATAGTCCCTGAATACTCCATTCATCAAGCACATAAAAACAACACGTGCATTCGACAACACAAATGGTACCACTGTGAACTTGTAATGACCATACCTTGTTCTAAAGGTAGTCTTGTTGATGTCTTCATCATTTATTCTTACCTGGTGATATCTCGATCTGAGATCTATCTTCAAAAATATCATTGCATCCTTCAACTGATCGAAGAGATCATCAATCCTCGACAGAAGATACTTGTTCTTCACCGTTACTTTGTTCAATTGCCTGAAATCGATGCACAATCTCAGTGTTCCATCCTCCTTCTTTACAAACAGGACCGAGGCACCCCAAGGTGACACGCTTGGGCGAATTTACCCCTTCTTTAGAATATCTTCAAGCTACAATTTCAACTCTTTCAGCTCTGGTGTACTCATTCTATAAGGAGATTTTGACACTGGAGCTGCTCCAGGCATCAAATTCATAGAGAAATCGATATCCCTTTTCGAAGGTAGTCCAGGTACTTCCTAGAATACATATTTGAACTCTTTAAGTACCTTATGATCCTCAATACTTGACACCTTATACTTAGGCGTTTCCCCCACATGGGTTGCAAATAATTGACAACCTTTTCTGTAGCACTTCTTCAGCTGCATTGCTGAGATTTCTCTAACAGAAACAGCTCTAGGAATTCCTTGGGTGTCTCTCTGATTTCGTTCTTCATCTAAGAAAGTGAAGGCCTTGTTCCGATAGTCCAAGATGGCATGGTGCTAGTCCAACCAGTCCATCCCAATTAGACAGTCATAAGAGCCTAACGACAGAATGTTCAAATCGGCCTTCGTGCTCAGTCCATTCATATCTACAGGACATGACTTGACTAACTCCATGACTTTCCTCTTGGTTCCTGTAGCTAGCTTCACTAACCAAGACTTTTCATGTCTTCTTCTTATCAAATTCAAACTTTCTACCACTCTAGGGTCTATATAACTATGGCTAGCCCCTGCCTGAAACAACTAAAATAGTAAATGGTTGGTTTTTTATCATACCTTCTACTTTAATCACGTGCGACTGATACTCAGCTTGCTTGTTGTCCAGGGATGCGTAGATCCTTGGAATTCTACTGCCCATGTCCTCCACTGTTTTAGCTTGCTGAACATTGTGGAGAACTCTTACTTTATCATTT
Organism: Picea engelmannii; assembly: GCA_009831015.1. Classification (NCBI taxonomy): domain Eukaryota; kingdom Viridiplantae; phylum Streptophyta; class Pinopsida; order Pinales; family Pinaceae; genus Picea; species Picea engelmannii. Next base: position 184,639 of record ML785679.1, on the reverse strand, counting down.
CTATGGGGGCAATATTTGTACCTATGGTTTTCTTTACAACCCCAACATTCCATAGGTGGAGGTCTTGACATTTGCCCACTCACTTCAACCTTCTTGGTCTCTCTAAGAGACAGCTATCCTTGAGGACTATTTATGAAAAAGGAAGGTTTGCTTCCCTTCTCCCTCTGTTCTTTCTTAAACTTCTTCTGGTCATCCCAAGCTTTCCGAAAGGTAGGCTTTTCTCTTTGCTACTCATATAAGCATTTTTATCTTCTTATTGTTTCTTCCATAGTCTTAGGATCATCATACTGAATCTTGTCACCAATGGGAGGTGGCAGTCCACTTAGATACCTCTGAATATTGATAGCCTCATCTTTGATGAAGGGAACATACTTCAGTAATTCCAAAAACCTTTGTTCGTATTCATCAATGTTCATGTTGCCCAGCATGAGTTCGAAGAACTCCTTCACCTTTCTGTCATAGTATATTTTAGTCAGGTATTTCCTCTCGAAATACCTCTTGAATTCCTTCCATGTGATATCTTTCTCTCTAACGTGTTGCACCTGCATAAGATGATCCCACCACATGGATGCTTTTTCTTTTAGTTGATACATCGCAATTCTTCCTTTTGCATGAGAGGAATAATTCTACAGTTGAAAATATTTCCTCATGCCAAGCAACCATGTTTCGACATCTTCCTCCTTCTTATGTTCTCCATCAAATGTAGGAGGCTTAATCTTGTTCATCTCCCCTTTCAATTCATCCACTCCAGATCTTCGGTGTTTTCAGGTAGGGGATGGGCTTGAACTACTTTGTGCTTCCTTATGAGAATGCTTTAGGTAGAAACGACGATGTTTGCTACCACTCCTCGATCTTCTTTTCCTCTCAGGGGTCCTGCGACTCCCTGTTTTTCTTGTGTCACTCTCCTTTTCCAATTTCCTTTCTATTATTTCCAGGTTCTTCAACATCTTTAAGTTGAATTCACCCTGCTGATCCCTGACCCTCATGAGCTTTCGACTATCAGCTCGGTGAGCCTGGGCATCTCTCTTCAATCTTTCAATGATTTTCATCATATGCCCTTCCTTATCCATCTCTTTTCCTTTCCCATTAGAGTTTGACCCTTCAACTCCCAAGTTGATATTCCTTCCTTCTCTTTCATTCTCTGAATTGGGGGAAATCCGCACATCTTTCATTTCTATACTTGATGTCAATTCGCGGTTGTCCTAACACTTATTGAACTCTTCACACACAACGTGCAGTCAACCGAAGTTTGTCAGGCCTTAAACCCTTAATAAAACTACAACATTCATAAACCAACGCGAATGAGAAAATGTTTCGACTTCACAAATTTTTCGAGTTATGCTCGGCTCTGTAATTTTCAAGTGATAGCCCCCGTTTTCTTAGTCCCCAACCCATGCATCCATGGGTCATGATCAAATGCTAACTTCTAGGTGCTACAAGGCTCTCCAAACGAAACTTCGGGTTTCGGGATTTCAGGGCTTCGGGGTTTCGGGTTTCAGGGTTTCGGCGCTTCGAGGTTTCAGGTTTCGGGGTTTTGGTCCCGGAGGTTCTCCCACTCGCTTCCCTCTCCAACTCCCAACTCCCAACCTTCCAACCTCTATCCCCCTAGGCCCATAGCACAGTTATCGCCAACCAAGGTAGTGACACATGGTGTCCTTAAGAAGGTCCACATCACTTCCGGCGACATCATGGGGCCCCACTACTTTCACTTTTTGTTTCGGAGTTTCAGGCATAAGGAGTTCGTGCATCCACACATATCGAACTTTTGTTTTCCAAAATTCTAAAATTATAGTCTATCATCTACTTGATCCAACTGTCAAGTTCCTCTCCTACGATCTACGATGTAGATCGTTTCAGGATTTCAGGGTTTTGGGTTTTCAGTAACCTGGAGTTCATGATGCAGCGACTCCAAATATCTTGTCACCTCAATCCCCGAATTCTGATATGAAAATTCATGTATGAGATCAACGGCTGTGAGCCTCCCCTGATCCGACGACTCACTATATTTTAGCACTTCTTCTTGAAAGCACTCCACCGTCTTATTCTACCCTTGTTAATCTCTTTCACGATTCGGGACTTGGAGTGACCAAGAATTTGGCTTGCGCTCCAAGTTCATGATCCCTGAATTCACAAAATGATCCAACGGTTCAAGACAACCACGATCAATGACCCACGTTTATTCTGGATCCTAGGGTGGCGAGTTTCTCCATCCACTAACCACGTTGCAACTTCTGGCCATCTTATAGCCCTGGTGATTTCGCGAGTTCTCCACAGAGAATTCTGACCGTCCAACTCTGCTTCTCAAGGAATTATGGCCAATGACTTGGTACCCTCCTTTTGAACCTTCATCTACTTGATCCAACAATTTTGGTGTGGATTTCTCTCTCTCCCTGTGGCCATATACCACACTGGTTGCAGTTTTATAATACCGCTACACCTCCTGAGCTTTACAACATGGTCAAGTAAGCCGTTGACACTCAGAAATATTCTGAGGTATGAAATTAGTCCTCCAGACACAATTTTCTTCTCAAAACCTCGGTCTAAAGACCACTTATCCAGCCCATCCAGGCTCAGCGTTGAAACTTGGCTCTGATACCATACTGTAACGTCCCCCGGCCGTCATCCCACTGGTCGGGCAAACACTATTGTGCAGAACAACACTTCTGTAACACATTATGCATTCTAATGAACTTAAAATTCTTAATTACAGTTAAACACAGAATTATTGCTAACATAAATAAAACTTGTCATTAACAATAATTCATATTCACAACAGAATACATGATACATATATGACTCATATGCATGCAAAACATAGTATTAAGCATAAGCTGATACTTATCTTTGAAACTGTCATGCACCACCAACTGTGTGTAGACCTTCCACGAACCTCCCAGCCTTAGACCACACTGCTCATCACTCTTAGCAGTAGGTCACCCCCGAGCTGGGACTAAGCTCCACCGGATAGGGAATCCTAGGCTAGGCAAGGTCAATAGGAAGACACATAGTTACAGAGGAAGGATTCTCTCCTAGGAACCACTTATGCACATTGCCTCTCCTTCCCCACATGCATTTCCCACCCCAGGAGTATACACCTTCTCTGTCACCTAGATAGTCCTTCGGCTGCTAACCTCTCTTTCCCTAGGCTTCAACAACAGACCGGACTGGAAATCACCGATCTCTGTGGAAGCTACAGGGTTCCTTCCAAGAGATCTCTCCTTCCTCTGCGCACTCTCTCACTTGGAGAGAGTCACTCACAAGCCTAACAACCTTCTTCTTCAACCACAACCACCTCTCTCACCTAGAGAGAATGTTGCACACAGGCCTGACAACCTGCTTCTTCAGCTCCGTTCTAGCACAAGGAGGAGAATAGTAAGGCTCAACAAGGAACCAATGATGGTAGCCAATCACACTCCGCCAAGGGACTGCATGGCCACAACAGCCCACAGTTAAAACACACATGACATAAACAATTACGGTATTCTCAAGTTCTCAGAAGACAGCAAACCAAGTAGTTAATCATGAACTCAGATTTGCAGTGTGGATAAACGCAGGTTAACAGGACACACAGGTCAACCTTTCCCTTCCGACTGGTTTCTCAGATGTGCGTGGTTATGCAGAGGTCCAACGCAGAGGTAAAACGGGTACAGACTAAGGGTGCATCGGCTTCCCCGGAAAACATCACAGGATGGCCTCATGGTTTTGGGTTTCAGAGCTGCATGAGGTATGAAAAGGTCGAATATAGAGGCCACGGGATTCATGGTTCAGATAGTCGACAGTCAAATGGAGGAGGAACCCCCCAGACTCATGTGGCAGATCGAGGAATGAAGGATGAACCCCCAGCACGACTTACTTCTCAGATTTTAACTGCATGCGCCCAGGTCAACACCTGTCTCCCTAGGGCTGCATGTTTCCCATCTTGCACACGTTCCCCTTCCAAGAACATAGGATAAAACATATACATTTTCATAGCTTTGGAATAATATTTAATTATTATTCCCAAGGACTTAAGCCCTCAATCTTATCTCCTCCTCTAACCTTTTAGCCCCCTCTCCCTTACCCAGGGTTTTTGGAAGCTTAGTCCCCCATCACTCATTCATCGTGGTCGGTCCACACGCAGGGATGTTTTTTTTTGTATTAATATTGTGCATAATTACATGTACAAAAATAAGGCTCCTAGCCCTCAACACTTAGGCTCCCTGGCCTAAATAACACATAAGGCCACTAGCTTATATAAACTTGGCTCACCAGCCTATAAAACAAAATTACAATTCATAATACAATTGGGGCACGTCCTTGGGGTATTACAGCTACAAAATCCTAAAATTTTGCATCTAATCCAATAGTTGCAAGACAATTCTCTAGTTTCCTCAAGGTACTCTTAGCACAATGATGAGCTTCACTACAAAGGTCATTTGTATTTAAGTAAGCAATCCCAACTTAAATCCACGATGATTTATGAGCTTCATGCTACTCCCACAACTGGGAATTCAAGTTTTACCAAAACCTATGACAGGGTGAAACGTTCTTTTTTTTGGGATTGTATGAAAAATGACATTCACACTTTTGTAACAGAATGTGATGTTTATCAACGCAAAAAGGGAGAAACAATAAAATCCCCTGGCACACTCCAACCGCTTATGATTCCACCCACTATTTGGAGGGACATATCTATGGATTTGATTGTGGGATTACCTAAATATGGCAATAAGTCAGTCATCATGGAGGTATTTTATCGTCTTTCCAAGTATGATCATTTTTTTTCTCTTCAACATCCATTTACTACATTCATTGTGGCTCAACTTTTCATGGATCATATCTTCAAGCTTCATGGCATGCCTCATTCTATTGTTTCTAATCGAGACCCCACTTTCACCACCAATTTTTGGCAAGAACTGTTCAGGCTACAGGGCACCCAATTTCATCTCAGCACCACTTATCATCACCAAACTGATGGTCAAACTAAAGTTGTCAACACATGTTTGGAGACTTATTTAAGGTGTTTTGGCTTTGAAAGAAAAAATTAATAGGCTCAATGGTTACCATTTGTTGAATGGTGGTACAAAAATTCTTACCATACAACTACTTGCATGACTCATTTTGAAGGAGTATATGGACAAAATCAACCTTTCGTTCTCTCCTACATGCCAGGTGTCTCAAAGGTTTAGGTGGTTGACCAAAAACTTATAGTTTGAGAAGTTATTCTTTGTACCCTCAAAGAGAATTTGGTCATGGCTCAAAATCGCATGAAGAAACATGTTGATCAAGGTCACTCATAACGTCAATTTGTTGAAGGATACCAGGCATTTATTTGACTACAACCTTATAAACAAATTTCACTCAAGTCCGAACATTGTCAGAAATCGACGCCCAAATTTTATGGTCCTTATACGGTTCTCAAGTGTGTGGGATAAGTGGCCTATTAGTTAGTTTTTCCTAGTTCTTATAATCTCCATCCTATTTTTCATGTCTCGTTCTTAAATAAAGTGATTGGAACTAAGTTCCAAACTCAAACCAGCCTTCCCGAGTTGGATGAAGAAGGATACATCTGGTTGTAGCCAAAATCAGTTTTGGACTAGCGTGAGTGTCGTCTTCGTTAACGCACCATCAAGGAAGTGTTAGTCCAGTGGAAAGATAGAACTCCCGTAGATGCCACCTGGGAGCAAGCTAACATTCTACAACAATTTTATCATCTCAAGCATTGAGTACAAGGTTGATTTTAAGGGGGAGGGCATGTTAGGGACCTAAACTACCTATGAAGATTTTCAGGTCCTATCATCTTTCCTAATGGGTCTCTATTTGAACATAGTTAGGCTCTAAGTTTCAACTGCCAAATGTAGTATATGTTGTTGTTTGATAATAGCCAACAGTCCAAGAGTTTATTGCTGATTTGTTATGGTTATATTTGCAATTTTGGGTGCTCTAGCATGTAGTTTTAGTGACCAGATGTTAGCACATGCATACCAAAATAAATATAACACACCTATAGATATTTATAGCTGAAAATAAACAGATCTAAGAGACTAACACATGCATTTTTGTACACAGGTATTTTTGGTCAACATGACCGTAGATAAAACCCCCCAGGGAAAACCAGTTTCGAATATATATGTATATATGAGGAAAGCAGAAGATGGAGTACAACTAGTACAATATATGCTGGAACCTGATACAATAAAAACTTGATATGAGTTGATATACAAGCCCAAAACCTCCAATTACGCCCCAGGAAAGTGCGCCCCACATACAAGCTGGAAAATCCACTAAAACTGCTCCAACTGCAAACTGTGAGATCAGATATGGAAACCCCTCCAGGGGAATGAATCTATGCTTAATGGCCTCCCTCTGCAACTGATCTCACTGCAATCTGATGGCTAGAATTCCTCCCACAACCGATGTGCCCTAATCTGGCAATGCACCCTCCTCAAAAGTAGAACCTCTCCAGTAAATAAACTAGGGTAAATGATGCAAGCCTCCCTCCATGAAAGCTAGCGCCCAAGCTCAAGAATACTCATGCAACAAAGATCATGCTCATCCTCCAAGAGCTCCTCTCACAATGAACAAAATAAGAATGAATGACTCCTTAACCCTTTGCACCCCTCTTTGACATGCATAAGGAAACCTAAGATATGAATGGTGGAGATCATCTCATCTCCCATCTAATCAATGGATGAGATCTCCCCATAAATATCTAAATCAATAACCCACTTTGGGTTAAGTTTACTAAGTCAACTTTATGTGTCTAATTCACCCCCTTTGTGAATTAATAGTCATTTTATGCCAAAAATGACTAAATTTCACTTTAGACAAAGTCAAAGTGAAATTAGACAAAAGTACAAGGTACAAAGTGTAATGTCCATCCCACAGGTGCTAAGGAGGTCACAAGCACATGGGGAACACCTCCCAAGGTAAAAAACTCAACACTCCCTCTTACCGAGGAAGGTGTTCCTCACCAAGCCCATCTTGTCTCTGAAATAGACATGCTTGCCCCGTGGCAGGGCCTTGGTGAGAATATCTGCAACCTGGTCATATGTAGATACATACTGCAACTGAACTGCCCCTCTTTGAACCCATACATGAATGAAGTGGTACCTAATCTCAATATGCTTTGATCGGTCATGAAACATTGGATTCTCAGAGAGCTTTATGAAACTCTGATTATCACAATGAATGAGAGTCAGTGACATCTCCTAAACAAATAACCCAACCAACATCTTACGAAGCCAAATGGCCTTGCAACTAGCATGACTACCTGCCATATATTCTTCCTCAACTGATCTCAAAGAAAATGACTTATGCTTCCGGTTGAACCAGAAAAAAAGTCTTGACCCCAAACTGAAGTAACACCCTGAGGTTCTTTTCCTGTCAGTAGCACATCCTACCCATTCTGAATCTATGTAGCCAACCAAGCTGACTCCATCTCCCCTGACATAGTCTAGGCCATAGTCCATTGTCTCAGCAACATATCTCAAGACGTGTTTTGTCCCAACCATGTGAACACTCATCGACTCAACCATGTACTGATTGAGAGTGTTCACGACAAAACAAATATCTGGTCTGGTGTTAACCAGATACATGAGTGAACTGATCAACTGCCTGTATACTGTGGAATCCACCAACTGGCTATATGAAGCACTAAGCTTCTTCACGTTGGTGATCATAGGTGTAGACATGGGTCTGCAGTCCTCCATCTAAAATCTGCTCAAAATATCTATTGCATACTTCTGCTGCTTGAGAAATATGTGACCCTCCTCCTGCCATACCTCCATACCCAGAAAGTAGTGCATCAATCCAATATCATTCTCTCAAATTTTGATGCAAGTCCCGGCTTGCACTCAGCTATGAGACCCTCGACTCCAATAATGAATAAATCATCCACATACAAAATGAGAATGAGCATGTCCTCACCCCTAATGATGAAGTAGAGGTTCATATCATCATCACTCTTCTCAAAGCCCATCTGAAGCAAATAAGTATCAATGCATGAATACAAAGATCAGGAAGCTTGCTTCAAACCATATAGTGCCTTCCTCAGAATACACACGTGAGTCTCCCTGTCACTCACCTCAAACCCCTATGTCTGCTCTATGTACATCTCCTCCACAATAAAGCCATTCAAAAATGCGGTTTTCACATCCATCTGGTGAATGCACCAACCCATCTCTACTGCTATGGAAATGATAGTCCTGATAGAAGTGTATCTCGCAACTGGTCCGAAAGTCTTGTCATAATTGACTCCCTCAATCTGTGAGAAGTTTCGTGCCAAAAAATGGGCCTTGTGTTTCTCCACGCTGCCATTTGCAGTAATATTGGTTTTGTAAAACCACCTAGATGTCACAACTGACTTCCCCAATGGCCTCAGAACCACATTCAAGACATCATGTGCACAATGGAGTCATACTCCTCTACCATGGCCTCTCTCCAAACCTGATGATCCACTGCCTACGAAAATGTCTATGGCTTAGTATCCCTGATACTCGTCACTAGTGTCAAATATGCTCCCAGTCTGACTAGTGGCCAACTCTCTCTGATCTGGCTCTTAGGCTCCCCTACATTCTCCTTGGTCTCCTTCAGGGTCTCCTGGAACCATCTATGTCTCTTCTTTTCTGAAGTGGTCAAAAACGAAATAAGGTCTCTCTTCCCAAGAGTGGCTGCCTCTGGACTCATCTCAACACTCTAAGATCCTCAAGTCTGTGCTCCCTCTAAAGTCTGTGCCCCATCTGACTGAACATGCTCTCACTGTGACCCTAAAGCTTTGCATGGTGACCCTGTCACCCCTGATACTGGTGTACCTGATGTCTGAGGCTGTGATCCCTCTGAGACTACAATCGACAACTCTGCATCATCCTCAACTCAAACTCTCGACTCAAAAGATCTCGCAAAATCCCTATCCTCCTCAAATTTGACATCTCTGCTCACCACCACTCTCCTAAGTGGAAGAATGTAGATGCGATAGGATTTCGACACCTCTGAGTATCCAACTAGAATCCCCTGCTGGGATGTGGGGTCTAGCTTTGTCCTCCTCTCTGAGGGGACATGAGATAAAGTTAAGCACTCAAAGATCCTGATGTGCTCAACATCGGGCCTCCTACCAGTGAAGTCCTCCTCAGGATTCATCTTCCCCAAAATCCTGTAGGGGCTCTTGTTCTGCAGGTAAACTGTAGTAGTACATGCCTCTGCCCATAAGTACAAAGGAAAACTCTGATCATGCAGCATGGATCTTGTTGCACCAGTAATGGCTTGGTTCTTCCTCTTGGCAACCCCGTTCTGCTGGGGGTTGTAAGGTACGTTCATCTATCTCCTAATGCCATGTTGTGCACAAAAGCCTACAAACTATCTCAAGGAATAATATCCCCTGTTATCCGACCACAAGAATTTGATCTTCTTTCTCGATTGGTTCTCCACAAGAGCTCTTAACTCTTGGAACCGTGTGAAGACCTCACTCTTGGCCTTCAGGAAATAGATCCAAGTCTTCCTCGAGTAATCATCAATAAATGTGAGATAGTACTCACAACCACTCAAGGACCTCCGAGTCATGGGCAACACACACATCCATGTGTACTAAATCAAATATCGCAGCTGACCTGGTGTCACTTTTGGGAAACGATGCCTTGGTAAACTTACCAAGCGCACACCCTCTACAAACATCGTGATGCTCAATATTGATATGTGGCACTCTGGTCACAACCTCTCTCAGTCCTCCAAGATCCCCATGATATAGGTGGGCCATCATGTGATTCCATAACTCACATCTCTGTTTTTTGTTATCGCTACTCGTTGCCAATGAATGAAGTGGCTTAAAAAGTAATCTGAACAGTTTCCCATCCCTCACTCCAATCACTCATCTTGAGGCAAGTGAAGACCCCCGAGGATGAATCAGTACCTCAGTGCCTCTGAATGTCACCTCAAGACCTCTATCCTGGAGGGTGAAAAATGAAATCAAATTCTTCTTCATCCTAGGGACATAAAAAATGTCCGTGAAAGATATTGGTGGCATGCCATCTCTCTGAAAGGAAACCGTGCCAACCCCTGTAACTCTGACCACTCTGTCATCTCTAAGAGAAATCTCAATCCTGAACTCGGTGTCTCTAAGATCAAAAAAATTCTCTCGAAGTCCAGTCATATGGCTCGAAGCCCTGCTATAAATATACCAGATATTGGGTTTCATCTCAACTGAAGTGAAGCAAATGAGAAAGACACACTCTCTTTGAAATTGTCTCTGAAAATATATCTCCTCTGTTCTAGCCGTGGTGCCATCCTTCTTCTTCTTCCTGTTTGGGAACTATCCAGCATAGTGCCCAAACTTCTTACAAACAAATCACTTCACTTTTCTCATATCTCTCTTATGACCACTTCCATTACCACTGCTTCTCTCTCCTCCTCCACTCCATTGTGGTGGGGCCCCAAACTTGGGACCCTCCTGACCCCTACGGTCGGCCTTCTTCTTTCCCTTTCTCCATAGATCAAGATCCTTCTCACCCTGATCAATTTGCTATTGTTGTTGTTGTTGTTGTCTATAAGCCTCAATTGCAAGCCTAATCTCCTCCTGGACGAAGTCATCCCACATCCTCTCCCATGTAGGCATGACCTCCCTAAAAATAATGCCACGTACAAATGGACCCCACAGTTTGGTGAAGCTATTCATAGCTTTCCTCACCAAAGAGTTAGGGTTCACAATCTCTTCGATGGCTGCCAACTCACCTCTAATCTGAGTGTAACAACCAATGAATGAAGTTACCAACTCATCCTTGAGCATGCAAATGCCCCAGAGTTAATCATGAAGAACCATGATACGGTTCTCATTAGAGCTCTAATACAACTTGCATAGAGATGTCCACATTTCATATGCCCAAGTCTTCCCTGTCAAATGGGGTATGATATGGTCACAAATTGTGTCACAAATGGTCCTCTTCACCTTGTTGTTCTTTTTCCTGAACTCTGCCACCAAGATGGGAGAAGTGACAGGAATCAGGGGAATAGTTGCATCGACTATGTCCCATAGCTCTAGGTCCTCTAAGACGAAGACCATCCTCACCTTCCAAGACGAACAATTGCTAGCGCCTGCTAGCTTTTCCTCAAATCGCATCTGAGATGTTGACGTGTCTGCCAAACTGCAATCCCCAACTAATTCTCACACTGCCAAGGAAAACAATGTTTCACTCCTGTCAAAAAAGGTGTGAAAAGAGACAAGAGTAATCTAATCTCACTCCTAACAAAATAGGTGTGGAAAGAGTTCAAGTCAAATTAGCCTCACTCCTATTGCGTAGGTGTGAAAAGAGACTGATGACAAGTGTCCAAAACTGCCCAACTGTCCTTTACAAAAATCTTCCCTCTAACAATCACTGAATGAGTCAATGGTTGTCCTCAAAAATCTTCCAAGAATATGTATATGATATCCAACAAAATGTTGTCCCAACTGCTCAAAATTTCAGCCACCTCCGCTCTGATACCATGAAGATTTTTAAGTCCTATCAGCTTGCCTACTGGGTCTGTCCTTAACCATAGTTACGCTCTAAGTTTTAGCTACCAAATGTAGTATATGCTGATGTTTTATAACATCCAACAGTCCAAGAGTTTCTTGTTGATTTGTTACGATTATATTTGCGATTTTGAGTGCTCTAGCATGTTTTTTTAGTGACCAGATGTTAGCACATGCATACCAAAATAAATATAACACACCTATAGATCTTTACATCTAAAAATAAACAGATCTAAGAGACTAACACATGCATTTTTGTATACAAGTATTTTTGGTCAACATGACCCTAGATAAAACCCCGCTGGGGAAAACCACTTTGGAATATATATGTATATATGAGGAAAGTACAATATGGAATACAACAATTACAATATATGATGGAACCTGATACAATAGAAACTCGATCTGAGTTGATATACAAGCCCAAAACCTCCAGGTGCGCCCCACATACAAGCTAGCAAATCCACTGAAACTTCTCCAATTGCAAACTGTGAGCTTAGATATGGAAACCCCTCCACATGAATGAAGCTCTCTTGATTGGCCTCCCTCTGCAACTAATCTCACTGCAATATGATGGCTAGAAGTCCTCCCACAACTGATGCTCCCCAATCTGGCAATGCGCCCTCCTGAGAAGTAGAACCTCTCCAGTAAATAAACTAGGGTAGATGATGCAAGCCTCCCTCCATGAAATCTAGTGCCCAATATCAAGCATCCTCATGCAACAAACCTTATTCTCATCCTCCAAGATCTCCTCTCACAATGAACAAAAGAAAAATGAATGTCTCATTCACCCTTTGTGTCCCTCTTTGACATGCATAAGGAAACCTAATATATGAATGGTGGAGATCATCTCATCTCCCATTTAATCAAGGTTGAGATCTCCCCATAAATATCTAAATCAATAACCCACTTTGGGTTAAGTTTCCTATGTCAACTTTATGTCTCTAATTCACCCTCTTTGTGAATTAATAGTGTCATTTTAGGCCAAAAATGACTAAATTTCACTTTAGACAAAGTCAAAGTGAAATTATACAAAAGTACAAGGTACAAAGTGTAATGTCTATCCCACATGTGCTAAGGAGGTCACAAGCACATGGGGAAAACCTCCCAAGGTACAAAAATCAACAACCTAACCCCTCAAGTGGGTAGAATAGTATATTTCCATGTAATAAAGGTCAATATTAATAAGGCCTAGAAATAAGGAGGAATAAGTAAATTGCAAGAATACTTAATAGAAGCTTTCGCTTCTAGAAGTATCTTCCTCTAGGTTGTTATTTTGGATAGATAGATTTAGTATAAACAAGAGTAGAGGGTATGATAATTTTTGTCTTGGATATTATTGTAATAGAGATTTTCTCTGCTGGAAGTTTCCCCCTCGAAGAGGCAAGTGCACATTGCTATCATTATTCAAGGTGCTCTTTCTGGTATTATTCTTGTATTATTGTGGTATTGTTCTGGTTATATAATTGTTTTTCTACCATTACTAGATAAAATATTTATCTTCTGCATACTATTTTGTATCAGGAATACTACATAATTGGATACTATCGTAGATTTATTGAAGGGTTTTCAAAATTGGTCTATCTAATAACCTCCTTACAGAAAAAGGGAATCAGATTCAAATGGAGTGAAAAGTTTCATGAAAGTTTCAAAAAATTAAAGCAGTGATTAACCACCACACCTATTTTAAAGGTAGTAGATCTAGACAAAGACTTCATAGTATATACAATTCTTCAAAGGAATGACTAGGGGCGGTATTAATGCAGGATGGGTATGTAGTTGCTTATGAGTCAAGAAAATTAAAGCCCCATGAAATCAACTATGCACCTCATTATATATAATTTCCTGCTATTGTACATGCTCTAAAAATGTGGCGACGTTATCTATTAGGGAATACATTTTTATTGAAAACAGATAATGTTAGTCTCAAACACTTTTTCAATCAAAATCACTTAAACACTAGACAAGCTAGATGCTTGGATTTCCTAAGGAAGCTTGATTTTGAAATAGAACACATTAAAGGAAATGAAAATAAAGTAGTAGAAGAACTCAACAGGAAGTTAAATGCAATTTTCAACAATAATGTACAATCTGATTTGAAACAAAAAATTGTGGCAGTGGTAGGAAAAGATGAAAAATACAGGAAAGTCCGAGAAAAATGTCAAAATAATTAGCTAACTAAGGAAGAATCAAAGTTTAGTTGCAAAGAGGACAGTTTAGTCTTGTATAAGGACATAATTTATGTAATAAACAACAATGAACTCAGAATTTTAATACTATAAGTACATAAGAAACCATATTGAGGTCATCGCGGTTATCAAAACAAAAGTAGTTGAATACCTTGCTAGGTGTCTAGAATGCCAACAAGTTAAGGATGAGCACCATCACCCGACCAGATTATTGCAGCTTATACCCATTCCAGAATATAAATGGGAAGTAATTAGTATGGATTACATCACTGGATTACCTATAACTAAGAAACATAATGATTCCATAATGGTTGTAATAGACAAACTTGCAAAATCAACACACTTTGTTCCGGTAAAATCTACTCACAAGGCTATAAATATTGCGAGGATTTTTATGAAAGAGATTTTTAGGATGCATGGTCTACCTAAAACAATCATTTATGACAGAGACACAAAGTTCACTTACAACTTCTGGAATACCTTCTTCACTAGTTTGTATACACAATTGAGTTTTAGTACCGCTTATCATCCTCAAAATGAAGGTCATACTGAAAGGACTAACCACATTGTTGAGGATATGTTGTGAATGTGTGTTATGGACTACCCAATAAAATGGGAGGATTATCTTCATCAATTTGAATTCACATACAATAATGGTTATCAATCATCTTTAAAGATGAGTATTTTTTAAGTATTATATGGAAGAAGGTTCCGAAGACCTATGAATTGGGAAAATCCCATTGACATAATCATTTTAGGACCACTCATGTTAAAGGAAATGGAAATGATAGTTCAGAGAGAAAAACAAAACTTGAAAAGTGCATAGGAAAGGAAGAAGAATTATGCATATTTAAAAAGGACACATACAAATTTAATGTTGGATATCATGTTTACCTAAAAGAAAAACCCATAAAAAATTCATTTAAACTTGGTAAAAGTTCTAAGTTGTCACCATGTATTGTGGACCTTTTAAGGTGCTGGATAAAGTAGGACCAATAGTCTACCAAATTGCACTACCAACAAATATGAAAGTAAACAATTCTAAAGAAATATGTGCATGATATAACTCATATTGTTAATTGTAATGTGATCCACGTGGAACAAGAAGGAAAGTTTTAGGTGGAACCACTACACATTCTGGACACGAAGGAAACTATTTTATGAAACAGATCCATCACCTAGGTTAAAGTGTAGTGGAGGCACTTTAGTCATGAGGAGGCCACTTGGGAAATGGAGGAAGCTATTAAAAAATATTATCCATTTCTATTCTAGAATTGAAATGTTCAAATGAAACACCCAGGACACCGAGGATGATGTTTAGTTCAAGGGGGAAAGCATGTAATATCCCTCAATTTTAAAATATTTATATAATTTTGAATAAGTGAAAATTTATATTAGTATGTTAAGAAAGACTCAAGTTAACATTATTTCATCATAAACATTTGATGATGATAAATATTTGTGTAAATATTATTTTAATTATATTTATTTTATTTTTCTAGAGAAATTGATGAGAGAATCCACTTATAAAAAAAGTAATTCTTTATTCCATGGGAAAAGTGGAAAAAGGATAAAAAAATACCAAGGTAAATGTTTACCATCACGACAAGTGTAAACCTACTCCCAAGAATGTGGGAGGTGAGGGAACAAGCTAGCAAAATTTTAGGCAAAGACTCCCCATAGTTAGGGAGGAGGCTAACTTGAAAAAGAAGACCTAGGAAATCTATTATCTTCCGGGTAAAAGAGGAGGAAAGACAAGTATGGTGTAAGAAGGACACTACTAAGTACTTGTGCATGATTTGAATTTGATGGTTCTAAGAAAGAGTTCCTGGAGAAGGTTATTCACATTTTCAATTCTTATGGAATAAATAATTACGCTTATGGGTGATAATAAGAACCAATCATTTTGGATGCTCTATTCTATGGTTGGGAGGTGCTACATTCTTTCCTCAATGTATCCCTTGTATCTCTTTTGGATATGTTTTCCTATCTTTTCTTTATGATTCTTACTAATTGTTAATAATTACATCTAGAAATGATTACATACATTCTTTTCAAATAGCTAAAATAGGTTTGCTAATATTTACAATAATAAATAAGTATAGACATTTCTTCTCAAATAAATAGAGTAGTATTCTCAAGAAAAAGTCTTTAAGAAATATTTTGTATTTATTTAATACTTTAATTATTATTGTTTATTGCTATACAATTATAAAACTAGAAATAAGAGTAAAACAGAAAAGATACTAAATTTGACCATTCTTAAATACAATATCAGAATACAAGGATGTACTAACATCTCTATCATTTTATTTACTTGCAAATAGATATTTTATGTTTTATTTTTTTTTAGATATTTTGAACATGAGGTTTACTTCTATAATATAATATAATATATTAAACAATAGAACTGGAACAAAATAAGTACATACATGTTACTGACCAAAATGTTAAATGAGGTTGCAACCCTAATAAGAAAGACTACGGTTTCCTATTAAACTGAAGTATGATAAAAACCGTTTACCATCAACCTCATTGAAGCGGTATCGTTGTGTATGGCATAGCATGCTATAGCAAATGTTAATAGTGGGAATAAAACCTGGTAGTTCAATAGTAAATAAACCCAAACTATAAGCTTAGGGTTTAAGAGCCAGAGCATTAAAATTTAAGCTTAGGGTTTAAGAGCCAGAGCATTAAAATTTACAGTCCTAGAAATTAACCCAACTTTGCAATCCCCTGAGGTAACCAAGGATAGTTCAATGCATTTATACAGTCGAGCTTGCGACCGGAAAAAAATAGATATGGAACCAATACTTGTGTACCTTAAAATATTATGGAGGATTCTTGGGTTTCGTTGCTTGGCGAAAACACCCTCTCTTTTCTTTTCCCTTTGTTACCGGTCGATGCATCAACCAAGAAAAAAATATTGTCGTAGATTGCAAACCAGGATGTGTCGAAATTGGTAAAGGTTATGGCCATAATATGCAAGCAGGTTTCCTGCAAACAAGACAAAGGATTATTTATCAATGATAAATAATGTATGGAGAAACAACAAGACTTCTTTAAGAAACTATGAAAATATATTACCTGTGGACGGTTGTCCAAACAAAAGCAGTAAGAGTATCGTATCCATTTACTGGAATTTTATTGGCATTCTTTGCATAAGAAGACAGAGTAATGTAAATAAGCCACGAGGTATATAATAGAGAAATAAGCCACTGGTTAACTGCCTTCTCACCATATGACGACCCTGCAATGAAGAGGCTTGGTGTCTTAACCAGCCTTTCAAAACCTTCAATCATTGAAGGAAACGAAAAACATATTCTCTGCATCAATATCAGTAGAAGATATGTTTAGAATTGAATATAAATGAGTGGGAATGCAACAAATCATAAAATCAATAATAATATCCACCATTAAATTTTATAATACAAACCAGGAAGTAGAACAACCCTCGTGAGAGTTGTTCTACAGAGATGAATTCCATAGAGTGGAAGGAAACATATGAATTCCAGAGAGTGGAAGGAAACATATGTAAGCTATATTTTTTTCCTCCCTTCGAGCTCGTGAAGGAGATGGTAGACTAAACACGCATAACCAAGTAAGTTAATTGCTCATACAAGCTCTGGAATAGTTGTAGTTGGTAGTAATGACACCAATACGAGAAGACCTGAACAGGAGATAATAAGGTACTTGCATTTATTGGTGATTGTGTTTTAAGGTCTCGCTGATATACCTATCATCTACAAGAAAACACGTAAGTAATGACTATATCTCATAGTTATTCAATGTCCATATGTGTGCAATCAAATTACAATATAAATGAACGTTGTGTTTAAGTTAAGTATGGGATCGACCCACCAAACATTTAATATGGTTGTTAAAATCATTAATATGTATTGAAGTGGAAAATCTTAAATATGGAAATCGAGGAGAATTGTATATATTAAGTGGGTGTTTATTTAATTTTTTTTTAAACATTGTAAGTAATTGAGAAGAGTAGCAAAGAAGTTTAAAAGAGTATGCTTAGTATGGATTAAGGAGTTACCTATATATATATCATGGAAAAAACATATAGTATATAAATTATGATAGTGTGTTTAGATAGTTTAATGTACAAATCGATCTTCGGATTGAGGAAATGGTTGTGACAAATATAACAGATGTGTTGATACAAGGAGTATGGATTCTTTCTTTAATGACCATGAAATTTTTTATATTAATTATAACATGTCAAATTTAATAAAATAAACAAATTGGTATACATGTTGAAACAATGATTGCTAGATGGGGATGATGAGATGTGATTTAACAATGATAACTGATTGTAATGTCCCTTTCCAAATAGGAGCTCTAGAGAGGAGGCTTAATGCTCTAAACCGCCTCGTTAGACTATAGCCAGGACCAGAAAAGGGGTAAACACGGTTGGTAGAGGTCACTCCAGTCATCACAGGTGTTATATTCGGAAAGTGACATTGAGCTAAAAAGGGTTAAAAGCGTTTTTAAGTCATTATCTGTAACATCCCACTCTGACGCACTGAGCGAACTTATTCTTTGAGGACACTTGCTCGCAAGTGATCCGGATTATTATGTTATTAAAACTTTTGATTTTGATTATGAGGCGTTATGGGTTGATGACATGTTGTTTTATTGCATTGTCATAGACAGGTGCTATTGACTCGGTTTACTGAGTGTGTAGGATTTTGGACCTCGAGGATGCATAGGCATCGATGGAACCCCTTGGACTCTGGATCGAGTCGGGGAATGTACCATTGGGGTTTGATTATTTTTACTATGATATTAGCACATATGATTAGATGATATGAAATGGATATATTCTGACATGATTTGTTGATGATGCAGGTTGACGATAGCTTGCCAACCAGACTCACATGTGGAGTGAAGGGGTCACGCACGACTACCAGAGATGTTGAGGGAGAGGTGTCGACAACAGCCCTGCCACGGCCTAATAGCACTCCCGCCGTGGCTCGAATTGTAGGTTAACATTTACCTAGTTCGAGAGGACCCACGATGTCGTGAGGGCAGACTGCGACAGCCGCTCATGATGATTCTAAGGGGCACACAATAAGGCGGGGGCCTTATTCCTTAGAGGCCCTTAGTCTCCCACATGTGCACTTGTCGGAGTATTGACTCCAAGGGTTTTTTATGTCTACCAAGTTAGTCAAGAGGCGAGTGGCACCCTTGGAGCACGTAGTGCGTCCTGAAGGGCACGTCACACAATGGAAACAAATTAGGGCGAGTGGCACCCTTGGAGCACCTAGTGCATCCTGAAGGGCACGTCACGATGTTGATGATAGATGAATGAACCTAGACAACCTTAGGATGATCAATGTGATAAGAATTTAAAAAAAAAAAAAAACATTTTCCCTAATAAAATGTCGCCCATCACGAAAATTTAAGGTTTAAGTCTAAACTATGCTAGTGGTAAAATTTTATCTCCCTATAAAAAATAATAATACTAACAACCACATAAATAATAATTATGGCCTTCGTTAAATCTTATAACATGAAGGGATTAAGAAATTAATTGTTTCATAAAAAAAAATCTGTTGGATTAAAATTTAAAAAGGGAATTAATCGTTTTATTATTTTATGATAATTTAAAATATATTAATTTAATGAGAAAAGGAAAAAAGGGGGTTAATTTCCACACCTGCCTTTTTGAGTTCTAACAAAAAGGGGAAAGACGGAAAAATCTAAAAATTTAGGAAACTAGGAAAAGAGGTAAACATAAAAAAGGAAAAATCAGAAAGTCAAACTTAGAAAAGTATCTACCATTTAAGAGCTTTCTAATTTAAACTGAACTAGCAATTTAATAATAGGGAAAGCCATTAAAACCTGTAAGAGAATTTGGGGACACCCAGGAGTGATTCTATGAGTAACTCTAGGTGGGTGAGGGAAATAAAGATAATTAATTAATTAAAGAAATTAATTTATGGAAGAATGTAGGGGATGGGGGTCACTTGTACGAAGAGGATTTTTTATGAATTTATTTTTAAAACTTTAATTAAATGAGATTTTAGGAAATAAAGGAAGTTCAAAACTCTATATAATGAAGGAAGGAGAAGGGTGAAGGATCTTCTTTTGTTTGCGTAATGTTATGCTGCAGAAATATCCACCTGACTGACTTAACTTGTGGGAGTTGGGATACCCAGCTCGATGAGGGGTGGAAGCTCGACCTTGCGATGCAAGCTGGGAGCTAGTTGAAATCTCTGGATAGTGAGTGTGTGCCCCTTTGCGACTCGAGGGGCTAAGGGGGAAGAAGAGTACCCCTAGCATTGACTGGGAGGAACCGGTGAAGTCTCGCCAGTCGGCAAGCGGGAGTTGCACGGAGCGCGCAGGACGTCATTCAAAGCGGGCAATTAGGTAATGGTACACTCTCTTCATTTTGTATGGTAGATTGTATTAGGACTTATTCTTGCATCTACTTATTAAAGGAGAAGTAAAATGATTTTTGTTAAATTGGTTTTCTGAAGTTTTTTTTTCTTAGCCTAGCTCGACGATAGATTGACTCTCATGGTTTATTTCCCTCCCTGTCTTGACCACCTTGATGTGTTGATTGTGACCTTCGAGGTTTCTTAGCCTTCGTCCCTAGCTCACCAGTCCTTGCCTGAGCAGTCGGCCAGGAGCCTAATCTACAGTCGTCGCCTTAGCGTTAAAAGACCTATGGATCTCAACGCCCTGCTTTTCTGTGCGAGGATGATGAGCGAAGGACAAACCTGTCAACCGTCTGTTATAAGCAAAGTCTGTCCGTAGGGACGGATCCGACCTATTCGGCTGTGAAGCCGGTTACAGCCCATTTGGTAGCTCGACACGAGGCAGAGGCTACTCGCACCTCAAGTGGTCCTTCGCCTGAGGCGGTAAAGAAGGGGAAGAAGAAAGGTGAAATGCTTACAAGAAGTCCTTCTCAGGACCACCCACCCTGGGTGTTATCCTTCCTTAGCTTCCTGGATGGCCGAAATGGCCTGGGGGGTGAAAATTATGGACAATGGGATGAGAATGAGCTTGTTGATTTTTAGGACAGCGAACTAAATAAAGTGGACAGCGAGCTGTTCACTTGCTTAAAGTGTTGGAAACTGTCCCGGAATGGGTCACCGGGGTAAACCGGTATCCTGGGTAAATAACCAATGAAGACTTTAAGCAAATGGGTATGAAACAAGGGTGGAAAAGGGGTTTAAAAGCTACAGCCAAGTACTTTTAAATGGCTGTAAATTATGAACAGCAAGTTGTTCAAAGATTTCAAAGCAAAGAAACAAGCCCAAAATGGCTCAAAACACCCCGGGGTGACCCGGGAAGTGATCCTGGAAGATTGTTAAGTCAAAAAAGGGTTGTAAAAGTGGATGAACAGCTTTGTAACAAGATGTTACAGCTATGATATAACAGAAAGTATACACAACTTCAGTTTTGGTTTGTGAATGGAAAATGTGGACTGACGAAAGGTTGACTTTAAAATATTTTATTGATCAATTTTTGTTTTTTAATCACATGCCTTGGCCACCACACAGTTTTGAAGGTTATCCCGATCAGGCAAACACATCCCGGAATTGTGCCAACCAGTATATGAAGAGTAGTCCTAGCAGTCCATGGTGGTTAGGTTGAAGAGTGCCCCATGCAGTTCAGAGAACTAGGGATTAGCCACTTCTCGTCACTAGCGCTTTCGGGCTCTTAAAGTCGATCGGATGGAAGAAGGATACCTGCGAAAAGGAAGAGGCTCAGGACCCCCCGAAAGAGGGTTTTTGCTGAGCTTACCCAAGCAGAGTAGTGTTCCAAATGAGCTAAGCTAATCAACTCCTTGAGCGTGTGGTACTGAGGGAAGACCACTCGACTTATACTAACTAGACAACTTCCGAGGGGCTCCTGATGAAGACTCCCTGGCTTTGACTCTTAATGTTCTATGAAATTGAAATTGCATAAAATAAATACCAGACCATCCACGTGGC
>ML785679.1:117543-143196 GCA_009831015.1 Picea engelmannii | reverse complement strand
GACTTCTCTGCATTGCATATAGATGAGGACCCTGACGAGGAACCTGACCACCACCCTGGGGAGTTGTTGAATAAAGTTGCTGACCATCAGATTATTCAACTGCCGAGCAATCATATACCAAGAGGTCTGATCCCATTAGAAAGGTTGTTCGATGGGAATGATGTGGCGATAAAGGGCAAAATTTCAGGTGACAATGCTGATACGACTGAATGCAACATAGGCACACCAGAGGAGCCCAAGTTTGTCAAGCTGTCGAGGAGTTTGACTGAGGAGCAAAGGATCAGATATACTGATTTGCTGAGGGAGTTTGCTTACGTGTTCACATGGACCTACGAAGACCTCAAGACATACTACATGTCAGTCATTGAGCACAAGATCCCACTGAAAGAGGAGGCTAGACCTTTCAAGCAGAAGCTAAGACAGATAAATCCTACACTGTTACCTGTCATGGAGAGGGAGGTGAAAAAGTTGCTGGATGCCCAGATCATAGTCCCCTTGAGATACTCTAGCTGGATAGCCAATCTGGTCCCGGTAAGAAAGAAGAGTGGAGAAATCAGAATCTGTGTCGATTTCAGGAACCTGAACCGGAGCTCAAGGAAGGACAATTACCCCCTGCCCAACATGGAACATATATTGCAGAGGGTCACTGGTGCATCTAGGATATCTATGATTGATGGATTTTCTGGCTATAATCAGATATCAATCATGCCTGAAGACAGAGAAAAGACATTCTTCACCACTCCTTGGGGCACATTCATGTATGCCAAGATGCCCTTTGGATTGATGAACGCAGGGGCAACGTTTCAGCGAGCCATGCACATAGCCTTCATCGGGGAAAAAGATAAGTTTGTGGTGATTTACCTAGATGACATAACAGTCTTCTCCAAGACTGATATAGAGCACCAATGCCACTTGAAGAGGGTTTTCCTGAAGTGTCGCAGGTTTGGCCTTTCCCTAAATCTCAAGAAATCATTATTTGCTATGCAAGAAGGGAAACTGTTAGGCCATATAGTCTCAGCAGAGGGAGTGAGGATTGATCCTGACATGGTAGAAGCAATTCAGGCCCTGCCACTTCCCAGATCTAAAAAGGAGGTCCAAGCATTTTTGGGAAGGATTAATTTCCTGAGGAGGTTTGTCTCAAATTTTGTTGAATTGGTGAAACATATCACAGCAATGCTCAGGAAGGGCCATGAAATAAAATGGACTATTGAACCCAGGAAGTCTTTTGACCAAATAAAGAAAGCATTGACCGAGGCTCCTGTGTTGATCAGTCCAGATTATTCTAAAGATTTTATGATATTTTCTTTTTCTTCCTTTGATACAGTAGCGGCAGTTCTGTTGCAGAAAAACGATCAAGGGCAAGAGCAGCCTATTGCCTTCTTTAGAAAGACGCTGAGAGATGCAGAGCTCCGATACGAGATCATGGAGAAGCAGGCTTATGCCTTGGTGAAATCTCTCAAAGCTTTCAGGGTCTATGTCTTACACTCAAAGATCATTGCATATGTCCCTTCAACCTCTGTGAAGGACATCCTTATACAGCATGACATAGACGGAAGAAGAGGTAAATGGATCACCAAGATCCTAGAATTTGACCTGGAAATTAAGCCCACCAAGCTAATAAAAGGGCAGGGTTTGGCCAAGCTCCTGGCCGAATCCAATTATAAAGCCTTGGAAATCAATTTTATCCATGAGCAAGCTGAATCATCCAACAGGGGTTCCCAAAGCACTGTGCCACTATCAGCATGCCCCTGGTACAAAGATATCTTGTATTTCCTGCAGGAGTTGAGACCCCCTGATGGGATGGAAAAAAGCACGGCAAGAGCTTTAAGGCTCAAAGCTGTCAGGTATTGTCTTATTGACCAAGCCTTGTATTGGAAAGACCCCTAGGGGATATTACTAATGTGTCTGGACCCATAGCAGGCCCAGAAGGTTATGAATGATTTCCATAGCGGTCTCTGTGGAGGCCATTATTTTTGGAAAACCACGGCTCACAAGATCCTCCGAGCTGGGTACTACTGGCCTACCTTATTTCCTGATGTCTGCAGGGAAATTAGAGCTTGCATCAAATGTCATAAATTTTCAGGGAAGCAGCAGCTCAAATCCCTGCCATTGAAACCTGTGGTGGTCTCAGCACCCTTTCAGCAGTGGGGATTGGACTTTATCGGGGAAATTCATCCTCCCTCAAGTGGCCAGCACCGATGGATTTTGACAGCAACCGACTACTTCACTAAATGGATAGAAGCTGTCCCTACCGGAAGCACTTCCCACAAAGCAATCATCATCTTCCTGAAGGACATCATAGCTAGGTTTGGCTGCCCTAGCAAAATTGTCACTGACAATGCCTCCCCATTTCGGTCTGAGCCTCTGATCAAATTTTGTGAACAATTTGGGATTTCACTGATTCACTCCACTCCCTACTATCCTCATGGAAACGGACTGGCAGAGTCCTCTAATAAAAGTCTGATCAGGCTTATCAAAAAGCTATTAGAGGATAATAAAAGAGCCTGGGACTCAAAGCTCAAATTTGCACTTTGGGCCGATCGAGTGACAACAAAGAAATCCCTGGGTCTCTCACCCTTCCAGCTTGTTTATGGGATTGAAGCCATCTTCCCCACTCAGCTTGCCTTGCCTGTGGAAAATCTCCTCCAAGACTATGAGGGGGAGCCTAACCATGTGCTCAGAAGAATTCATCAGATGGTGGAGGTGCAACAGATCAGAGAACAGGTCCTAGACAGAGCTTACAATCGTCAGCAGAAGATCAAGCATGCTTTTGACAGGAAAAGCAAAAGGAAAGAGTTTGAGCAGGGCGATCTAGTGCTCAAATGGGATGCACCCAGGCAGGAAAGGGGAAAACACAGTAAATTTGATGCCCTCTGGTTCTGGCCTTTCAAGATCCTTGAAGTGTTTTCCAACAACACCTACAGGTTGCAGGATCTGGAAGGCAATGAAGTTTTTAGTGGCCCAGTCAATGGGCATTTCTTAAAGAAATGTTTTCTGTGATCCGCAGTCGGCTCGTTTTGTTCTTGTTTTGTAAATATTGTTTTTGTTTCTGTTTTTGTTTCTCAGACTAATAAATGACTCCATAGCCCAACAGCAAAGGCACTAAGTCAGCAAAAGAGTTCTTAGAGCATCACAGGGACGACTCTATCCCCCATGGAGCCAAATGTTAGCGATATTTCCTGTAGAGGGGGTTATATAGCAAAAGAAGGGGTTAAAAACCCATTTGTCCTAAGTATCGGGTGATAATGCGCCCATGGTAAGAAACGAGCAGGTCCGAATGGTCCAGATTCGCGCGCCCAGATCAACGGCGCGCGTTGGATTCCGGNAACGACTCATATCGGCACGCCCGGATCAACGGCGATGAAGACCATTCTGGACCCCCCCCGCCTTTCTACCTTTAAGCGGAGGGGGGGGGGTCCGGAATCCCATATGCAGCTTCCCGACGGCCACGATCGAGGTGCCTAGATCAACGGCGCTCGTGCAGTCCCACCCTTCTTAGCTGCCCCGTATTTAGCCAAGAGTGGGCCCGTTTTCCCTCGTGCAATCCCCCTTTTCCACCTTTCTTCTACTGTCGTGTGTCACTCGTCCACCTCATCCTTTTGGTCCACGTGGTTCTCCCTTCTTCCCACCATCCCCTCGTTGCTTGCCCCATAACCCGTTCCTTTCCATGTCAGCCTCTCACCCGAAGGCGAATACTCTCATCTTCTTCCCTCCTTTTTTTCCATCTGATGTCCTCCGTCATCCTCCTCTCATCCCGTCACTTCTCGCATGCCCTTATAACCCGACACCGCCATTCTTGTCATGTGCCTCATCCTCCGCGCTGGCTTCCATGCCTGTCCCTCAAGCTATTCCATTATTCCAGGTGGCAGCGCGAGAAGTCCTCCTTATCCCAAAATGCTGAGTTGGCCGGGCCGTTCCCAATCCCAAGAAGCAGTTATTGAAGCGGTTGGTGGTGGTTAGACATCGTCTCCGCCATAATGGGGGCGTCCTGCAATGAATTAAAGGCACGTCAATTCGCCGATGTAACTGTCAGAAGATCTATCGCGTCTGACACAAGTTGCACGATTATTCAAAGATTGTGGCTGCAGAGTGTCAGAAGCCATGTAGACGCAAAGCTTTCAATGCGTTTTCTTGATTCCGCTGTTGTTGTTGTTTTGAGTATATGTAGGCATTTTTGTCATTTTTGTATCTATCGATGGTAGAGCTAAGCTCCTGACTGTAAAGTTTCAGCGACATCCTGGTTTCCTGGTTATGCCTCTGTGTTTGAGACTTCTTGGTTTATGACAAACAGTTCTTCTTTTTACATCCTTTGTTTCATCTCATGTCGGAGTGTTCACAGTTGAATGATTCACGTGGATTGTTGCAGTTATGTTATGATAAAGGATTTGTCGTGGCATTATTATACTCTCTGGTTTCCTGTATTCGAATATAAAGTGACTTTGTGTTTGAATGCTTTCCCCTCCAGTCTGTTACGAACCTGATGTCTGTGATAGACCTTCACATCCTTCTTGCATAAGTCTTCCACCTTCTCACCTTTTACTACGACTCACTGTTTGGAGTTTATTAAGACCTCACTCATTCACGCATGCCTGGTCTGGTTTCTGAGTTGACATGATGCTGTTTTGATTTTTCCTCCATTTGATCACCCTTTAAACAAATCGTGACATTAAACTGATGGGCGTCGGGCTCTGCTCCTGCAAGCAATCCAGGAGTGACATCCGTCGCCAACAGGAGGGCAAGGGGACTTCGGGCTTTGGTCACTGTAAGTAAGGAAATGCCCACTGTTCAGGCACTTTTCAGACCTGATTATGCCCCCCCTTTGCTGCCTATAAGTTTCCTGTGAGCTGGTTAAAACATGGCCTTGATTTGGGCTTGTTTCGGCAAGAGGACCTCTTGGACCTGAACTTTGAGAGGCTCTTCCTCTGTACCAAACTATTCCAAATATGTTCTTTACTGTGTCCATGCTGTAGTTCTGTCTGCTACCTTTCCGCTTCCTTTTGTTTGGCGCAAATCCGACTTCGGATGAGTGAGATATGGCCCCGGGAAGGTATGCGGATGGAGTCGGCCAATAGACTGATCAGGGAAAGAATTTGAAATTAGGGTGAAATTCTGGGTTGGAAACCAGAATTGACAGGCTGCTACAGGCCTGTATACCTGTAGCTGAAGTGGGTTTCTCTCATCGGGCCCAATTTGACCTCGGAGGCCCCCAATTAGGCCCCTTTCTGATGCATGCTTGTAGGGCCAAACTAAGTACCTGTCGCTCTGGGACATGTCACTGAAAATCTGGGTGGAATTTGCTGAGGCGAATGGCATGGGTGTGTTCTAGACTTCGTCCCGGTCGTTTCGACTATTTACGAGCAAAAAATTGCCTCCGTACCGGGAAGTTATGCAATTAAAACGTCCAATGACCTTAGGGGGGGGGGGGAATTAAATTTTTAATATATAGTTAAACTATATAAAATAAAATTTGTTTAAAATTTTATAACTTTATTATTTTTTTTAATAATGATTTTATTCTATATATATATAAAACATATATTAATAATATATATTAAATATATATAAAAATAAAACAAAAATTAAAATTTAATAATAAATTTAAAAAATTAAAATCAAAAATTAAATTATAACAATTTAAAACCATATAAAAATTTAAATTAAATTTAAACAAAATTTTTAAACAAGCCCCCCCCCACCGGCAGCCCCTGATCGGCCATGCGACCATACGAAGGGCCAAAGGAGGAGCCCACGAGCATGGAGGAGGTAGTGGGTGGCTGGGAGATGCGGTGGTGGTGGTGTTGGACGGTGGCAGCGCGGGAGGGAGGAGCAGAGGGCTCGGGCTGCGGTTGGGCGTGCGCGTGGGGTAGGGGAATGGAGGAAGGTGGGAGAGGTGGCTGCAGGACTGGTGGAGGAAGAGAAGGAGGGGAGGGTGTGGCTGTGTGGAGGCGGAGGAGGCCGAGAGGTGGAGGTGGTCGGGTAATGGAGGACTGGTACAGCGTGGGGGTGCGCACGAAGGAATGGGGAGAGGACTGTGTGCGCAGGGCTGAAGGAGGAACCGAGGGCATGTGGGAGGGAGGAATTCTTGTGCAGAAGGTTTGGGAGGAGTGGCGAGGGGGAAAGGGGGTTGTGGCCGAGGGCCGAGGTGATGTGTGCGGGGAGAGGGAGGAGCGAGCAGGAGGTAAGGGAAACGAAGCAGAGGGAGGAGTTGCGCATGGGAGGAGAGAAGTGATGGAGGTGAGGGCCAAGGGCCGAGGTGCTGCGTGTGGAGGTGGGAGCCGAGGTTGCACGCAAAGGGGTGGTGGTGGCACCCAGGTGGTGGACAGGCGACCAGCCACCCCCAAAAATTAAAATTAAAACCATAACAAAGTGGGTTTTTTGGTGAAAACTGGACAGGAGGTTTCAGGTTCAAAACCCCTGCCATGCATTTGAATTTCTGGGTTGTTTTTTGAGGCTCCTAGGCAAAGGAAAATGGGAATGCTGGGATTCAAAGGCCAGGGATCTCGAGTGACATGCTCAGGCTTGTAACCCCCAATTGATAGCTTCATAATCTTTTAAATTCTAAAGGAGCCCTGGAGGCTTGGGCAGAATGCTCAAGAGGGGTTCGAATCCCCTCTCCTTTGCATTTTTCAGCACCCATACAATCTTAATAAACTCAGCCATTAATTCATCACACTGAAACAGCAAGCAAGCTCATCACTGAAACAGGGAAACAGACACTAATTTCTTCTTGCAGAACCTCAAAACAACCAGCATATCTTATTGGTTTTTTGGGAAATTAACATAATGGGTTACCTAGTACATGGCTTGGAAATGGCAGCATGAAAAATGGCTGACCACTGTTGCATTCTTGCTGCTGCCTGAAACCTCCCCCTTCTGCCATGACTGTTGTTGCATAGTTCTCCCTCCTCTGCCAAATTGCCAAAATGACTTGGGAAAGAGGTGAAGGGAGGTTTTGTTTTTTTTTTCAATTTTTCCAAAAAAAACCAATTTTCCCCATTTTGCATGAGGCTACGTGCCCATGCCCCAAATTTCCAATTTTTCCTGAAAATGTTTAATAAAACATTTTATTAATTTTTTAATATTTTTGGAATTTTGTTCAAGTCAAAGTTTGACTTTGACTTTGACTTTGACTCTGCTGCAGCTGATTCAGCCCAAAAATGTTGACTGGAGAGACGGAGTCGTAATTGGACGCAAGTAACGTCGTTGGAAAGGTCTTGACGAGGACATCAGGAATATGTCATCACCAACTTGAGATAATGCCACCTCAGCCTTCAAATTCGGCCCAGAACAGTGGCCACTTAAAAACCCCTGACTTGCTGGTGGGCCCACATGACACCTAATCTTGCGAAAGGTGCCAAATCGTCATACGATATCCAATCGAGGCAAATGAGGTACCGTCGGAAAGGTATCAACGAGTACTTCGATGAGGTGACAATATAATTTTGTGCCAGGGTCATTTATGACTGTCTTAGCTGTTATGAAACCCTGCCATGTGAGTTGGTGGACCCATTTTTGCCTAAAATTATTGGCCAACTTGTGACAGCTCTATCCAGGCCATATGGAGTCGGAATGAGGCAAATAAGATGTCGTTGGAAAGGTGTATGAGTATTTTAAAGCGTGGAATTACTGAATATCTGATTTATAACTCTTTACCCACCAATTTTAAATTATGAAGCACTGCAACCAATTTGATGTCCAAAAGTGGTCATAAACTTGCGAAGGCTCGTTCTTACCAACCAGGGGTCGAAACCAAGCACGGGATATACCGTTGGAAAGGTCTCACACTGCCCTACACCATGTATGGGTTTTATTTTCCCTTTGATACCATAATCTGAACAGAATCATACCAGGAAGCCACAGATATTGGTTTTGTCCATTCGGGTGACGTTAACTTTGCGTGCCTCATATGGGTCATACTGACTCGGAATCAAGCTCATGATAGCTTGTTGAAAAGCTTGTCCCGATCCCTACCACTTGGAAGTGTTGTATTCCCTGAATCAATCAACCTTGACATGAGGAAGAAACGCCATGGGAAGGCCCACAAATCCCTGAAAGCAACCAACTGATACTCTTTCAAGGGCAGAGGTCATAGTAACTATGACCCCCGCCACTGTCTTTGACTGGAACCATAGAACCAAGGGGAGTTTATGGAGAAGTAACTGTGTAAAACACCATGTTGAGCCCAGAGCAGATTTTTGGGTCAACACCGTCTATCCCTTCCGATTGTTCTCAGTTAATTCATGGTCTTGTGCTTTCTGGTGAAGGATTTATCTGCATTACACCACTTATCTCAACGTTTTCGGCTCTGGTTAATTTCGGCATACTACCCAGAAAGTCACCCAACAAATTCCCTTAAATTTTATTGTTGGCCACGATTTTAATCCTTAGCATTGTTCTGTCTTGTTACAGAGAAAGTTTCCTGTATTAATGAACATCATATCATGTTTAGATCCAGCATTAACACAAGACAATGACTTGGACATGACATTGATTTACATCTTACTTTACTACGTTTTAGACTGCATTTAGATCTGGAGAATTTTAGACAGCGTGTTATCCTGGGATAACTACAACTCTACCTTTAAGGGATCAATGTTATACATATACAGTTGGACATTGACAGCATTGTCGAGGCATTGTTAAATATATATTATGGGTCCGCGTTGGAAGGCATTTTCTTAGATTTTGTCAGCATTGTTGAAGCGATTGTTTTAATAGCATTATTGATATCTCAGATAGGCTTCTGTTGATAATGGTTTTAATGGACAACCACCATTTATATATATATATTTATATGCAATATTAATGGTCTGTATAATAGTGGTGGATCTTGTAATGGAAGGAGTATTCGTTTACGAAGCCACATATGCTTACTATTGGCATGGGTTGATGGATATCCATTTAGCCTTGATTTAGGCCAGGCGCTGGCAAAAGAATTTTGTCTCGGAAAATTTCTGCAATATGAATTGCAAGTTGGCACCTCTTAAATTGCAATAATAATAAATTCAGATTGTGTATCTGAAACTTTCTATTGAAAATTCAGATCACACACAATGAATTTTAAATAGTAAGGAAGAAGTATTTTTGTGTCTTAATGAATGACTGCGATTTACAATAGTGAGTTTTTCTTTTACCTTAATGAATGACAGAGTCTAAAGAAACCCTGATTTTTATCTCAAGGAGTGGTAGCGCTTCCTTTCTTCCTGTGAAATGATGGATGTCATCATCCTGACTGCGTTTTACACTTATGCTCAACATTGCTATTCTCACTTTGTGCGTCCCTTACCCATTTCCTCCTCGACATTTTTTTGGCAACTTGTGCGTCCTTCACACAATTCCTGATGTCTGCATTTTCATATGCATTGATATTTCCTTTATCTACGTATTTTATCTGCGGATGGCGTGAACTATTCTTATCTGGTATATTACCTATTATGGTGAATACGACTTTTATAAATCATTATGATGGTGCCTTTATGACTGTGTTTTAAATTTATTCATTTTGTTCGGTTAAAATTACCCCAGCCCCCTTTGGCTAAACACCATGACGTTTTTAGCAGCTGATAGTTGACGGGCAAATTTGCCTTGAAGACTGCGATTTTATTTTTGTTGAAGACTGTTGTTTGCATTGAAAACGGCTACCTGTTACCTTGCTGCATGGCGAATTTCCCCTTTTGAAGACTTGATTTTTTTCCTCTAAAAACCGTTGTCTATTACCCATTCATTTTTTATTTTTACCTGACGGCGGTTTTAATTGGCATTTATGTTCTGGACAACTTTTTTATTCTTCGACAATAAAAAATATTGTTCTTGGTTAGCGTTAATAATGACATTAAATGCATTGATTGGCTCTGAATGGCATTTAATCTTAAACCGCGGGATAGCAGTAAACATGCATTGAATAGAGTAGAAATGGGTTTTTGTTATAACTGGGGAACAACATTAAATTTTGCATGGAATGGCACTCATTTATGGACAACAACCCCTTGTATAATTTAGACAACAATTGCAATTAATCGCCAACAAATTTTTATATGTGATGGACTTGCATGATGTAAGTAATACTAGGGTGTTACATTAATAATGACATGCATATCAATTTAGTTAATATTGTTATGTACTTTTAATTTGTTAAATTAGGATGTAATTCTTTAGTAATATAGACTTGTATTCAGTGAGCAATTCAGACTTGTATTTAACTTACACCTTGGCCTTGTGTTTTGCCTTGCGTCCAACTTTGATTAGTAACTAAATTATAAGTTAGAATTGTATTAAACCGTAGTTTAGTCTTATAAATATTGAGATGTGTATCGAAGTTGTATGCTAGACTTGTTTTAAAATTAATGTGGATTGTAATCATGGACTTAAGTGACTAGATAAATTGATTTTCACTTAAGGTTAAAATTTTATGGTACATGGATAACCAGATGGTAATTTAGACCCGCTCAATTTAAATTGCATTTAATGATTGTACAATTGTTGACTAGTTGTGATTAGACTGGTTAACTGATCTATTATTAATGCCCCCTTTTTCTTAATCATAGATATTGACCTTTCAGCCTTGATTAATGGTTGGTTGTTGACGAAGTTTTTTTTAGCTTGCGCTTTCCGTTGAGGGTGTGGTTGTTCATTATAATTAATGTTTGTACTTGGTTTTGTAAACATTAATGTGCTTGGTCTGCTTGTGTCGGGGGGGATGTACACACCTCCTTGTTCCTCAGAACAGTCACCAGCCTTGAGACCTTAAATGGTCAAAATCGATGGGAACCTGGGCTTGAGCGTTTCTTATGTGTCCTAGAGGTCCTAACCATTGCAGGGTAGGAGGAGTGGGTAGTCATTCTTATTCTTCGTCGGTTGAGTGTCATACATTTCTTCCAGATGCTTGATGTGCTTTTATGTTAGGTCATTATGTTGTTGTTGTGTGATTTGCAGGCGTTGTGTTCATCACCGTGTTGCGTTGTTCAGTATAATGTCATTATTACCTTCCTACACACACAAAAAAAAAACATTAAGGGTGCTTTTACCGGTTGTACATCATAGTAGTCATACCAGATGGGGACATTACATGTGGTATCAGAGTGGGTTCAACCCGCGACTTGGGATCGCTAAGAATTTTGTTGATATGATTTGATTATACTATTGCTAATCGAGTTGACTTGTATTCGTGCAAGTAATAATGGTTAGAGGATGTCGCGGAGGTAGACAATGGGGTGCTAGGGGAGGAGGCGCGATGCCTCTAATAGCATCCACGCCTGAGAGGTCTAACCCCCAGGGAGATGAGCAGGTTCTTGGACAGGAGCAGATAGCAGTTGGTGATGTAGTCGAAATGATGGGATCTTTTCAGTGCATGTCCGAGGCACTGATTATTCGTTTGGACATAGATGAGGCCAGGGTGTCGGCACCCACTGAGGTTCCACCACGCGCTCTGGTCAGTACTGGTAGCATTCACCGTGAACTCGAGAAGGTTAAATTTCCTGAATTATTTCATGCCCCGGATGGTGCAGCCGCCGAGGCATGGTTGCAGAACATGGCGATGTGCTTCACACTTCGCGATTATACCTCCAACATGAAGGTCCACATGGCGGTATTTCAACTGAAGGGGAGCACTCTTCTATGGTGGAATATGCTCCCACCGTAGCTGAACGTGGTCGTCGAAGACATGTCATGGGAACTGTTCAAGGAACGGTTCTGAGAGAGGTACCTTTCAGAGGAATTCATTGAGCGTTATCTCAATGAGTTCAACGCCTTACGACAGGGTGGCCGTACGATGCTCGAGTACGAGGCCCATTTTATGGAGCTGTTTCGGTATGCTCTGTACCTTAACACTGAGAAAATTAAGGTCAACAGGTTCATGTTCAACCTTAACGACAACATACATGCAAAGGTCACAATTTTGATTCCTCAAACCTTACATGATGTCATCCAGAAGGCCCTCATAGTAGAGGAGGATCTTATCAGCGGGGGTTAGACTAGGACTGCAGCGAGACCACCAGGGCAGGTGTCATTTGGAGCACAACAACATCAGACACTAGCTAGACGTGCACCGAGATATCATGGCTTCCAAAGGGGATCCACTTTAACTACACCTCAGCGATCGATGCCTCAGTAGAGAACACCTTATCAGGGACCACAACATCAGCAGCAGTGTCGACCACAGCAGTAGTAGTTTAGGCCTGTTCAACAGAACATACTAGGATTTCAGGCCAGTGGGCCATCATCTTCTACTTTGTGTACCAGGACTACTGGGTTGAAGAAGGGGTCTTGGATGTGTGGGGAACCACACTACCAATATGACTACCCTCTGGAGAGGACTAGAGCGTCCGGATCAGCTGGACCCACTACTGTGGGAGATATGGGCAAGGCCCATCGGATTCATGCAGTGGTGAATAACCGCCAGGAAGAGCATCAGTCGACTGTGCTCAATATGAAAGGTACCGTCGTTGACCAGACCCTTAGTATTTTGATAGATCCCGGTGCTACCAAGAGTTTCATTTCTGGTGCAGCACTAAAAAGGGTTAAGGTAAAGGCAGTTGAATAGGATGAGTTTAGCTTCGTAGAGATGGCCTCGAGAGCCAAACAAAAGGTTGGAGGAAAGGTTACGGGATGTGTCCTTAACCTAGGAGAGTTTTTCACCAAGGCCAACCTGTACGTCACAATCTTAGGATCTTATGATGTCGTGATTGGTATGGACTGGTTGGAATCGCATGAGGTGATACTCAACTGTAATATGAAATGGTTGAGCTTGGTTGATGACAAGGGATAGAGACGTTTGATTGTAGGACGAAACCAGGGATTTTCCCTGAGCTTCATCTCTTTCTTACAGCTACGGAAGAGCATGCGCAAGGGGTGCAAGATTTATGCGATCCTTGCGTTAAACGAGAAGGGAATAGTGGAAGGTTTAGAACACCTTTCGGTGGTGAGAGAGTTTGAAGACGTATTTCTGGAGGATTTACCTGGGATGCCACCAGAGAGGGAATTGGAGTTTATCATAGACCTAAAACTGGGGACTGAACCAATAGCAAGAATGCCTTATCAGATGTCGACCTCGGAGTTACAAGAGTTGAAAATGCAACTGAAGGAGTTGCTAGACCTGGGACTAATACGTCCAAGTGTGTCACCGTGGGGTGTGCCTGTTATTTTCATACTAAAGAAGGATGGGTCGTGGAGGCTCTGCATTGACTATTGTCAATTGAATAAGGCCATGATCAAGAATCAATATCCATTGCCCAGGATTGATGATCTGTTCGATCAAATGAAAGGCACGACAGTGTTCTCCAAGATCGATTTGCAATCAAGGTATCACCAGTTACATATCAAGGAGGATGATGTCCCTAAGATCGCCTTTAAGACGAGTTTTGGGCATTATAAGTTTACTTATTTACCATTTGGACTAACAAATGCCCCAGGGGTATTTATGAGTTTGATGAATGGGGTGTTCCACGAGTACTTGGAAAAGTACGTCCAAGTATTCATTGACGATATTTTGATCTACTTGCGGATGATAGAGGAGCATGACGAGCACTTGTGCTTGGTACTACAGTGTCTGTGAGAGCACAAATTGTATGGGAAGTTGTCTAAATTCTCTTTTTATCAATCGAAGATTCACTACTTAGGGCATGTCATCTCTGGCGAGGGCATTGTCGTGGATCCAACAAAGGTCGAGGCTATTATGGAATGGCC
Organism: Picea engelmannii; assembly: GCA_009831015.1. Lineage (NCBI taxonomy): Eukaryota > Viridiplantae > Streptophyta > Pinopsida > Pinales > Pinaceae > Picea > Picea engelmannii. Next base: position 129,516 of record ML785679.1, on the reverse strand, counting down.
TGCGCCGACGAATGTCTCGAAAGTGCGCAACTTCATGGGTTTAGCAGGATACTATCGACAGTTCATCGATAGATTTTCGAAGGTAGAAAATCCGATCACGGAGTTGCAAAAGAAGAACAAGAAGTTTGTTTGGACCGTGAAATGCGCGGAAGCATTTCAGAGGCTCAAGGAATTGTTGACAACAACATCGATACTAAAGGTCCCTGACATGGATGCAGACTTCTTGGTATGCACTGACGCATCCAAGGAAGGCTTAGGCGGGGTCTTGATGCAAGACGGACAAGTGACTGCTTACATTTCAAGGAAACTAAGAAGGCATGAGGAGAAGTACGCGACACACGATTTGGAGTTGTTAGCCATTGGTTATGCCTTGAAGGTTTGGAGACACTACCTTGTTGGATGAAAATTTGAACTAAAGACTGACCATTATGGACTACAACACATTTTTACGCAAAGAGACCTGAACGCGCGACAACGGAGTTGGTCAGAATTTCTTAGTGAGTACGACTTCGAGATTAATTACATAAAAGGAACAGTGAACCGAGTGGCAGACGCATTGAGTCGGAGACCGCGCATATTTTCGGTGCTGCCTCTTCAGACGAATCTACGTGAAACGATTATAACTTTGCAGTGTGACGATGATTGGTACAAAGAGGTCAAGGGTTTTATCAGACGAAACACAATGATGGTACCATGATTTGAAGGATTTTCGTTGGATAGCGATGGTTTATTGAGGTTTAAAAATCAGACCTACGTACCACTGAACGACGAGTTGAGGATGTTGATCCTGAGTGAGGCTCATAGAGCAGCTAACATGGCTCACTCAGGAGTCACGAAGATGATGGAAGACCTTAAACCCTTATTCTTATGGAAGGGAATGAAGGCAGACATAGTCAACTATGTGGCCAAATGTCTAGAATGTCAGCAGGTAAAGGCTGAACATAAACACCGAGCAGGATTACTACAACCACACACTATTTTGGAATCAAAATGGGAGGTTATTTCGATGGATTTTATTGTTGGATTTCCACTGACAACAAGGAGACATGACTCAATTTTCGTAGTAGTAGACACTCTGACGAAGAGTGCTCACTTTATTCCCGTGCGTACAACGTATCAGGCACCTGACATAGCTAGAGTTTTCATCAGTGAGATTGTGAGGCTGCATGGTGTGCCTAAGAGGATTATATCTAATTGAGGATCGATGTTTATTGGATGATTTTGGACGAGTTTCCAAGAGGCCTTGGGAACCCAACTTAACTTTAGTACTGTGTATCACCCAGAGACTGACGGGTATACTGAATGAACGAACCAAACCTTGGAGGACATGTTGCGCATGTACATGATGGACCAACAAAAGCATTGGGAAGATTTATTGCCACTAGTGGAGTTCGCTTACAACAACAGTTACTAGAGCACCATTAAGATGGCGCCTTTCGATTTTCTTTACGGGCAACCATGTCGGACGCCTTTGAGTTGGGATTGGCTTGAGGATAGGGTCCTGGTGGGACCAAAAGCGATCCAAGAAATGGAAAAGAAAATGCAAACAATAAGACAAAGGATTAAAGAAGCGCAGGATCGATAGAAGAGTTATGCTGATGCGCACTGTGTCGACCGTAGTTACGAGGTTGGAGATCAAGTCTTATTGCGGGTTAAACCACATAAGAGTTCGATCAAGTTTGGGAAGGGAGATAAAATCTCTGCTAGGTTCATGGGACCTTTCAAGATTGTGGAGAGAAAGGGGCACGTGGCCTATCGACTAGCCTTGCCTGATTCTTTGAGGCGTATGAACGATGTTTTTCATGTATATGTTTTGAGACATTATATTAGTGATCCTACACATGTTATTGACATGCGTTCGTTGCAGGTATCGGATGAGGGGGCGCTCACAGCTGAGTCGATCTGCATCTTGGATCATCGTGTTCAAAATCTATGACATCGAACGATAGATGAGGTCAAGGTCCAATGGGACAACTATAGTCCGCACTCGATGACCTAGGAGGACGCATATGATATGCGCCAACAGTTTCCATTTTTGTTTGATAGATAGAATTATGATACTGTGACACACATTATTTTGGCACTTATACTGTGAAACTTCGGGATGAAGTTTAGACCAAGAGGGGGTGTATGTAACATCCCGCTCTGGCACACTAAGCAAACTTATTCTTTGAGGACACTTGTTTGCAAGTGATCCAGATTATTATGCTATTAAAAATTTTGATTTTGATTATGAGGCGTTATGGGTTGATGACATGTTGTTTTACTGCATTGTCATAGATAGGTGCTATTGACTTGGTTTACTGAATGTGTAGGATTTTGGACCTCGAGGATGCAGAGGCATCGATGGAACCCCTTAGACTCCGGATCGATTCAGGGAATGTACCATTGGGGTTTGATTGTTTTTACTATGATATTAGCGCATATGATTAGATGATATGATATGGACATATTTTGACATGATTTGTTGATGATGTAGGCTGACAATAGCTTGCCGACCAGACTCACATGTGGAGTGAAGGGGTCACACATGACTACTAGAGACGTTAAGGGAGAGGTGTGGAAAACAGCCCTGCCACGGCCTACTATCACTCCTGCCATGGATCGAATTGTAGGTTAACATTTACCTAGTTCGAGAGGACCCACGATGCCATGAGGGCAGACTGCGATAGTCACTCACAATGATTCTAAGGGGTGCGCAATAAGGTGGGGGCCTTATTACTTAGAGACCCTTATTCTCCCACAAGTTCACCTAGCGGAGTATTGACTCCAAGGGTTTTTGATGTCTACCAAGTCATTCAAGAGGTGAGTGGCACCCTTGGAACACGTAGTGCATCCTGAAGGGCATGTAGCACAAGGGAAACAGAATAGGGAGAGTGGCACCCTTGGAGCACCTAGTGCATCCTGAAGGGCACGTCGCGGTGTTGATGATAGATGAATGAACCTAGACAGGCTTAGGATGATCAATGTGATAATAATTAAAAAAAAAAAGAAAAAAACATTTTCCCTAATAAAATGTCGCCCATCATGAAAATTTAAGGTTTAAGTCTAAACTATGCTAGTGGTAAAATTTTATCTCCCTATAAATAATAATAATAATAATAATAATAAAAACCACATAAATGATAATTATGACCTTCGTTAAATCTTGTAACACAAAGGGAGTAAGAAATTAATTGTTTCATTAAAAAAATTCTATTGGATTAAAATTAAAAAGGGAATTAATCGTTTTATTATTTTATGATAATTTAAAATATATTAATTCAATGATAAAAGGGAAAAGGGGGGTTAATTTCCACACCTACCTTTTTGAGTTCTAACAAAAAGGTGAAGGAGGGAAAAATCTAAAAATTTAGGAAACTAGGAAAAGAGGTAAATATAAAAAGGGAAAAAGGGGAACATAAGGGGAAAAGATGAAAGTCAAACTTAGAAAAGTATCTACCATTTAAGAGCTTTCTAATTTAAACTGAACTAGCAATTTAATGATAGGGAAAGCCATTAAAACCTGTAAGAGAATTTGGGGACACCTAGGAGTGATTCTAGGAGTAACTCTAGGTGGGTGAGGGAAATAAAGATAATTAATTAATTAAAGAAATTAATTTATGGAGGAATGTAGGGAATGGGGGACACTTGTACAGAGAGGAATTTTTAGGATTTTATTTTTAAAACTTTAATTAAATGAGATTTTAGGAAAGAAAGGAAGTTCAAAACTCTATATAATGAAGGAAGGAGAAGGATGAAGGGTCTTCTTCTATTTGTGTAACGTTACACTACAGAAATATCCACTTGACTGACTTAACTTGTGGGAGTTGGGATACCTAGCTTGGTGAGGGGTGGTCTCTCGGCCTTGCGAGGTGAGCTGAGAGCTAGTCGAAATCTTTGGATAGTGAGTGTGTGGCTCCTTTGTGGCTCGGGGGGCTAAGGGGGAAGAAGAGTACCCCTAGCATTGGTTGGGAGGTATCGGTGAAGTCTCGTTGGTCGGCAAGTGGGATTTTTATGGAGCGCGTCGGACGTCATTTAGAGTGGGTGATCAGACAATGATACACTCTCTTCATTTTGTATGGTAGATTGTATTAGGACAATGAATTAGGGTTTCAGCAGTGATTTAGGGTTTTGGAAGTCAACAGTGAAATAGGGTTTCAGTAGTGATTTAGGGTTTTGGAAATCTATAAAGGAAGGGTGAGCGACCTAATTCAGAACTATGCAGATTATGACTTGTCATTCAGGAGAGAGGTGCATCTCATGAGAGATAGTTCAGTGGATTCTAGGAGGAAGACACCAGTTGGATGATTTCGGTGTTGAGAGACACACCCTAGTCACCAGGAAGATCACACAGGTCTTCCATCATCCTTCAGCAGCAATTACTTAGTATTCAGCAGGAAGGGCGCATTCATCGAGAGGGAGGGCACAACTTATGGGAGGTTTAGAGATCGACTTGTCCCATCCAAGGAGAATTCTGAGATTTCCCTCCGACCCATTTGAGAGGAAGACAAGCCACATATTTTTCCTAGTTCCTCACCATATTCCAACGAAGGAATCATCTGGGGCACATTTTCGAGACTTGGGAGTGCGACACTTTTGGTGGATACATTCAGGGTTCCCGAACGAGCATCAGGCCATATCCAGGGAAACCCTTCCGACCCATTTCCCAGTAGACCAAGTTGGTCATTTTGAGACACATCTCATCTAATTCCGACGGTGGAATCCCTAGGACACATTTTTGCCAGAGAAAAAGGGGTGCGTTCCCCCAGGGGAATCCATCCGGGGTCCAAACCCTCTAGCAGAGGGGTCCGACAATTAGGAATAGGGTAGGGCGCATCATTTGGGACAGTTTCCAGGCCATTTCGAGAGGTACAGCTCCTAGGGAGAACTTTCCATACTTCTAGTAGTTACCGTACGAGTTGCCATAGTTCCCGCACATCCATTGATCCCACAGTGCCCACATATTCTAGGTATTATCTTTTGTTGTTTATTTGTATTCCGGGTAATATCCTTTTGTCTTTTGATCTAGCTGTGTGTTATCATTTTATTCAGTTGCATTTGACCTATTGTAATCCACAGAGATATCATAATATAAACTTTGCAGTCCTTTGTCTCATTTATTATTTGTATGACCATTTATATGCTGTAAACGATTGATCCTACACACACAGTAGTAGCGTTTCCTAGACTAGCCAAGTGAGGAACATTACACTGATGTTGGATAATCCACTACTTGAAATTGTATCCCGTCATAGGAAAATGAATATGACATAATTAAAGAGAAGTATTGTTCTTAATATAGTTTAGCACAACGAAAAATAACAACAATGATGAATATACTATCTTCGACACGTTAATAGTAACTATTCGTTTTGAAAAAAATAATTAATTATTTTTTGGGTCTTGGTGACGTTACAACCTTACCTTCTCCTACAATCATTGAAGGAAATGAGCATAAAAATGAAGAATGGAAAATAGGAATTATTGTCACACCATGGGCTTATCTTGCCCAAAATGCATTCATTCATTCTAATGAAAAACCTCATCAAGATAAGAATGGAATCAAGAGAGAGAGTCTTCCCCATCCTTCGCCAGAAGTTTCCTACCACATAATTAATTATGTCACATGTGAATGAAGAATGAGTGTTGTATATGATTATCAGTTCATGCTTTTACATCAGCTCAGACATTTCCCCAATGAAGAACCAAACAAGAGCTTGATCCTACCTTACTCTCTCCTGTAATAATTTAAGGAAATGAACATAAAAATGAAGGGAAAACATGGATTCTTAGCACACCATAGGATTATCAAAATAATAGTCTCAAATTCCGTAAGAAGTTTGAAACATAGTATTCTATGGGAAGAATTTGTAGATATGGATCAACAAGCATTTTTATAAGTTCAAATAGAGATGAGAGAAGAAGAAAAGAAGAAGGGTGATAAACCTAGAAAGATAACAAGATATCAACCATGGAAAAAATAGAAGAAGAATAAGGAGGAGGTAGATGAATAAGACAAATAGGTGTTTGATACTTTAGAAAAAATAAGGACCCCCTTTGTTATCCCCCTAAAAATCATAATTTTTGAATGGGTTCAACCTAGAAGGAAAATGTCTAACATGATTAAAAGGAGTCAAAATAAGAGTGATCTGAAAACAGTTACACCACTCACCACTACAACCCAAGTGGAAGAAGTAAAAGATTATCCTAGTTCATAGGGATCAAAAGAATACAAAGAGAAGGAACCCCAATCGGATGTAGAAGCCAAAGAAGAGAAACCACTTCCCATTGAAGGAACCTCCAAAACAAAGACTGCTAGATGTGGAAACTTCTTTATGCCACCTTGCTAGAATTAGAGAAGGACAATATTGATGTTATCAATTAGATGAGGATAAAAGAGGATGACAAGGGAAAACAGAAATAAAAGGCTCCTCAAGAAGCATCTCAAGAATTGGAGAAGCAACTCCAACATATAAATTAAAAATTGCAAATCATGACAATGCAGAAACTTGAGTACAACCAAAAGTTAAAAGTGGAAAACCATAATCCAAAAGAGAAATTGGATAAGAAAAAAAGAGAGTTGGTTGATAGGCATGAACAAATATAGGTCATAGTAGTTGTATTAAAAACAATAACTAAGGTGTCCTTGGAAATGTTAGTGTAGACAACCTGCTAGAATGTATACATTGTTCCTGAAGGAGAAATGGCACAAAAATCAGACTTAACATTTTCCTCAGCTAGTAAAGTTCAACCTTGACACCCCCAAGGACTTATTGGATGTATACCAAGGCTGAAACATGGAGGAAAGGGACAGGATGTGTGAATTTTACTTACACAACATCATCCTTACACACCCATACAAATGTAACCCAAATCCATATGTAGGGGATGTATGGAGGATGGCCTTTGCATCATGGACAAGGCACGAGGAGATGAGGGCATAAGAATTAAAGAATTATAAAGAAGAAAAATTTTAGACCCCTTTTTGGATAAGATATTAATCAACTAGAATAGGGGATGTAATAAAATTTCATCACAACCTCTCCTTATATAAAGACATATCCTCCGTGTGGACATCCAAAGAGAGAGATGAAATGTCCCATTTAGATGATTCATTGAGACTATTGGGAGAAGGGGTGGTAGAATATTTCCATAGGAGGTGGCACTCCTTGCCCCGCAACTTGCAAATTAGAGAACCTCATTATCCCAATGCCCTACAAATTGCTTGATTAATAACACCCTAGTACAAAGAGGCACTAAGGAATATGAGAACAAATTGGATTGGAGTGACGATGAATCCCTCACTCCTTCTTCCCAGTTGATGACCTCACCAAAGAAAAGGAAGAAGAGGAGTGGGAAAAGATAGTGAAAAAAAATGGTATCATGAGCAGCGGTTCATCACAAGATATGTTGCATGGGACATGAGGCAGGAATACAATGAACACCATACTTGAAGGAAACAATAGAATGTTGGGAAACAACATCAAGAAACAAAACAACAATGTAGAAGTTGAAAGGAACCTAGTGGAGAACAACCACAACAGTAAGGACAAAGGAATAAAGTTTTGTTGCACAAGGTTGTGAAAATGTTTAGTTGGGGGGCTGATGATGAGCTTAAATATTATCTATCTCAAAGGCTCATCATAGGCACATTGTTCCACCATGATATGAATAAATATTTTATTTTTGATCGTATTTAATAGTAAGTCATCGATATTTTTTGTATGTTTCTTAGTGAATCCGTTTTGAGGTGGAATTTTGTGTATATCATACCTTTTTTATCTAATAAATATGTTAATGGATGTGTGTATAATCAAATAGGTCAAACTCCTTGAAGAAAGGAGGAATCCATGAATCAAGGGACCTTAAGGGTAATAACATCCATGGATCAAGGGACCATATCCCCCTAAGATTATTGTCATCAAAGAATAAAGGGAACCTATCCCCACCTACCTTTAGAGTGCTCTTAGTTCACTAATGACCACTCCCTACCAAAAATAGTTCAAGATTTAGAGGAGATTGAATGAGATATCATATTCCCCCATTTTCCTCCTCAATACAAGAAAAGAGATTGAGTTCTCGAGAATATAAATAGACCTCTATATTAGGGAGGAAGGGAGATATTTTTGTTGATATTGTATTGATATTTTGTTAAGAATACATTTTTGTGGAACTTGGAGATTTTTCTCTTGATGTACTCTTTATTTTGATGAAATAAATATGGTCTTGTTCTCAACTTATTAGAGTTTTTCTAAGTTTTCTTGTGCTTCTTGGGTAGGGACCGCTCAAGAGGGCTCAAGGACCCTATTGCAATTTCCCTTTTTATTACATTTTTAATGAGTTATTAGTTAGTACTTCATCCTCTCTTTAAGATAAATATAGTCATGTATGGTTCATTTTTATTTCTATCAAATTGTTATTAACTAATCAGTTTCAGCAGGTATCATGTAGAAAGAATTTGCAACCTATTGTGATGCTCTTGGGTGTCTTTTCAAGGATGGAAAATTCATATTTTATTCATTATATTTGGCTTCTTGTAGGAATGTTATAGTTCATGTAGAAACTTCCTATAGGACTGTTTCCTATAAGATTGTTTGATCTCGAGATCTCAATTTATCTTAATATTTTTTTCATAAAAGTAGCAATAGAAAATAATATGACATATGGATTGTTTTTTATTGAAGGGTTAGGCATAAATGATCTCATTTAGTCAATGAATTAGTTTAACTTGTTTAATTGAATTTTCCTTTCATACACTAGAATGAATGCATTCTTTACAATTAGTTTTTTTTTTTAATGGTTCAATATGCTTTCTTTTATTCCAATAAAATAAATATCCTTTACTGTAATATATGTTTTGTTATATTTAAAGTTGATGTGTTTTTCATTCAATCAATAGTTTAAATTTTCCTTTTGCAATTCAATTCCCTACACAATTTCATGCATTTGAACCCCTTGATCAATATCTGACCTATACTACTATAAATTCATGTTGCATATACATGACACAATGCATCTCAAGTTTGTATGAAGCCTAGGTTGACAAGTAAAGAAGAAGACAAGGAGGCAGTAGAATTATTCAAGCTATTTTGAGGCCTACCAACTATGCATGAGATGTTTTGTTTTGTTGAGTGCATCAACAACTTCATTTTCGTTTCCTTTGATATGCTTTATTTCAATGTCATAATCACTTAAAAATTCCAACCATATTTTTTTCCTGGCATTCAAAGTTGGTTGTTCAAAAAGATATTTCAGACCACTATGGTCTGTTCTTAATTCAAATATCCTTCCCATGAGATAATTCCTCCACATATTAAATGCATGAACTATGGAAACAAACTCCAAATAATGTTTGGCATGATTCCTCTCATGGTATTTAAGATTTTTGGACTCATAACTAATAACATGTCCATTTTGAGTGAGGACTCCATCATTTGTTTCCTTGCATGTATCTGTACATACCAAAAAATTCACATTTGGGTCAACAATCTTCAAAATAGGTGCACTAGTAAGTAATTATTTCAACAAATTAAATATCTTTTCACACTTTGTGGTCCATTCAAATTGTATTACCCTCTTTTGTAAATAAGTGATGGGATGATAAATTTTAGAGAGTCCTTCTATAAATCTCCCATAGTATCTGAAAAATCCCATGGAAGGTATGATTTCTAAAAATTTCTTGGGTGTTGGCCATCCTCTAATGGATTCAATCTTTTCTGGTTCCACCATTATACATTCCTCTAAAATAATGTTCCCCAAATAATGGATCTTTTCTTGGTAAAAATAACACTTACTAAGATTGGAATAAAGATGTTGTTCCCTCAACACTTGAAACACCAACGTCAAGTGATGTCCGTGATTTTCCTATGACTTAGAATAAATAAGTATGTCATTAAAGAATACAATGACTTATCCAAATAATATATGAATATGCCATTCATTAGAAAAATAAGGACATCTGGTGCATTGGTTAGTCCAAATGCCACTACTACAATTTTATAATGCCTAGACCTAGTTCTAAAGGTTGTATTACATATGTCTTATTCCTTGATTCTTACTTGGTGGTATCCTGATCTAAAGTGTATTTTGGAAAATATATTTTCTCCTCTTAGTTGATCAAAGAGGTAATCAATTTTGGGTAGAGGTTATCTATTCTTCATAGTTTCTTTATTCAACAACATAAAGTCAATACACAACCTCAATGATCCATCCTTATTTTTGACAAGGAGTATTGGTTTTCTTGAAGGTGAAACACTAGGGCGTATGTACCCTTTCTTCAACAATTATTCCAACTGCATTTTTAATTCCTTTAATTATGGTGTACTCATTTTGTAATTTTTTTTGATACTAGGGAAACTCTAGTACTAAATCATTAGAGAAATATATTTCTCTCTTTGCTAGCAATATTGATATTTCTTGGAATACATATTCAAACTATTGCAATGATGAAAAATATTCAAATCTTGGCCCTTTCATATTTTTTGGCTCCTTCACATGAGTTTCATACAATTGACATCCTTTCTTGAAACACCTCTTCAGTTGAAACATTGAAATATCCCTTATAGAAATAGGTCTTGTAATTTCTTTCATAGTGCTCTACTTTCCTTCTTCATCAAGACATGTAAATGTCTTGTTATGACAATCTAGGATAGCATGATGTTTTTCCAAGAAATCCATTCCAATTATGATATCATAAGATCCCAATGGTATCATATTTAGTTCAACATTACCACTCCCTCCATTAAGATTTATTGGACAACCTATGACAACCTCATTGATCCTTCTTTTGGTTCCAGTCGCTAGTTGAACCAAGCTTGACTTTTCAAGCATACGTTTCTCCAAATGAAATCCATCCACTATTTTAGGATCAATGTAACAATGGCTTGCTATTGAGTCAATTAAAACAAAAACATGATACCCCTGGATGGGGTGTTAGTGAGAGACACTTGGCGCGAAGTGGGAGAGAGGACAGGCCAGTAAGGCAGGGAGCCATGTGTTGGGCTCGTGCCAATTACCGCCGCCTCGACGATGCATTTAATAGATTTCACATCGCTGCAACACCATTAACTATGGCGTGCCCGACTCTTTTTACCAACCTTACTATGGCTCCTCTGTCTGCAAATGTTTTCCATCCCCGCTCGTGACCTGGTTTATCCTGGTCTCTCATGGTGTTCGCAGCCCTCAACCCTCTCCAGGCTCTTCACATTTGCCTGGGGCACTCGGCTCTTTCCTACCTTCAACCGGAGCACATTATGCCGCGTCAAAGAGGAAGGCCACGAAGAGGTTCTCCTTGGCATCCTCCTTAGCCCCGTACCTCTGCTTCTCCCCCTGGTTCAGCCTCCCGGTTTGAATGCTTAGTCCTCACTAATAGTTTGTCGGGCTCCCTTTCACAATTTCTGGCCGTCCCACCAAGTTCCAGAACCGACGAACCTTCCTTTGCACCGAAAGTTTTCTCCTCCCAGCCACCCTTGGGGGCACCACCTCCTCTTAGAAGTGACTGACATAGGGCGTACTCGTTTACCGACTTCATCCTTGATTCGCAGTTGAAAGATAGCCTCGCCATTCTCTTTGGATGGTCTTCGAGCTCCATCAAGGAATGGAGGACCTCCAATTCCGACCACAACTTATGGATGGGAAGACCTCGACCCTCCTCTAGATCCTCTCCACCTTCCAAGATGCTTTCCCTTCCACTCCTGAAGGTGCGGCTTTAGTAGAGGCACCCCATGCAGAGGGAGACGACAGGAATGATCAGACGCAATGTTCAGCAGGGGTCATTGTGGAGAAGGTCACGCATGAGGACCCAGAGGCTGCGACAGCTACAGGCCTACATGCATACAGTCCGCCTAGAGATACCCTGCCAGTTGCCAACATGGACGAGAGCAACGGGGACGCTGACATGCATCTGGAAGGCAAAGGGACACCCATCGAAGAGGAACCTTGGTACGCGGCCTCTCAAGCCACCTGGCCAGGTTACTCACCAAGTGTCTGACC
>ML785679.1:27202-111379 GCA_009831015.1 Picea engelmannii | reverse complement strand
GTAAAATTAACTTAAGATTATTTGAACTTCCTCAAAACTAGGGTTTACATCATTAATTAAACCTTAATTTAGCCCTTAATTAACATAAAATTAATATTTTTTACTAAAACCTCTGGTCAACCCTAAATCTAACCTACAAAAAACTTAATTAAATCACTATTTATCTCCTGGGAAAAATTCTCCTAAAAACGAGGGTTTCACTCAACCAACCGTAGTTTTTTCACTCCCCTCATCACTTTTTAATAAAGGCTCTTCTCTTACATTTTTTCTGCTTTTTTGTCCTGATGATGGATCATGTTATGGATCCGAAACAAGTTGTCAATAACATTGTGGTTCTTCCGACAAATTCTGAACAAATTTCTCACCACAGAAACCTAAATGAAAAGATCAAAATTATCTATTTGTTTTTCCAAGTGTAAAGAAAAAAATAAACATTGCTAAGATAAGAACAAATGCTCATGAGCTCCATACTGAAACTAGGTGTTGGTCAATTCCTAAAATGCCATGGGATGAAAGAGTGTGTCACCTTTGTGACACTAAGAAGGTTGAAGATGAAAATCACTTTCTCTTAGATTATCGAGCCTATACCCATATTAGATCTCATTTTCAAATATTTCTCACACTACCAACCTTCCTAACCTCTTAACTCAACAAAAGTATGGTGATATTGAAAAGCTTCTCTTAATGCTTTTCAAGCACAAAAACAAAATTCTAAAGAATCAAAAGTAATCACTTACCCTCTTAAGATCCGATAGACCAATTAATTCACCTTGCCTTAATATAATATTGTTCAAAGGTTGGAATATCAAGCCTTACTTGAAAGAAATATCCCATCATATATATATTTTCTATCACTAAGTGACTCTACAATGATATGCAATTCACTCAATAATTTAGTGTTATATATTTCATTAAGATCATTGAATTTAGTGCATACATACCTATTTTTCAATTTTGGTGGTATGTTTATATATACTTAATTGTATACACATATATAACCATATACCCTTAAAGCTTTGACATGAGTAACCAATATACGTATACTTTATGTTCACTTAATTCATTAACTACGCTATCAAAGAATTAGTGAAATGAATCCAAATTCCAAAACAAATATAACGTGCCCATACGTTCATTGACCATGGGTTTCGATTCCACCAAAGGCACTCGACCTTAGGGTTGTATCCCTTGAGGTTATTACATATAGATTTATTTCCACGTAGTAGCCACCGGAGTCTATTCATATACCACTCCAATCACACATTAATTGTTCTAATGTTATTTCTTAGTTTAACCACCATTAACTTTGACTTGACATTAATGCAAGATTATGTTAACTTCAAGACGGCTTGGGACCATTAATCTCCAGTTGTCACGATTGATAGTACGAACAGGCTTTTATTGTTGCATGGAAAACCAAGATCCTACTCTATCCTTTCTCTATTGTATTCATTTGATAAGGTAGAACATAGTTCTTTTTCCGAAAAAAAAAATATAGAACATAGAGCCAATAGCTCTATTTTTGTTTCCAGGTCGAGGGTTTGTTTCGTATTCTCTTATAGTTGCAAAGCATTACTTATGATGGAATGATTACACGGTTCATATTTAGTATTTTTTCTAACACTTCATTGATTATTAACTTATGCTTTGTATAATTTCATTTTGATTGATAACTCCATCATATAACAGTTCATTTCGATTTTGTTGATTATCACAGGTTTCATCTAAGCTTTTGTATGGTAGCTAGGCTAGCTTTATTCGTCATGTAATGGCCGACTATATAGGATAAGGGTAATGATTATTTTCCCCAACTTTTTTTCTTCATATAACCCTATGTTCATATTTCTATTAGGTTAGTAATGATTTACAGTTGGTTTATTTACACAGGAAAATCTCCAAGGCTAAGTTAATGACAAATCCAAAACCCAATAGTAAGTTTCGTCCAACGCTTGCTTGCCAAGGTAACGATGTTGATTTGACCTCGTAGCAGTCAAATTTCACTTTTTGTTATTTCTTTGTTTTTTCCTATGGTTACAAAACTTTGAGGGGAAAATACAACACCATTTTGAGCGTAAACCCTAGTTCACTTGGTATCGAAATACCCAAGCATTGTAGTTTGCATATGGTGAAAACCCGTATGCATTTTTCTTGAGCACGAGATACATTGAGGGAAAATTATATCTAGCATTTTTTGGTGAAAAATTATCATTCAATTATATTGTAGATGAAATGAAGAAGATGATGATGATTAACATCCACTAAAATTTAATTGGTCTATCATACCTTAAAAGAGTAAATGATTATTTGTGATTCTTTAAAATTTTATTTTTAAATGATTACTTGTGATATATTCTCCTATTACCCACAACTACAACTTCATTGACATGATAAACCATTTATAAGTTTTAACTCGATTCCTTTTGTTATTACTGTGAACGATTTGGAATCTAAGGTCTGGAACGAATCCATCAATTCTCATGCATAATCTCTTATGTTTATGCATAACCCCTTTATGAAGGTTTTACAATACTGTTTGTCATGACCGATTATTTATTGACCATTAGTTAAAGTTTTTCTTTCAATACCATGGTTTACTACTGGTTCTATCTTGGTCCAATACGTTAGAGAAAGGGCGTCATGGTTTTTATATTATTAAAAGAATGTAGTATTCTTTCTTGAAGATAAGACTTATTGTTTTACAAGTTGAAACACAAAGATTTATTTTAATTGTTTATATTGTTTATCTCGACAACCTATTTGTCTCGTTTTGGAAAAATATTCCGTCTTTATGATCTCTATATTAATCATCATGGTTTTGATTCAAATCTTTTCTTTTTATTTGTTACAAAATATGCTACTAGAAAAATATATCGTTGAAATCAAACCGTATTTATCTTTAAACCATAATCTATAATAACATGGTTTATGATTATGAGATTTACGAGTATTGTTATGGCTCTGCTTTAATTTGGAAACAAATATTTCGTGTCTTTTGTTTTGTATTTCAATAACATTGTTTATTACACAAAAGAATTCAGTTTGTGTTCAATCAAGAAGATTTAATACACAATTAATTTTACTTGCAAGTAAGAAATAAATAGACTCTCAGAGAATTGGCTTAGGTTGATGGACAATTGGTATGGATTTTTTGTTGTCATTGATGTCAACCATTGGAGAGTGATATTGTAGATTGATGTCAAACCCTTGGAGAAAGTCCGGTAGCGAATTTTGGTAGCACAAAGGTTTGGGTAATGGACCCAAGGTTGTTTCATGTATAATGGTATGAGTTTTAATATATTTGAAGGTAATACTATTCTAGATGGATAGTACATGTCATTCCATTTTGGGTGGTATGTGGAACATCACATAACTGTCACATAACTCCTCACTGTTAAAGAGTTATGGCCATGAGAAGTTGGAGAACCGAGGTTTGGGTAATGGACCCAAGTTTGTTTGATGGATAATAGTATTTGTTTTGATATATTTGCAAGAAATATTATTCTAGATGGATAGTACATGTCATTCCATTTCCGATGGTATGTGGAACGTCACATAACTCTTCACTGTTAGAGAGTTATGGCCATGAGAAGTTGGAGAACTGAGGTTTGGGTAATGGACCCAAGTTTGTTTGATGGATAATAGTATGCGTTTTGATATATTTGCAAGAAATATTATTCTAGATGGATAGTACATGTCATGCCATTTCTAACGGTATGTGAAACGTCACATAAATCCTCACAGTTAGAGAGTTATGGCCATGTGAAGTTGGAGAACCCTCATGAGTTTACTATAATTCAAAGTGAATACAAAATAAATTATTTAAATAATAAAGTTAATCGAGAAATTAGAAGTGGGTTAACCCTAAAACAAAGAAAGTGGGTTAAGATGGTTAAAAGGTAACCCCTTGAGGAAGCTACATGAAAGTATAAATAGGAGGCAAGGCTCTCTCATTTTAATCACACTTGAGCATATTGAATATCAACACGTGACTCAGGTAACCAAAGGATATCTAAGCCTAATTTCAGAGGGAAGGTGAAGTAAGAAGGCCAAAATTCAACGGAGGATAAATTCTTTTGATGATGCTTTCTAAGGTATGTTATTTACAGGTCATCTTGCCATTTTCACAATAACGTTTTTTGTAGAATGATTCAGACCGTGAAATTGGGAGGCCATTCAGGAAACATACCCAAGTATCTGTGATACAAATTTCAGCTTTTGGGTCATTGTATTTTTGGAGTTACACGCCATGGAAAATAGGGTTTGTGGCTAGTCCTCAAACTAGTTTAAAACAAGTGTTTCGGGTAAAAATGCCATAAATTCTTCATAACAGATCCAAATTCAGTAAGACCAAATGTGTTGGTTAGAGTACACTCTTTTGTATTCCGTGTACAATTTTCAGAGCCATATAACAAATATTCTATGTTGGGCACTCTCTACAAGTTTGATCTCTAGAATACACCAAAATTCAACAAGGTATGTCATTTTTTCTATAACTCCTTTTTTGAGAGGTTCCAAGTAGTGACACCTGGAGGAATTGCATAAAACACACTGAATAACATTGTGTGCTATTTTCAGCTATTTTTTCATTACATGTACATAGTTATTATTATTTAAATTTAAGGGTTATTGACTAATCCAAAACTAGTCATGTGAGACTAAAGTAAAGTTTGATGAAAGTGCTAGTCTCTTGTTGTTAAAGTTAAGGAAAGTTTGCAGGTATGTGATCATATACACTAGGTCTATTACAGAGTTACAAATTAGATGTGGATGATGAAATTGATGAGGGATTTTGGTTGAGGTACATGTTGGGGACATGGTTGAGACAAGTGGTTCATGAGTTGGTGCATACATGAGATGTATAGTTGATGATGTTGGTGCATCTTGATGAGTCATAGTTGATGAGTAGTTGATACATGATTGGTGCATAATTGGTACATGGTTGGAGACACTTGTTAGTAATATTGTTGACACATGGTTTATGGATGATGTAGCATACTTGTATTGGTATATTATTAGAAGCACATATTGATCTTGGCGATGATTATGAGTTGTTGTGTTATGCTTGGTTGATGCACATCTTTGAGAGTTGTCTTGGTGATTGATCTTGGTGAGTAGATCTGATTTGGTTGATAAGATTGATGAGACATGTTGTTGTGATAGGTTGTTTGGATAGGTTGTTGTGAAAGGTTATTCGTACAGGTTTGGTGCATGGTTGATTCACTTGTTCATGGTACAGGTTGAGGTATAGGTTGGTGCATGGTTGATGCACTTGTTTATGGTACATGTTGATTACAGGTTGTTTGGTACAAGTTGGTGCATGGTTGATGCACTTGTTTATGACATAGGTTGATTACAAGTTGAGGTACATGTTGATGCAGGGTTGATGCATGGTTCAGGTTATTGGTACAAGTTGTTTGGTGTAGGTTGATTGGTACACGAGCAGTATATATCATAGTGATAGTGTGACATAGTGATAGTGTGACAGTGGTTCCATCATTCTAGTTATACGTCAGGGCAGTTGGACAGGGAAAGGACAGGTGGTTGTAGCCACGTTCCGGTTGTAGGCAGATAACATAGGGGGTTGTAGCCTCCTTTTGGTTGTAGCCAGAGAATTGGGGGAGTTGGAGCTTCCCTCAGGTTGTAGCCTGAGAAACTAGGGGGTTGGAGCCTCCTTCTAGTTGTAGTTGGAAAACAAAGGAAGTTGGTGCTTCCAATAAATGTAATTCTTAAAGACATATAAGAAAAAAAAATATGTGGTTTTCTCCCGATTTGGGTTTCCACGTAAAACACTGGTGTACTGTGTATGTGTGTGTGATTGCTCATTTGTTAATTGTTTATTTACTCTGAAACTATTGGATGATAATGATACATTGATATAACACTTTCATTTTATGGTGAAAAATGATTAAATTACTTTATTACCGATTCACCGCCCCGCCCCCCTCTCAGTAATCCAAAAATTGGTATCATAGTCGGTTCCGTCAGGAAACAATTTAACCACTGGAAGGAGATCATGGATTATTCTGAGAATGAAGTACCAATGTTTAATGGTCAGAATGGTTTTAATTATGATATGTGGAGAAGAAGGACAAAATTATTTTTGCAAGTACATGGACATTATATTTGGCGATTAGTTGTTACAGGATAGGATAGTTCAAAAAGGGAAAAAACTGAAGCCAAGAAGAAATTGAAGAATAATAACAAAATAACAATGGATTTCATCTGGGAAGTATTATCTAATCCAGTAGGAGAAAAGGTTGGTAAATTTTCATCAGCCAAAGAACTTTGGGATAAGTTGCATGACATATATTCTTCACCCATCGCAGATTCAGAAAATGCCAAAGAAGATGCAGATATAGATAAAGAAGAATTATATTCACCATGTCAAACAGATTCAAAAGATGAAGAGTACATAATCACCAGAGGTAGGTTTTTTTGATTTCATTGTGAAAAACATGGACATCTTGAAATATAATGCCATGAAGGAAATGAGACAGAAAAAATAATTGAGAAGAAATACAATTATGAAGCAGGATTGATTAGTGTATTAGATGAACTAAGAGAAGAAAACAAGTCATTCAAGAAAGAATTGATGAAACAAAAGGAAAGTGTTCACATTTTTTAAGAATCCCAACAGGTCATCAAGAACTTAAGAACTCATCTAGAAGAAGCCAAAAAGATCGAAGAAAATCTTGAATATCAAAAGAAGTATTTGGAAGCCAACATAGAAGCACAGAAGGAAGAAGCATAAATGAGAGAGAATATATTGATAGATCATCTTAAGGAAATAAATAACGATCTAAACCAGCTTGAGGAAGAGTTTGGTCAAGAAGAGAAAGGACTTGAATAAGAAATAATCACATTAAAAATTCATCTTGAAGAAATGAAAAGAACAGAAGAAGTCATGAAGTCTCAGATAATGAAGAAAGAAAAAGATGTTGAGAAGCTTGAAGAAGAAGTTGTCACATTGAGAAGTAAGATCGTCAATCTCAAGAAGAATATTGAAGAGACATAAACATCAACATCATTTATAGATAATGAAGAGAAGCACTCAAGGTTGCTAGAAAAGAAGAATGAAGAAAAAAGAAAGAGTTATGTAGAAGTACTCAAAGGAAGGAATCATGGTCAACCATAATCTAATAAAACTATTGATGACACATATTCAAGAAAACCATTCATGTTCAAGCCACAAAGAAGATTTAATCATGATCATGATCAATCAAGGAAGAAATTTATAAGGACTACACCACAAAGAAGATTAGTCACTCCCACGTATGCAAATTTGTTTTATGGTCGTTGTTTTTACTGTACTAATTTTGGACATAAGGTTGTAGATTGTAGGAATTATAAAATAAATGTCCAAGCAAGAAGTGCATGTGTAGCCCCACGTAACATTGAATGTTACAAATGTCATAACTATGGACACATATCTAGTGATTGTAGAATCATGATCAATAATTCCATGAAAGAGAACACTAATATCAGATATAAGAAAGTATGGATAAGAAAACACGAAGAATAGGCGAACAAAGATCAAGTCCCAGAGATCGCAAGACTGACAATAAAACAAAATGAAGAAAATTCTACAGAGAAAAATAAATATGTCAAATACAGAAAGGTTTGGAAAATAACTGAAAGAAAAGAAGGATAGGTAAATAAGGAACATGTTCAAGAGATTGTACTTTCAGGCATTGCAGTAAAAGATGAATCCACAGATAGAAATAAAGAAGTCAGATCTCAGAGAGTTGTTGAATCTACCAATGAAGATGATGATGAATACACATAAGAACATGAATTGTGATGAACATGAATACACATAAGAACATGAATTGTTATGAACCTAAGTAATATGAATATTAGATAGGGGGAGTCTATGTGATAGTTGTGAAAGACCAAAGAACCATCCTTGGAGCAGCTTGCAGAGTTTCAGAAGATAGATCCAGAGAAGTCAGTTAGCAGAAGTACAATTTGATGGATTAATCAAGACTTTATGATAGTATAATGATAAATGGGTTAGCATTATGGAAAGTTGCACAAGTAGAGTCTTGGATAGTACAAACAAGAGAATGGATTCATAGATTGGTTCAAAGAGTGGTTCAGAGACAAATGAACATTATTATAATGGTTGATAATTACAAAGGAAATGGCTTGAACAATGCTAATGGATTCCAAATTCACTGATATTTTTTTAACACATGGAGTGCATAGAACAATTAACATTCAAAACATGGTAATTCTAAGAAACAACAATGACAAAACTCCCTACGAACTATGGAAAGGAAGCGCAGACAACAACCTCTATATCAAGGTAACTCAAGGTAGTATTTTATTAATTGAAATTTATGTTGATGATATTGTTTTTTGAAGTACTAATGACAGGTTAAGACAGAAATTTACAAAGGATATGCAGAATGAATTTGAAATGTCATTACCTGGAGAACTATCCTTCTTTCTCGGTCTTCAGAAATGTCAAAGAAACCAAGGAATTTTTATTTCTCAAACTATGTATATCAGAGAAATGATAAAGAGGTTCGAAATGGAATATTGAAAACCAGTTACCACTCCTATGCAAACCAGTTGCAAGTTGAGAAAAGATGATGATTCAAAGTGTACATACCAAAGGAAATACATGTAACATCCCTCTCTTGCATGCACTAAGAGAACTTATTCTTTGAGTAAACTTGCATGCAAATGATCTAGGTTATTATACTATTGGTTGTTTTGATTATGATTATGAGATATTGTGGATTGATGATATGTTATTTTGTTGTATTTACATAGAGATGTGTTATTGACTGGGTTCTCCTTATTGTGAAGGACTCTGGACATTGAGGATGCAGAGGCATCGATGAAAACCATTGGACTCTGGATCGAGTCAAGGAGTGGACTCTTACGGTTTGAATGTTGTTGATGTGACATATGTACATATGATTAGATGTTATGATGAATTATTATTGTTGTCATGATTCGTCAATGGATGTAGGCTGACGATAGATTGACAAATAGACTCACATTTGGATTAGAGGGGGCACACACGAAAACCAGAGACATTGAGGGAGAGGTGTGGCAGCAGCCCTACCACATCCTATTAGCGCTCTCTTCGTGGCTCGAACTATAGGTTCACGATTACCTAGTTCGAAAAGACCCACGATGTCGTGAGGGTAGATTTTGATAGTCACTCATGATGATTCTAAGGGATGCACAATAAGGTAGGGTCCTTTTTCCTTAGAGGCCCTCAGTCTCCCACAAGATCACTTGACAGAGTATTGACTCCAGGGGTTTGATGTCTACCAAATTCATTCAAGAGACGAGTGACACCCTTGGAGAACGTAGTGCGTCTTGAAGGACACGTCACACAAATAAAATGGAAAGAGGGAAGTGGCATCCTTGGAGCACGTAGTGTGTCTTGAAGGGCACGTCGTGCAAAGAAAACAGAAAGAGACGAGTGGAACCCTTGGAGCACGTAGTGCATCTTGAAGGTAACATCGTGCAAAGAAAACAAAAGGAGGTGAGTGACACCCTTGGAGCATGTAGTGCATCCTGAAGGGCACGTTGTGATTTTAACTCGTAAGTAAATAAACCTAGTGCCTAGAAAACTATGCCTCCTTAGGACATGGTCAACCTTAAAATTAATTATGTGATAAGTAAAGTTTAATGACTAATATTCCCTTAAGAACTGTCACCAATCCTAGCGAATTGAAAACCTAGGTCTGAGTAAAACCTTAGAACAAAAAAACTAATTAGACATATAACCAGATTAAAGTGGAAATTTTAATTCCTTAAGGTTCTTTTTATAAATTTTAATTCACTCAGGTTCTTTTATAAAATTTCAATTGACTAAAGGTTCTTTTATAACTAATAAGAAATTCAAACTTAATTATTAAAGTAAAAATTATAATGGAGAATTAAATTTATTAAAAGGGTAAATGGTTGGTTTTATCTACACTTGCTAAATTGATTTTTAGTTAAAAAAGAGAAAGGGGGAAACTTAAAAGAGAAAAGAAACTTAAAGAAAAGGGAAAACTGAAAGAAAAAGTTGAATGTCTAACTAAGTAAGGAATCTAACCTTTGGAACTTTCTATTTATGAACTCAACTAGGAATTAAGTAAGATGTAAGTCATTTAAGAATTGTAAGGGAATAATGGGACACCAAGGAGCGTTTTTAGGAATGCTTTTAGGTGGGTGAGGGAAATAGACAAATTTAATTAATTAATAAATTTATTTTCTGGTGCAACTAGGGGATCGGGCGACATGTGTATGGGGGAGGTTTTTCCTAATTAATTTTAAGAAAAAGGAATATAATGAGAATTTTGGGAAACTAATTACTTGAAAACTCTATAAAAAGGATGGTGGAGGATGAGTATGGATCATCATTTGGCTTGCGTAACGTTACGTTGCTGAAATTTCATCTTGACTGAACTTTCTCTTGTGGGAGTTGGGATACCCAGTTGTTGTTGGGAAAAACACCCTACAGACTAGCAAAATAGAGTTCAGACTTTGCATGCAGATTTGACCGAATAGAAACTGCCTTCTACCTACATCCCTAGATTTAAATCCATTTTCCTCAGTAAATGCATGGAAATGATCACCTACCTTATTACCGACGTTCGATGTCGATCCTCCGTTGTGCTTGATTACTTGTTTACACTGCTCCTTCCAAAGATGACCTACACTCAAGACAAACAACAACTATGCATGCATGCTACTTCTATACTCAAGGGTTAGAAATCAAACATAAACTAATCAAACCATAGACAGTTCATGAATTGGGACGGGAAAAGCATTCTTTTTATTACATAAAGTGAGTCAACTTACAAAAGATGAGACTGGCCACTGCTCCTTGAACCTGATCCTGGGCTCCTCTTCTTATGTCCTTCAACTGCTTTGTGTTAAATATTCTTTGGCATGAAGAAAGGCTAAAGGGTTGGGACAATGGAATACGTAAATGGGCAGATTTTCTTCGCTATATTTTTTCCTCCTCCAAATGGTACCCCTACCCCTTCTTTTATAGGCTAGAAGGAGCTAGGGTTTTGGACGAACCCTCAGCCATGCATGGCCGGGAGTTTCAGTTAACTCACCCATAGATTTTTGTTCTGTCGACAACTTTCATTTTTTCATGCTTTTGTAGGTACACGCGGGCTGTTGTGAGTCAGCCAGCATGTACACACGTGCAGTAATGGGTTAGGGTGCGTGGGCCTTTACACAAGAGGATTTTCAAAGAGTTGTTCAGTAGAGTTTTGGAAAAGAAGGGAAATGCGTTGGCCTGATGCCAGGTAAGCATATGTGGTGTAATTTAGGGTTATAACAGATTCCCCCTAATGTGTGAGGTCAGAAGAGCATCTGATGGCCGAAATACATTACCAATATTTACTGATGTGCCAAACGATTGAGCCCAAGGATCAGGAACCAGGAGGTGTCATCTGCAAAATAAAAAATGTCTCACCGAGGCGAGCATACCCATGCTCGGGATAAAATAGAACCATAGATACCAATCAAATACACTGTAGATCCATGTTAAATAACTTGTTAAATAACTATAAAGAGTAGCCACGAAGAATACGCAGTGGAGCTACATCTCAAAATCAGAAAGATATACATGTAGAGTATCCATCTTCTAGAAGTTGATTCAGCCTGACTGCTAGAGATGAGATCTTCAGAGCTCGAACAACAACTTCAAAATCTTCAAAACTTGGGTAGGAGTGTAATATGAGTGTACGACTGCACTACCCAAAGGTATTCGACGGCTTGTCGGTCATTAGCGTGCTAATCTTGATGATCAAACTGAAGGCTTCAATGATTTCGAACAAGGACTTGATTGGATGTTCGGGATGGCTGGGTATGCGGACAAGAGACATTTTGCAGAGGGGTCGACTCAGGCTTAGTGACAAACTTCCCTTGGACAATAGCACGACATGTGATGAGACTCAGGCAACATATATGTTAATCATAAGTCTACGAAGCAGGAAGCAACACAAACTCTCCATATGTTTGGAAGAATAACCAAACGGTAGAGGACACAACTCTATATAGCGAGAAAATATTCCTAAGGTCGTATGACATCCCATAGTGTGATGATCAAACAGACAGATGTGCTTTATCCAAGGGAGACTCATTATGCTGCCAATAAAGAAAATAATTTTCCCATCCTCTTTTTGGGGTATATTTGATTTTTTTGTTCTTTTCGATAATTTTGGAAAAAAAATAAAGGAATATTACGTTACAATGGAGGAACGATTATTGCAAACATACAAGCTCAAGACACAACGACAAGACTGATGTTCTGGTAAAATAATACTCGGGAAAAATCCTCTGGTGGCAAAAGGTGTTAAGACGCAGAAGCAAACTGTCACAAGGTTGGTGGATAAGGTATGCAAATGCGGTTGATAAAACACACAATGGTAATGTCCTTCGATGTAAGTTTAACGAGCCCAGAGAAGGTAAGCTCGATGGTTTTTCATATTTAGAGAGTCTGAAAAAACATAAAAGGAGACTCCATTGGGGTACCTTTTTCGAAGATAGTCTAGTCGATTCGAAAAAGGGATAAACTAGCATCGATTAGACGTTGATTCAAAACCATTTTAACGAGTGTGACAAGGACAAGATCACTCGGCTATTTTTTCACTTTTAAGGAGTCTGAACAAAGCTTAACTATGGACTCCGTCAGGAATATTCTTCTGGACCAATTTAACGAGTGTGAAAGAATAAGGTCACTCGGAGATCTTTTCAATTTTAGGGAGTCTGAAAAGAGCTTAACTATGGACTCCGTGGGGGTTTCTTTTTCGTAAGTTTAGTCCCTCAGGCCCGAAAAAGGAATAAAATTATACCTGAGAGTACTCTTCTAAAGAACGAAAATTCGATAGAGTATACCTTTGTTCGTACAGTTGATCGTCTAGACCAAAAAAGGGGTAAACTACCACCGGACAAACGTGACTTCAAATTTCAGTTTAACGAGCATGAAAGGCCACAAGATCACTCGACAATCTTTTCATTTTTAGAGGGTCTGAAAAGGACTTAAAAGGAGACCCATTTATTTTTTGGGAGTCCTGAGGGTGAGACAAATAGCAAAGAAGAATCATGCAAATAAGGCTCAAACTCATATTCAAGAAAGACTATAAGGACTCCCGAGCCTACAGTGTTTTAGAGACGACATGGACACCATAATGCAACCAAGACCTACCTAGGGCATCCATGTTCTGGTAAGCTCTACCGCCAAGTTGCGACACTTCTAAAGCAGATATGATGGTTCTGTGTCACAACCTGATGGGATTGATCCTATAGCAGAGGAAAAAGACAACAAGACGCAAAAGTTGGGGTAATAACCTAACCTATATGCTCAAGTTGATTCTTGGCAAAAACATTATGGACCGTCAAAGTTTTCTCAAAACTCAAAAAGTGTCCCAATACCCGATCAAATCCCTCATGTATAACTCTAGAATCACTCTAAATGGTTTTTGGTATAAAGAAACTGATAAGGGAGGCCAAAAAAGTGACAAAAAGAGGCCAAAAAGTCTATAAATAGAAGCTGGCAGCTCATTATCACCATTGCTGATTTGAAAATTGACTCTGGAGCCAAAAGACCCCCTTTGCTAAAAACAGTGATTCCGGGAGCTACAGTGGACGAAACAAACTTCCGCTTGGACCAAGTAAGTACAAACTCCCTTATATAGCTATTCAATTCTTCAATTTTGTTTTTAAGTTCATTTTTTGGGTGGGCGCCGACCTTAAAAAAGTCGGCCCTAGGTACACGCGGGTTGTCTCTGGACAGGCTGCGTTTACATGCGAGCAGAGTAAAGGCTGCCCGCGTGTACACACGACTATCTCCTCTACATCTCGCGTGGACCCCCCCTTTGTAGAAAAAAGAATTAAAAGGCAAGTTCTGACCCTCCTGAACCTTGTTGTGTTGGCAGGATGTATGTCCAATGGAGGGAAAGAGAGCATGAAGCAGTCAGTGAGTTGGTTGCAGAAGATCCTAATGTTGTGGCCGTGTTGATGCAATGCGGTTTACTGAAGTTCTTTATGTGTCCGTTTATGCATGCACAACCAAGGCTATTGAATTCCTTGATCGACTACTGGCACCCTGATGAAGAGGCCTTTATGCTAGAGGGGCAATCACTGGTGCCCACCACCGAGGATATCTTTTTTTGACTGGCCTCTCAAGGAGAGGGGAACTAGTCAACTTTAGGACCTTTCCTGCGGGACCGAGTAAGATCTCGAAACTGATAGCCGAGAACTATTAGGCTGGGACTGATCGTGTGGGCTCCCAGGTACCTATCAGTAAGATCACTAACCTATCGCTGCAGGCGATATTATTACTGATTGGGCGGATTAACGGTTCGACAACCTTGCATCAGGCTTCTCGCGCACAGATGAACTATGCGATCTAGTGCTTGAATGAACAGATTTTTGACTGGAGTACTACATTACTGGAGTGCATGAAGAGGAAATTGACAGATTTCCGACAACGGACACAAAGGAATTTCGGGTTCGGGACGATCTTGTGTTCATTTTTCTTCGAGAGAGTTCTGAGCTTTAGCCCTCGGGAAGTAGTACGAGGACATCAGGCCTCATTTCCTGTAGTGTGTAGATGGAAAGTATTACTGCTGCGACAGGGTGGTGGAAGGACCAATGTGTCCTTCGATGATGCATTATTTGCATGGTTGTCACGATAAATCCCTGTGATCGAGGACTACCCATATGCAGGGATAGATTTTTCTAGAGATCCTGAGATACCCGTGCCTCCTGGTGAGGAGCGAGGGGAGATGGGTAAGTCTCCACCTTTGTATTTTTTTTGTTTGCATATGTAATTTTTATGTCATTTTTGTGATATATATCATTTTTTTGGATGCCAGTGTATTTGACGGGTAAATGTTTGTTGTATGCAGATGTGGGACCCGTGCGACCTATCGATTATGAACGAAAAAGGCGTTTTCCTTGGCCAGAAGCCGCAGCCGCCGCCGCCGGAGGAGCAGCAGTAGCAGGGAACCTCCTAGTCGGGGAGGCTGAGAGAGTCCTTAGACGAGTTGAGCAGAACTTCATTGCACTCACTCGCAAATTCCCGATGGCAGAGATAGAGGACTTGCCGCCATCTATGCAGCCTCATGTCGTGGGGTCACCTCGGACGTGGGTCCGATTATTTAGTCATTTATCCCATGTTGTGGACTATTATAACAGGGCCCATAGGCTCTGAACCTATGTAGACTTTTGACACGCCATGAGCACTTACTTGTATATATTTTTTGAGGGCATAGGCCCTGTGACTCGTTTATTAGTCCCATTTTTTAGGCGCTTGCATCCATCTATGTACTATGGTTGTTTTATGATGTTATATATGGTTTTTTTTTATCTTTTGTGTCTTAAGGATCGCGTGTGCAAAAATTTATTTACATGCTTATGTTAACGTTCTTTCATATATGTGCAATATGCCAATCTAAAATTTGATTAGCTAGAGTATCTGTAATTTGGTTTAATCTCCTATGAACATGAAAATATGTAATATAATCAAAGTTTCATTCTAAGAGACGTACCCTAAGGAATCGTCGGTGTAAAGCTGGATCATGAACCCGGTATACTCTGTTTAGCTGCGACACAACCATTTGAGCGTCGATATAGACCCGAAGATGAGAGATACCCAATGACAAGGCATCACGAAGCAACTCAATAACTGCACTATACTCGGCGACATTATTTGTGGTGTCACCTAAGCATATACCTCCGGAAGATAACAACTGGCCCTGAGGTGTAAAGATTACCCAAGCTGCGGAGGCAAGCCTCTATGTGTGCCGACTAGCCCCGTCTGCATACCCAACGAACACCTCAGAATCACTTGACATCTGCCATATTGACGAAAGATAACATCAATGACACGTCCATAACACTTAAAAGAAGCTTAAAAAGTAATAGTACAAAGACTATACATATGTTACAGAAAGTTACCCACAGTGACCTGTCTATGAGTAATACTTCTTGAGGTAGAGCCCATTTCTAGGCTCCGCTAAAGCATTCCCTTCAAAATCAACCAAACGATAAGCACCCTTTTTTAAAACCTCTTTTATGATGAAGGGTCTGAACCACATGGGTTTAAACTTTCTTGCCCCCAGGGGATCCTTATCTTGGTCATAGACCAGGACAAGGTCGCCTTCAAAGAAAATCCGAGGAAAAACGGACCTAACATACTGACACTTGACCTTATGTTTGTGAGCCTCGTTGGCCAGGGCCGCATCGCGACGGTGCTCATTGAGTTTCTCAAGGTGTACTAATCGTTCTTCAAGCAGAGAAGTTTCTGGCAATAATTGTACTACCAATTTTAGAGATGGGATCTGACTTTCGATGGGAAAGACTGCCTCCAGCCCGTAAACGAGTTGAAAAGGTGAGAAACCAGTTGCAGTCTTAACAGATGTTCGGTAAGCCCATAATGCCGAGTATAACATCAAATGCCAATTTGACTTGGCTGAGTTGATAGTTCATTGTAGAATAGTCTTAAGAGTATTGTTTACAGCTTCTACCTGCCCATTGGCTTGGGGGTAGTAAGGTGATGAATTCTCCTTCCGTAACCCAAGCTTTGATGTTAATTCGGTCATCATTTGGTTCTAAAAGTGAATGCCATGGTCAGTGACAATCTCTCTCGGGATGTTAAACCTTGCTATGATCTGGTTGAATAAGAAGAGAGCTGTAGTTTCTCCATCATCTTTAAACGTTGGCATAACTTCGACCCACTTAGTGAAGTAGTTGACAACTACGATGATATAGCGGTGCTCCCTTGCTAACGGGGGGTTGCATGTAGTGTAATCAATCCCCCACTTAGTGAAGGGACCAACCGTGATGACAGGAAACATAGGAGCGGGATGTGCCCTCATCTTCCAAGAGAAGATTTGGCATGGATGGAAATTCTTGACCGATTCGATACAATCTTTGATAAGTGTCGGCCATAAGTAACCTGCTCGTAGAATCTTTTGGGTTGTTTCCAACCCAGATAAATTACCGCCACAAGATCCAGTATGGAAATCATTGAGCATGATGATGGCCTCCTCATGAGCGAGACATCGACGTAGGATGAAGTCTACACCTCTCCGATACAACGTATCATCGAGTATGAGATAATTCTTAGCCTGATGGCGTATCCGCCGACGCTCGTCACGAGAAGCAGAGGTGGGGAATTTCAAAGTCTGGAGATAGATAAGTATATCTTCGTACCAGGGTTCTGAAGATGAAATAAAAAACATATCTTCCCGGATAGGCGATTCCTCAGGCACAACATCACCTGAATCAACCAGAAGTTCTTAAATAAGCTCTGCGAAGACCAATGACTTCTTGGACTTTTCTAAAACGAACTTTAAGTCAAATTCTTGGAGGATGACTATCCATCTACGTATTTTTCCACCTATAACTCATCATGTCAACATGTACTGGAATGGATTCATGACAACAATGACAGAGGTATTGCAAAACAGAACATAGTGATGGAACCGTTGAACAACATGAAATGCTGCCAACGCAAGTTTTTCAATATGAGAATAATTGAGTTCTGGTCCTACGAGGCCTCGGCTCAGGTAATAGATCATGTATTCTGAGAACGAATTGTCTTCCTGAACTAAAACCATGCCAATGGTTGATTATGCGATAGCCAAATATAATAAGAAATCTTTGTTATAGTTAGGTGGTCGTAGCAGAGGTGCGGTTGTGAGGGCGTATTTTAATGCGTCGAAAGAGCGTTGTGCGGCTTCGTCCCAGAAAAAAGGAACGTCTTTCTTTAGTAAACACATAAATCCCTTGGTGATTTTGGCATAGTTGGCGATGAAGCATCATAATAAGTTCGCCTTGCCTTGTAGACTCTGAAGTTGTAGGATTGTGTGTGTGGAGGGGGGGGGAAACTAGATTATTGCCTCCACCTTAAGAGGATCGACCATGATCCCTGTTGTTGATACGATGAAACCTAACAAACGTCCTGACGTTACGCAGAATTTGCACTTGTTTGGATTCAAGCGAATCCTAAAGTAGCGAAAACGTTCGAATATTATTCTAAGGTGTGTGGGATGATCCGTTTTCTTGTGAGAGCGTGATGCTAAATCATCTAGATAGGCCTCGAATATATGCTTGAGGTCATGAAAAGCAAAAGACATGGCCCGCTGGAATGTGGCTCCAACATTTTTAAGGCGAAAAGGCATCTTACAATATGCGAATGTACCCCACGGAAAAATGAATTCCATTTTATGTTGGTCTTCGGGTTTGATTTGGATTTAATTATATCTCGAAAAACTATCCATGAAATAAAAGGCTTCACAACCGACACATTCATCAATGATATGGTCAATGAATGGTGTTGGAAAATTATCTTTGGGACATGCCTTACTTAAATCACGGAAATCGGTACATACATGAATCATGCCTTGTTTTTTATTGATCGGCACAAGATTTGACACCCATTGAGTCAAATGGATAGGATAAATAAAACCTACCTTTAGCAATTTCTCAACCTCAATCTTGATGGATGTTGCTTTCTTGGGATTGACTGGACGAAGTTTTTGTCGAACAGGCTTGGCATCAGGATACGTTTTGATTTCATGTTCAACTATTTTCGGATTGATACCTGGCATTTCCTCATAAGACCGGGCAAAAACGTCGCGGAATTCTTTGAAAAGAGATGTGTAAATTTGAATCTCTTCGGGGGAGCAATCGGCTCTAACAAAGACATTCTCCACGACGTCAGGGTTTTGGGAGATGTTGATGGGTATAGTTTCAACAATAGTCTCCATATTTCCCTCAGCATAAATTTCCTGCATAGCTAAGAGATTGATAGGACACGACTGATATCCCATTATGGAAACGGTGAATTCTCCTGCCTCGATTCGGCTTAACTCTGGGAGAAAATATGATCTTTGGTGAAGATCTTCCCAAGGTTTGTTCGGAATAGTCATTTCTTAGATTACTGCTTCATTAGAAGGAAAGACTAAGTCTAACGAATCAACATTAGTGAGAGAACCGTGAGCCCAAATAGGCTCTAGAAATGGATTTAACTCTTGTGCAGGAGTCAGATCAGGGTTAGCTGAAGCTCGCTGGACTAAAGAGTATGCTACCTCAATGGAAGAAAAGGGCATGGACATGCCTGAGTTCCCTGTCTCATCCATCGTGGTTGATGGGGAAGGAAGAATCCAAGGATCCTCAAAGTAAGTCGTGCGGAACGACGAAACTTGAAAAATCTCAACCTTATGGTGATTAGATATAAATTTGATATTGTCGTGGGGAGGTGGGTAATTGAAGGTACCCATCAAGGATGGGCACAAACCAACTCCTACGTTAACGACACTTGGTTGAGGATTATCAATCATCGGGACCATGGATGCCCCCAAAGTTGGGTCAGGTCTGGAGAAAGACAGTTGATCAATGGTCACTATCCGACCCTCGTGTGGAAACAACAAGACTCAGAAAACTGTAGCAACCACAGCTTGCATCGAATAAGTCCAACTCCATCCTAACAAGAAGTTATAGTTGAGGGGAGCATCAACTACCTCTACTTTGACACACACAATTTTCTCTCCTAATTGCACAGGGAAAGAAGGAAAGATGCCATGTGGTCCGAATGAACGACTGTCGAAAGCAGTGAGAAGAGTAGGTGATGGAGACAAAACGGGTTGGCCAATGGCCTTCCAGCATGCTAACGACATAATGCATGTCGAGGCGCCCTCGTCGACCACTGTGCGGAAGATATTCCGAGTAAAATTTTTTGTGGGATGAGCCACTACTATCTGAAACGCTACATTGTAAGGCAGACAAGGTTTTAAGTCAGTTGTATCTAACATGATGGTGCCCGGATTACAAGTCTCAGTAGAGCCCAAAGCGGTTAACAAGGCTTTCCTCTGAGCAGAGCAGCTTTGGAGGACCTCCAAAGAAGACATCGCACAAGGGGTTTGTGACAAATCCTCCACCACAGAGTAATTCTGGGTGGCCCTTGCGTTTGGGTTGTGAGAAGCTTTTTTAAATGCACCCTTTGGAATGCATGTCATTGTTTCTCCCAACGTCTTCTCAATCTGTAGTGGAAGAGATGGGAGATCAAATTCTTTACCCTTCTCAGAAGCGCTTGGTTTACTATAGTCGTACGCTCTAATTGATATGAAAGAATCACCCCTAACCATATATATGTTCGCGGATGAGGGATTGTTTGGAGGCGGGCAGGTTTCTTGCCTGCCCCCTTCTGTGCTTGTAGAGGCTTGAGTTAGATTTTTCCCATGTTGAAAGGGATTAGTCAACACTGCTTGTTGTTGTTGTGTGACAAACTTTTGAGCCTCTGCAAGTCGAGGACAAATATGGGTCGGGTGGTCTTCCATGCACAAGTTGCATGGATACCTTGCCTTCCATTTTTGTGTGTTGTCCCCGCCAGCATTATCAGTGGGTTTTTATCCCCCTTACCCTTCTTTCATTGTTTTTTCTTCCCTTCAGGCTACTGGGTGGCCTTTGGGGTAGTCGACTGCATGATGTGTACCTTGGACATTTGGGTAGGGGGAGAAGCCAAAGCAGTAGTTTGGCTAGCCGCTGTGTGTTGTATGGATAACTGTTGCAACTGTTTTTTTAATTGCTCAACGGGCTTGGTTTGTGCTGAACCAACAATACCATCGGCATGTGGTCCATCTCTCTATCTAGTTTTATCTAGTATTGAACGTGGCGCATCTGGCAAGATGTTGTATAATAAACTAGACTGAGAATAGATGATCTCAAACTATTGAGCCCTCATGATGGCATCTTCTTCGGAGAAAACTCCAGATGTCGCGACGTCTTTGGATAACTATGGGACCAAAGACTTAAGGAACCACTCAAGCAGGAATGCTGGTGGGACTGGTACATTGATTAAGCTCTTCCGACATCTCCACTCTTAGATATGATCAGAGATATGGTCCGTTGTTGTCTGTTTGAAATTGGCAAGCAACTCTGTGCCAGCGTCATATCTCATAGGTAACCGGAAATGGTTAAGGAAGGCCATCACCAGTTTGCAAAAAGAAGAGTATCTTGAGTGATTGAGATTGATGTACCATTTCATGACACTCCCAATAAGAATACGTTGAAACAATCGTAACTGTACGGAGTCATCTTTCAATGAGTTAGATGAGCACCAAAGATGAAAAGTAGTTACATGATCACCTGGATATTCATTAGGCTTGGCCTTGAACTTTGGAATGTCCGAAGGCAACTTCATCGGCATAGGAGGCCAACGTGGATCGTGAAAAATAGGATCATTTAACAACCTTGTCAAATCTGGCAAGTGTAAATTCCCCAGGAATGGTAGTTTAGGTTGCTGCTGATAACCTGGGGAAAAGGGTCCTGGAGTTTGAATGGCACCAGGTTGTCAGGAAAAGTTTGGCTACTGGCCTGGATTCTGATAGAAACCATGGCCCTGACCAACATAAGTATTTTGCATCTGTGGAGACATCATCGGTTGATTTCCCAAAAAGGACATAGAGTGTTGGGCATGCATTGTATTCGAAGTACTTTGTGAAGGATTACCCCATGCTGATCCTACTGGGAGAGGCATAGTAGTTTGTCCGGGGTTCCATTGATTATGGAAAGAATTACCCCAGAACGAAATTATGGAGGAGGGAACGGATCCTTGTTCTGAATTCCAAGGTCCTGCTATGTGTGCCCCCTGTGCAGGAATAGTACCCTAAACAAGAGTAGATTGTCCAAATATGGGGTTGCCCCTAGTCGAGAAAGAGGATGACGAGAAAGTGTTGTTACCAAACGTTATGTTCCAAGAAAATGGTGTCGAACCTACCGGCATACTCTGCGAAGGTGGTCCCTGACTCCCTGCTCCAAATAAACTATTGTGTGTAGGTTTCCCAGTGGATTGCTGATGCGGACCACCAAGCGAAGGGGACGAAGGAGGGATATGACCTCCTACATAAGGAAAAACGTTAAAAGGGACAGGAGTTCCCCCAAGGTGACCTTGCAAAGGAGCGCTAGAGCTCTCTGCCCCCAGACCCAAAGTCTATAAAGTGGAGTAGGTTAGTACAGGACTTGTACTCGAACTAGGCATAACGTATGAGAACGGAGGGCCTGTCGCACTAGGTGTGAAGGGGGTTGTGGCCACCGCCATAGATGGGTTCAGTCCACTATGCGACGTAGTTGCGGCCGAGACCATGGTGTCTCAGACCGACGATGGTAGGTTAGGAGATGACTCTCCTGTGGTAGAAACTGTGGTGGGAATTGACGAATTCCCAGAAGGAGTAACAAAATTTGTTTCCATTGATGTGTGAGGCACTGTCTGGCGTTCATGAAATTGGATTGGTACAATAAATGGTGCCAAGATATTAGTGGTTGGGGTTTCAGCTGAGCCAAGAGAAGTTGCTTCAAGGTCGAAAACGGTTGATTCCTCCAGGGGTTGTTCGGGCATAAAGGTTTGTAACCCAGTCGCATCAAAAGACCCTTGTTGGTCTAGCTTCCACCTTAAAGGTGGCGGGGGTGGCTCCAGTGTAACCGGCGGCAGGCCAAGAAGCCTTCGTGACCGGCGGAGCTCGGGATCCTCCACTGTGTCAGAATATCCAAGACATGCTAAGGTAGTCTAAACGTTCAAAAGTAACACACACTAAAAAGAATCCCATAAGAGATAAGACAAGCAATCACTAAACTATTTGGAAGAACAATTACAACAACCAACACTAGAGCAACTTACCGGTGCAAGTGCAACTCGAACATGGAAGCACCCTCCGGGTATATTATGAAAAGTGTGTCCCGATGTCTGTCCTAGGTACCCTGGTATACCCCCACAGTCACATGTGTATGTCCCTAAAAATACTGGCAACTAGGTTGCTAGCACGTGAACAGTCACCAGGCGGGTACAGTCGAAAGTCGGGTAGACCACAATGAGCAGGGTATTGAGCCCGAAATCTGTCAAGGGTATCGGGAGAAAATGGTCTGGAAGACAATTGAGGACCTCAAATGGATTCGAGACCCACGAAGCCCCGTGTCAAATGCAAACGACGAAATCCCAAAACAAGCCCTCTATATGTGTTCTCTACTACGATTGGTCCAACTTTGGAGGGGTTATCTTCACTACCTTTCTGCACGCGACCTCGTGTTTATCCCCTATGTTAGAGGGGGGTCCCAGATAACTTCCACGAAACTGGACTTAGACACTCCCTATCTCACACTCCAATGTTTGGTTTTGAATGGCCTTGAAGAGTTTCCTCTCCAACCTAATACAAGGCCCTAGTCTTGAACTAGTTTGTGAACCCTACAAACATAAAAGTCTAGTAGATTTTAAAATTAGCGTTTCTTTATGGATTTGTCTTATGTCAAGGGGTATGAGGGTGAAACTGATGATGTGTAAAAGATGAAAGAAAAAATAAATGAAAAAGATGGAAACAAAAAACTTTTACTAAATGCAAAATTTCAACAACTTTTCACAAAGAAAGATTTTTAATTTTTCTAAGATTTTGGACAACAAACTCAAAGGAATTTCACTCGACTACGAGATACTTATGGTCTAAGTGAACTGCAAAAACTTTACGAAATAAAAGACTTCTCCCTAGCTAATGATGTCGAAACACACTCTTCAACCAAAGAAGAAAATGAAAAGAGATTTATTTATTTATTTAAGTGCTAGTAAAGAAAGAAAGGGAAAATACCGACAAGCAAAAAACCAAGAAAAACAATTCTGGCTTAAAGCGCAGATCGCAAAGAATTAGATTAACGAATCACACAATGGAAATTGTAAAAACATTGACTCTCACGCTTGCCTAAAAACCATAATTTTTATTTTTTATTTTTTATTTTTCTGTCAACTATTAACTGAGAAAAAGTAGGCTAAGGGTAAGATGAATCCTAAGCTATTGACTGTTCAAACATAGATTCAAACACCTGAGATGAATACTTCTTATCAAAGGAGGGGATGACTGCCCCACCCTGGAAAAAAAGTAGCTTGTACAAGCATGTGACTGTCACTCAAATAGCACGCATGAAAACATGTGTTGAACAGAGACAGAGGGCGTGTACACGCGGGCTGACCTTGTACAGGCCGCGTGTATATCTAAACTCTAAGGAAAAATATGAAAACAAACAGACCAGACCAGGAAGAGGCCTCTGGTATTGATAACCAGGATCCCTTGAAGGCTTGGATTCTCTTTCAAACAGAAAAACAAATAATGCAAGGAAAAATAATAAGGCAAAAAACAATCTGAGATAGGACCGTTAGCAAACAAGACTCAAAAAAAATTCCAGAAAACCCCTTGAGAATTTGTGATTCTAACAAGGAAGAGGAGGACTGCCTCCAAGGTTCTCTGAACTCCTACACGCTACTGCTATCTCTACAACTAGCGTTCACACATGGGCTGTAAGAGGATAGGGCGCGGGTACACGCGTTCAGGCCTTATGCATGCCGCGTGTACCTCTGTGTGTCCCGAAAAACACATCAAGCAAAAGTCAGGGAAAGTTGGTATGGAAAACTAGACTCCCTACTAGCTCAGACCTTACAGAAATGAAAGAAAAAGACAGGCAAAGAAAAAATAGAAAACCTAGTCTTTAAACTACCCAAAAACTTAAACAAAAATTCCAGTAACCCTAAAGAGTATTCTCCCCAGTATGGTCGCCAATTCTGTTGTTGGGAAAAACACCCTACGGACTAGCAAAATAGAGTTCAGACTTTGCATGCAGATTTGACCGAATAGAAACTACCTTCTACCTACATCCCTAGATTTAAATCCCTTTTCCTTAGTAAATGCATGGAAATGATCACCTACCTTATTACCGACGTTCGATGTTGATCCTCCGTTGTGCTTGATTACTTGTTTGCGCTGCTCCTTCCAAAGATGACCTGCACTCAAGACAAACAACAACTATGCATTCATGCTACTTCTATACTCAAGGTTTAGAAATCAAACATAAACTAATCAGAGCATAGACAGTTCATGAGTTGGGATGGGAAAAGCATTCTTTTTATTACATAAAGTGAGTCAACTTACAAAATATGAGACCGACCACCGCTCCTTGAACCTGATCTTGGGCTCCTCTTCTTATGTCCTTCAACTTATTTGCATTAAATCTCCTTTGGCATGAGGAAAGGCTAAAGGGTTGGGACAATGGAATACGTAAATGGGCAGAATTTCTTCGCTATATTTTTTCCTCCTCCAAATGGTACCCCTACCCCTTCTTTTATAGGCTAGAAGGAGCTAGTGTTTTGGATGAACCCTCGACCATGCATGGCCGGGAGTTTTAGTTAACTCACCCATAGCTTTTTGTTCCATTGGAAACTTTCCTTTTTTCGTGCTTTTGTAGGTACACACGGGCTGTTGTGAGTTAGCCAACGTGTACATGTGTGCAGTAATGGGTTAGGGCGCATGAGCCTTTACACAAGAGGATTTTCAAAGAGTTGTTTAGTAGAGTTTTGGCAAAGAAGGGAAATGAGTTGGCCTGATGCCAGGTAAGCATATGTGGTGCAATTTAGGGTTATAACACCATCTCAGGTAACGAGTGGTAGCATGACCTTGCGAGGCGAGCTAGGTGCTACAATTATCTGGTGTTGTGTGTGTGGCCCATTTGTGGCTCGGGGGAATAAGGGGGAAGACGAGTACCCCTAGCGTTGGTTGGGAGGTACTTGTGAGGTCACATCAGTTGGCGAGTGAGATCTGGATGGAGCGCACACAGGACAATGACTTCAAAGAATTAACATTTGGCTATGATACATATATCCCTTGTTTCATGCCATAGATTTCTTCTAGGACAAGGAACGATGGCCCTAGTGGTGGTTGCATGTAATGGAGGTTGGTTAGGAATTTTGAGGGAATATTTCTCTATAGGAGGTCATGATCAAGGGGCATTAAAGGTTATAAGGTCAACTATGAAGGGTTTTCCCATCTCTGCAATTGAAGAGGGTCGAGAGACCTCGGGAGAGAAAGGCTTGGTCGGTGTAGAGGTTTCCAGAATGCAAGTTGAGTAAAGAAGATTGGGGATTCAAGAGAGATGAGTAGGTTGTAATGGAAGATGCATGAATGTACCAACCTGAGATTGTCCTATTATGTCGTCAAACCATTGGGGCAAGGAAAACATCAGATGTTGACAGGGTTTTAGAGTAAGATATCGTGGGAATGTAAGTGAGAAAATGTGAAACAAGTGATTATCATTACCTTGAGAAATTTGGTGGTTTACTCATGTTGAGATTTTGTAAAGATTCATGAGAAAATAATCCAGGAAGATTGTTTCTGCATTGGTTTGCCTAGTGTTGAATGGCCATAGGAATTTAATGAGCTTTTTTATGGCCTATAAATATCTCCACATTCTGGAGTTGCTTTATGGCCCATAAATTATAGACAATCAAACATTGTTTCAAAGATGAAGTGTTTCAACTTTCTTTTAATGGGAATCACTGGAAATTATGAGAGGGGATGACTATGGTAAATCAATTCATTATAACGCTAAAATCCTTCATAGATTCTAAATATGTCTACAGACTAATAAGTTTGGCCTCTTGTATGCAAGGGATTTTTATTGGAATCTTTATATTAACTATTCATTGTATATATTGAATATGTAAGAGGGTACTTGTTTGATGCGAGACAGTTTATAATTCACAACAAAATTGAAATACAAATGTGTGGATGGAACTGGGAAAGTTTTGTATTGTGGTATAAACTTCAACACCATCCAATCAAAAGCTACTCTGTAAATGTACTTGAAATATGTCCCTTTAGTTTTCACCTGTGGGAGTCCCACGTCTAATTTGTGTTTGAAACCCTGTGTTGAATCTGGGTATTGTTGAATTCCCAACAAGCCATATTCTCATATGTTTGATTATGCTTGGTATCCCATTGTCTAAAAATTTGGCTTTCAAAATATGGTAGAAAGTATTTTTTTTCATTATTTCTCTTTAGGAAGATAAACTTCAATCATTGGAAGAATCACATTTCCAGGATACATTTGAGCAATTCCCCCATTTGACCAAAACAACACGGTAACTATCCAGTCAGCAGGAATAGATGAAGCTAGTGACTCTGGAATACCTTGGAAATATATTAAGGAAACCATTAAAATTGAATAAAAATGCCAGGTTTATACAACCCAAAAGGGACACACTGATCAAGAGAATAAAAAGAAGCACCTGATAATTTATCAATGATTCCATACAGGTGCATGCTAGCTTATACTTGGATGTAATTGTAGAACTCATTATCTCCACTATCAATCAAACAAAGTGATGAAATGAAAATGTTGGGAAACAACTTTAAACTTAATTGAAGAAAATTTAATCCCTGGAATTTAAAAATTGATATAATACAAATACATGAATTTGGATTCGTTGGACTGTTCAACTTTAAAAATTTTAAATTTATTTTAATTTTCAGATTATAGTAGAGTTGATGTATTTATTTTAAATTCCATATTATAGTAGAATTGTTGCAATGAAATTATAATCGAGATTATGAAGGGATCATTCTTAAATAAGAAATGGAATCTTCTAATTGACTCGTCTAGTCTTGTTTTTAATGAAGGATAAATTAGATAGAAGTCCCCATTCTATGGTATGTTTCCTTTCTTGATTGATTTGGAAAATTAAGAGCTTATAGATAAGTTATTGGATTATTAAAACCTAGAATGAAAAATATGATGATGTCGGAATATTGTTATATGTTTTTATTGTAGTTAGAGACTGGTTACTATGTGATGATTGAGTCCTTGACGATAAATTTATGATTGAATTGAAAAAAAATAATAAAAAAGGGGGCATTTTGCAATTCCTTTGTGTCTCATGTAGTTGTAATGACTAAGGTGTTGTTACATATAGTATCATAGTGGGCTCAACCCTACGAATGTGGATAGCCACGCCTTCCACTGAATTAAGCCCTTGATTTATACTCAACGCTAATTGAATTATTAACCTATCTGTGCGGTAATCATAGTTAGAGGACATCGTAGAGATTCACGACGTCATGCCAAGGGAGGAGGCGTGACGCCTCTAGTAGCACCCACGCTAGAGGGGTCCAACCCCCAAGGAGGAGAACAAGTCTTGAGCATGAGAATTTTTTTGCGTGGGATGTGTTGGGTCTGATGGGGTCCTTCCAGGGAAATGTTAGAGGCCTCGACTAAAATTCTATGCTGAGATGAGGCCAAGGCACCTGTACTCCTGAGGGTCCACAACGTTCCCCAGCCAATACCATTAGCTTTCACGGAGAACTAGAGAGTGTTAAGTCCTTGAGTCCATAGGTGCCACAGATGACTTAGCCACCAAGGTAGGGCTGGAGAGAAAGGTGATATGTTTTGAGTTTCACAGTTATGACCTCTAGCATGAGGGTCACATGGAGGTTTTCAACTAAGGGGAGTGCTCTTCTATGGTGGAATACACTCCTACCTCAGCCAAACATGGTCATTGAAGTCATGTTATGGGAACAGTTTGAGGAACGGTTCCAGGAGAGGTATTTGTCAGAGGGATTCATTGAGCATCAACTCAATGAGTTCAATGCATTGCGACAGGGAGGTTGTACGGTGCCCGAGTATGAGGCCCATTTCATGGAGCTGCTTCAGTATGCTCTGCACCTGAATACCGAGAAACTTAAGGTCAACAAGTTCGTGTTCATCCTTAACGTCAACATTCGTGAAAAGGTGAGGATTTTGATTCCTCAAACCTTGCATGATGTTGTCCAGAAGGACCTCATAGCAGAGGAGGATAATTTTAGCAGGGATCAAAGTAGGACTCCAGTGAGATCAACAGGGCAGTTGTCATCTCGTGCACAGCAACATCAGACACCAGCTAGACTTTCACTAGGATATTGTGGCTTCCAGATAGGATCCACTTTCACTAGACCTCGACGACCTGTGCCTCAGCAATAGACTACTTACCGAGGACCACATCAGAAATAACAACGTCAACCACAGTAGAAGCAGTTTAGGCATGTTCAACAGAACAGATCAGGCTTCCAGGCTGGTGGGTTGTCATCTTCTACTTCAGGTACTAGGATTACTAGACCGAAGAAAGGGATCTGGACTTGTGGGGAGCCACATTGCCAGTGTGACTTCCCAATAGAGAGGACAAGAGAATCTAGATTAGTCAGACCCACTACCATGGGAGATTTGGGCAAGGCCCATCGGATTCATGCAGTGGTGAATAGTCGCTAGGTAGAGCACCAATCGACTATGATCGAGGTGTTAGGTATCGTAGCTGACCAGACACTTAGTATTTTGATAGATATAGGTTCTACAGAGAGTTTCATTTATGGGGAAGCGCTAAAAATAATTAGGGTGAAGGCAATTGAAGAGGATGAGTTTAGCTTTGTAGAAATGGCTTCGGGAGCCAAACAAAAGGTTGGTGGGAGGGTTATGGGTTGTAGCCTTAATTTGGGAGAGTTTGTCACTAGGGCCAACCTGTATGTCACGATTTTAGGATATTATGATGTCATGATTGGTATGGATTGGCTAGAATTGCATGAGGCGATACTCAACTGTAAGACAAAACAGTTGATCTTGGTCGATGATGAGGGACATAGACATGTGATTGTAGGTCGGAACCAG
Organism: Picea engelmannii; assembly: GCA_009831015.1. NCBI lineage: Eukaryota > Viridiplantae > Streptophyta > Pinopsida > Pinales > Pinaceae > Picea > Picea engelmannii. Next base: position 81,901 of record ML785679.1, on the reverse strand, counting down.
GGAGTTTCCCTGAGGTTCATCTCTTCCTTGCAGCTACAGAAGAGAATGCGTAAGGGATGTAAGATTTATGCGAACCTTACATTAAATGAGAAGGGAGTAGAAAAAGTTCTAGAACACCTTCTGGTGGTGAGAGAGTTTGTGGACGTCTTCCTTGAGGAGTTATCTAGGATGCCACCGGAAAGGGAATTGGAATTTACCATAGACCTAAAACTGGGGACTAAACCAATAACAAGAAATCCTTATTAGATTTCGACCCTGGAGCTACAGGAGTTGAGAATGAAACTAAAGGAGTTGTTGGACCTAGGACTTATACGTCCAAGTGTGTCACCATGGGGTGCTCATGTTATATTCATACAGAATAAGGATGGGTCATGGAGACTCTGCATTGACTATCGTCAATTGAACAAGGGAACGATCAAGAATCAATATCCATTGCTAAGGATAGATGATATATTTGATCATATGAAGGGTGTGACGGTGTTTTAAAGAATCGACTTGATATCTGGGGATCACCATTTACAGATCAAGGAGGACAACATCCTTAATACCACCTTTAAGATGAAGTTTGGACATTACGAGTTTACTGTTTTACCGTTTGGACTGACGAACAACCTTGGGGTATTTATGATTTTCATGAACAGATTTTCCATGAATACTAGGACAAGTTCATCCAAGTATTCATTGATGATAATTAGATTTACTCTTGGACGATGGAGGAGCATGAAGAGCACTTACGTAGGGTACTACAATGTCTACGAGAGAAAACATTGAGTGGGAAATTGTCTAAATGCTCGTTTTATCAACCAAAGATTCACTACTTAGGGCATGTCATCTCTGATGAAGGTATCGATGTGGATTCAACAAAGGTTGAGGCTATTATGGAATGGCCTATGTCGACGAATGTCCCCAATGTACGTAGCTTCATGGGTTTAGCAGGATTGTTACACATTATTTTCATCATCCATATGACCATTAATGATGTAAACCTATTTGTTGTCTTCAGATGGATCAATGGCCTAAATTCCCGAGGAAAGAAGGGAGAAGAACTTTGAAATCATATTTTCCTTTGTAAAAAACCTAATAAGGAGGATCGTTTCACCCTATCCCGTTATAGGGGTGCGATGATTCTGGATCATCACATGTTGAACTAAACTTGGCCTACAATGTCATCTCACTCTACTCAATTATAGGGTTGCAATGATTTTCGTACGTGGGAAAAACGAGCATCTTCTCAATGCTTCTAGAAGGATAAGATTCTCTGTTGAGGTGGCCTTGATTAGTTTGGATCTTACTCGCTTTTCTGACATAGTGGGATCATCCTAACCTTCTCACCTTATCCTCTTAAGCTTATAAAAGGAGAGGATCTCTCATGGAGAAAGTTAGATTGGAAATTTGGATTGAGATTGTTAGCTTGGTTAGAGTGGTTTTTAGTTTTGGCTTGTCAAGATAGTAATTGTGAGTAGCTATCAGATCTGCAGTCACAAAATCCATGGATCAAAAGTGTGTGGGAAGAAAGGAATTGTTGGAAGGAACCTTACAACATCAAGGAATCTGGTTGTATCTTTCTTCCACATTCTTTAATACAGTAATATATTTATTTCCCATAAAATTGGTCTTATTTTATTGTATGATTCCTTGATCACATACATAGGTTTTGTTGAGTATACATTTTTTCTTTCACTTCGCTGGCTTTTGTCCTTTTACAGGTTCAACATATCATAAGACTTGGAATGGAGTGAGGATGACACTAGCGAGGACAAACAACATTTAAAAGGTATGTCATTTATCTCTTGTTAGTTAGTATGCTTGATAGTTAAAACTTAGGGAAAGTTTTATATTTCATCTTGTTTTGTTCTAGTTTCGTGGTGAAAGTAGGGAGATCCATTTGTGTCCTCACTTACTGATTTGTCAGATAATAGGGATACTATTGATGGTTCATCGAGGGGTTTTTTTTGAAGATAGAAAATCCGACCACAAAATTGCAGAAGAAGAACAAGAAGTTTGTTTGGACCGTGAAATGCGTGGAGGCATTTCAGAGGCTCATGGAGTTGTTGACAACATCACCAATACTAAATTTCCCTGACATGGACACAGACTTCTTGGTATGCACTAACACATCCAAGGAAGGCTTAGGCAGAGTCTTGATGCAGGATGGTCGATTGATCGCTTACATCTCAAGAAAGTTGAGAATGCATGAGGAGAACTATGCAATACACGATTTGGAGTTGTTAGCCATTGTATATGCCTTGAGATTTTGGAGACACTACTTGATTGGATGGAAATTTGAACTAAAAATGGACCACTATGGACTACAACACATATTTAGGCAGAGAGATTTGAACGCAAGACAATGACATTGGTCAGAATTTATTAGCGAGTACGAATACGATATTACTTACATAAAGGGAATAGTGAACAAAGTGGCGGATGCATTCAGTCAGAGACAACACATCTTTTTGGTGATTCCTCTTCATATGAATCTACGTGAAAAGATCCCAACTTTACAACACGATGATGACTGGTACAAGGAGGTCAAGTATTTTATTGGAAAAAACACAATGATGGTACCAAGATTTGAGGGATTTACTATGGACAATGACATATTATTAAGATTTAAGGGTCGAATTTACATACCGCCCAACGATGAGTTGAGAAGTTTGATCCTAAACGAGGCTCATAGAGTAGTGTACATGGTGTTAGAGAGAAATCCCCCTATGGATAAGTGGATTCTCTCTTGGATACTAGAACCCTATGACCAAGACAAAAAAGTGCTATTGTGGACACTGACTTTCCTTTTCATGAAACTAAACCATCCAAAGAAGAAAGAAGGAAGAAGAGTAAATACCTTTTTATTGATGTTTTTCCTTGTTCGATCCAGGATGATCTTGATCTCCAAGTTCTTCAGAATGTTCTGCAATACAATGAGCAACAACAACAAGACATACTTCCTACCCTACTATGATTAGCTTCATAATGGATTGATGAAAGAAACAAGTTCATGAAACGTACACAAAATTTAAAGGAAATAGGCCAAGCATAGATTTATATTAATGAAAACAAATTGAGATCCTTACAGCCATGGATGTAGGTGCATCAACTTCACCAAGCTCTCTTTGTCCAGACCCTTGCTCAAAAAATCCACACACAGAATGTTGATTCTTCAATGATATCTCCCTTATGATATAATAAGTTTGATACTTCACCATATCTCCATCTCTCCTTCCTTATGAGATTATAAGTTAGGTTCTTCTCTATTTATCCATGAAGAGGCCTCCTTATATAGGCTTGGAGAGGCCTAACCACTTAAGATATTCTTGGGATAAGTTGAGGATTATACTCCTTTAGTTGTGGATCTTCCCTAATATCAAGCCTTGACCTCAGATCCGAATCCAACCAACTCCAGATATGAAGGGATTCTTCCCTAATTTCTCTCAACAATCCAAATATTCGCTCAAAAAAGGCCAGTAGTCCCTCATAATGGGGCACAAAGTGTTGGAATTCTCCCCTAAAAGAGGTCACAGAGCGTTGACACACCCTGACAGTGTATAGGGGATTGTTGCCTTCCAAAATTGATTTTTTAGTGGCAAAAGACTTGTACTCTTTGTCAAATGACTTCTCCTCTTCAAAACTAGTATTTTCAGGTGTCTTGTAAGTGTTCTTTATAATGTCGTCTAAGACACAACATAGGCAAGAGGAAAGTATGATATTTGCAACACTTGTGGGCGAAATGAGACACTTGCAACATTCAGTAATGACGACACTAGGCCATCATCGCAATGAGTAATTTTGATGTGTAACAAATTGACCCTCAAAGTGCGAAGTTAGAAGATGAAAACTGATGACTGGAGTACTTTGTAGACTTTTTCAAGCAAGGGTATGGACTCAAAGAACCTGATATAAGCTGCACACAACCATCAAACAAATATTATGACATGTTTCAAACCCAAGGAAGGCATACCTATACTTGAGTGATAAAGACTTTCAAGGTATGGCCGCCCTAGAATACACTGCGGATCCATAATTATATTGAAAAAAAGGTATAGCCACTGAAGATACAATGTGGATCTATACTCCTATGACCTGAACTAATCGTAGCCACAAAGAATACATAATGGATCTACGAGACATCAAGACATAGCCATGACCAATACAAAGTGGATCTATGTGACAACATATGTGTCAACGTTCAAAAGAAACTATGTCGCAACCTGGACAAATTACATATAAGAGTGATGAATCAACCCAGGGTCTTCTTATTGATCCCGATGTAGGCCGAATCTAACCATGTGAATAGATGTCTCGATGTTAAACATGGCATAAACCACTTGATTACGGGTCAATGAGGTAAACCGTTAACAAGCACGAGGGAAATCACAATTGATGTCAATGATTCCTAGGGTACTCTAGTACATTCCAAAGAATGTGAATGGATGAGTTGAAGTAGAACATCCATGGAGTCATACGATCATAGGTCAATGATGTAAGCCCACTATCAGACACAAGGAGGCCTGCCATTAAGGCATGTAGGTCCCAATGTACTAACTGGTTTCTAAGTCTAGCTCCTAGATAATGTGTTGAAGTCGACAGGAATAGACTCATCGAGGGAGGGCCTTGGCGTATCCCCTATCAACGACATGAAACTGACATGAAGATGTAATTGGTGGATCAAAAGAACATGGACTGACATGGGTATTGGAATGGGAATTTGTGATGGTTGACTCTTGAGGCAGATACTTTCCTTGAACACCGAGGAATGACAACAGAAACTCGATAAGGACCAAAACTTGATAATGCAGTGGATATTGTGACTTTCGTCAGGTGACCCAAATGAGTAAGGAAACTTAAAGGATTGGTTTAGTGTAGATGTTGGGCGGATAAAAATGCGTGCGAAGATAAAATGTCGTGTTCAAGGGCAACTGTAATAATTACTGGTAATGTTCTCAAAATCGGCTTGGCTTGCTTCCTTCAATTTTTCCCCCATCTAGATAGACGAGTACCTCTTTTTAATTTAACGAACTCGAGGAGGGTAACACATGCTCGATATAACTCACCTTCGGTAATTCCCTCTTCCTTTGTTTAACGAACTGGAAGAATTAAGGGTTCGTTCCCATATGGGCCCTTCAATGTATGACTGTTTAACGAGTCCAGAGAAGGTAAAATCGGTGGTTTTTCATATTTAGAGAGTCTGCAAATGACTTAAAGACGACTCCAGTGTTGTCCTTTTTCATAATTTTATTCTCGCGAGGCTGAAAAAGAGATAAATTATCACTCAAAATATGCCCTTTCAAACCTTTTAACGAGTGGGAAAGGAAGCAAGATCACTCGACAATATTTTCACGTTTAGAGAGTCTGAAAAGAGCTTAAAGACGACTCCAAGGGGTTCCTTTTTCATGTATCCATGCGGGTCTGAAAAAGAGATAAACATTTACCCGGCGTGTTCGTATGTGTTTGATATTGAGAATGAACTAAGACTATGCTCGTGAATGTGACAAGATGAAATAATGAACAAAACTGCTCTGAAACCTGCCAATAATGTCAAAACTGCATTCCAGGGCATCAATTTTTGCACCCAATCATTGCCTAAAAATGAAACTTGAATCGTACAAATGAAAGAAAGGAAGAATAGAACTAACGTGGTCCAAACAGTGAGGAAAATGGTTGATCATAGCTCTGGCACCGAACAATGGTAGATTCACCTCCAAAGCACAAATTCTCCACTGCTACAAATCTTTGCACAAATGAAATGGTAAATGATATTTTTACCCCATTTTACTATTATAAATTTCATTTTTTCCTAAGATATAGTTGTTTTTGGTTTCTAAGTCTAGCTCCTGGATAATGTGTTGAAGTCGACAGGAATAGACTCATCGAGGGAGGGCCTTGCTGTATCCCCCATCAATGACACGAAACTAACACAGAGATGTAATTGGTGGATCAAAAGAACATGGACTAACAAGGGTATTGGAACGTGAATTTTTGATGGTTGACTCTTGAGGGAGATACTTTCCTTGAACACTAAGGCACAACAACAGAAACATGAAATGGACCAAAACACGATGATGCAATGGATACGGTGGATTTCATCGGTTGACCTAAAGGAGTAAGAAAACTGAGAGGATTGGTTCATTGCAGAGGTTCAGCGGATTAAAATGTATGGAAAGACAAAGTGCTATGTTCAAGGGCGACCGTAACAGTTACCTGTAATGTTCCCAAAAACTGGATTTTTTAAACGAGCTTTCCATAGAGAAGAGAAACTATGCGTGTGGATTTTGTTTCATTTTTTAACGAGCTTGCCAAAAAGAAGGGAAACTATTCTCATGGCTTATATTTCATTTTTTAACGAGCTTGCCACAGAGAAGCGAAACTATGCTCATGGAATCTTCTTGATCATGGTTTCTAGGAGGATAATTCTCTGGAAGGAAACCATGTCAAGGGACAAAACTTAGTCATGGCTTCCAAGAGAACTTCATTGGATGGAAGAAGAATGATCTGGAAGGAACACATGTCAAGGGCCATGACAGGGGTAAGTATATGAGGCTCCAATATCCCTCCTGAAGAGATCACCATGTAAACTACTGGATCTAAGTCATCGAAACTTGAAGTCATGGGAGACAACGCCACATAATTGACCTGTGGTAGGGGTGATACCGACTGCATATAAGACCCATTTAGGGAGGTCATTGGGTTGATGGTTAAGTCAGGGCCAACAAACAAAAGTTAATCAATAGTCACCATTATTCCATCATGAGGGAAAGATATCACACGAAAAAAATTGGACAGAATAGCTTTCATGGCATAGACATAATCTCGCCCAAGGAGTAAATCGAAATACAAGGGGTATTGGACTACCATAACATCAATAAATATAGTTTTCCCTCCCAAAGTTACAAGAAATTGAGGAAGGATCCCTAAAGGGTGACTGGTTCTTCTATTAAAATCGAACAGAGTCTGGGTAACCAGCAAAAGCTGAGGATAACCCAAAGCTTTCCAAGTAATAGAGGACAAAATACTAACGGACGAACCTTCATCTCTCAGTGTTTAAAGAACGACTCGTCCACAAACCTGTACTATAATCTTGAAGGGAATGTGAGAGGGAAGATGAGGTCTAGTTAGCACACCCCAATAAAAAAAGATGGCCTGATTACTTGGAGGGGTTTTCGCAGGATAAGGAGAAATGCCCCTCGGCACGGTAGATTCTATACCAATGAGAAAAACATGGGAAGTATAGGGTTTACTCTCTAGAGGGAGAGTAGGATTGACCGTTGATGGGATCAGATCGACCACGTTGGCACTCTTCAGAGGAAGAGTGGGATTGATTGATGAAGTAATCAGGACAACCACTTTGGCACTCTTCGGATGAAGGGTGGAACTAACCGAGGAAGGACCTGGATCAGTCACTTTGACACTCTTTAGAGGAAGAGTGGGATTGACTGATGACGTAACCGTATCAACCAATTTGGCACTCTTCATATGAAGGGTGGGATTGACCGAGAAAGGGACTGGATCAATCACTTTGGTTTCACTTTTCAAATGAAAAGTGGGGTTGATCGATGACAGAACTGGATCAAATACTTTGGCACTCCTCAATGGATGAGTGGGATCAATCGATGATGGAACTAGAGCAACCACATTGATTTCATTCTCCAAGGGGAGAATGGGGTCAACAGGTGGAAATGGATCGACCATTTGGGTTAGTGGTTCAACCGAGGATGAAACTAGATTGACCACCTGATCAACCGGATTGACCACAGATGGAACCAGATTGACCAGTCCATTAACTAAAAATGGGTTGGGAGAAATCTTACGATAACCGATTAGAAGTTGAAGCTTTTTCAAAAGAGAAGAAGCCTCATCCATACGAGGACAAAGGTGAGAATAATGATCACGTTTGCATAACATACAAGGAAATTTGACAGTTGTCTTCTTCTTACCAACCTTAACGTCACTAGTTGTTGGGGCATCACCAGCATGTCTTGCATAGACCGATGAAATGGAGGACCACATTTCTAAGACCTTGGGAAGACCAAGTCAATCCCTCAGAAAGTGGACACCCTTACAAAGACTGCAAGGGAATTTGAGTTTCAGATTCTTCATTTTAATTTTGTTGACCTCATCAACATTCCCAGTACTATTAATAGTAGCTAGTTTCTTAGATCCAACATCTGATGTAGTTATATTCTTGGTCCTTTCAGGTTCTTCTTCTTCTTCTCTTTTCATTTATTCTTCTTCTAATCAACCTGGCTACTTGCTTTAGAGATTTCACTAGGTGAAGAAGGAGAAAAGGAAGGAGACTTAATGGGTGAAGAAGGTGAAAATTCGACATGAGGTTGACATGTGGGTGGTGTATTGACATATGGAGTATTAGGTACACCTGAAGCACTGGGAGGATTCGATATCACCCGAGTGGGGAATAACCAAATTGGTAATCCAATGGTGAGTCCCGAAAGACTCATTGTGGCAATGTATGGAGGACCAAAGTTTCCAAAAGAAGGAAAGGTGAAAGGTTCCCCGGGACAAGGGGTTCCTCCATTGGTACTCGCAGGAGTTAATTCCATTAACACTAACTCAACCTAAGGTCCAGTAAGTAAAACAAACAACACACACTATGAATCTAAAAGAAAACAATCAAACAAAACTTCCCACAATGAAACCACTAGTTGGTGATGAAATCCAACATCGCAACATCAATATAGGAAGGGGCAAGGATAGAGCGGGTGGATCAGTTATGTTGGAGACTTGCTTAATGGACTTATGCCTTGGTGCAAGATTCCATGCAGTAAATGTGTATTTACCCTCCAAGGAGACCAAGTGAGTTTGATCAACATCTGTCCCAGGTATAGTGAGACTTCCCTTCACTGTCACCTCGTGTAAGACCTTGAATATTATGGCTACTAAGGTCACCAACTCGCAGTCATCCCCTGGGCGGGTACAGTCCACAGTCTAGTCCGAACGTATGGGCAGGATAACAAGTATGAAATCCTTCGAGAGAACTGAGGAGAAATGGAATGGTAGAACTCTAGAGGACCCCGAACGGATTCAGAATTCACGAAGCACCGAGACAAAATGAAGATAGTTTAACCTCAAGAAGAACCCCCAATATATGATCTGACTACTACGAATGGTTGAACCACAGAGGGATAATCTCTGTAACTCTCCCGAATGCCACCTCGTGCATAACCCCTGTGTGAGAGGGGGATCCTAGAAATCCTATACGATAATTGGATTTACTCTCCCTATCGCAAGATGCTAATGTTTGTTTGACAGCTTTGGAAAGTTATCCTTTCAAACTATTCCAAATCCCTACACATTAAGATAATGTAGGTTTTCGTAACAAAAATGTAAAAAAGTCTGATAAATTTTAGTTTAGCGTTGATTTTAAGGCTGTTGTTTACTCAGAGGTGTATGAGAGTGAAAACTGATGATATCATGACTCAATTCCCAAAACATGCATAAGAAATGATAAGAAATGTTTTCTTTCAATGAATTTCTATTTAAGGTAAGGAGAAGGATTTTCCTTTCACTTTCAAACACTAAGATGCAATGACCTCAGGCAATAGTCCTCAATCAAAAATACAATACAATGTTAAAATCGTTATATGTGACTGATAATCAGTTTGATGTAAAGCTTCCTATGTTAATCAAACTTTAAGATCTGTGAGATTTAAGCAACCTGGAAGCAAAATTCACATAAAAAAAACACACCCTCATTATGATCAAACAAGACAAAAGAAAACCAAATCCAGACAGGAGGAAATACTGGGAGAAAAGACCTCAAAGATCAAAATGAAATATTGAAAAGATCATTGAATTTCCTTACAACGACTTTCGGTCAATCAGATAAGTGAGAAAGCAGTAGATCGACTCTAAATATCAGGGAAGAAGAGTGACTCAAAGCAAGGAAAATAGATGTCAAAAATCCAAACAAAACATCATTAATCCTTAGAAATCAAATAATTGGAGGCTAAACAAGGACACACTAAGATAGCATAAACCCTGAGCAGATGAATTAGCAAAAAGAAGACTAAGAAAAACTACACCCAAGAAGATTTTTGTAGAAAGACAGACAACGCTCTAGTGTCAAGGGTACTAGAGCGTTGTAATGATCTATGGGATACTACCAGGGAGTGCCAACGCCTTGGTGGTAAAGGTAGGGGAGCGCTCGCCTCTCAAAACTCAAAATTTTTCCCAGAAATAAAAAATAACTCAGGAAAAATGCAAAAATTCAGTGTGTAAGATGAATCCAAGAGCCAACAACACATCTAAGGATCATAGACACAGCATGCATAAGATTAAAAAATGAGTAAAGGCCAAAACAAGACCTATGAAAGGAATCAAAAATGAAAGTTCCTCCCCAGTGGAGTCGCATATTTTTGTTACATGATAATCCCCCTGCGGACAAGTGGATTTCCTCTTGGATACTAGACCCCTATGACCAAGATAGAAAAGTGATATTGTGGACATTGAATTTCCTTTGCATGAAGCTAAACTATTCAAAGAAGAGGAAAGAAGAAGGGTAAATAACTTTTATCAGCGTTTTTCCTTGCTCGATCCAGGATGATCTTGATATCCATGTTCTTTAGAAGGTCCTGAAATACAATGAGAAACAACAATGAAACTTCCTAATCTACCATGATTAGATTCATAATGGATATATGAAAGAAACCAGTTCATGAAACGTACACAAAATTTAAAGAAAACAGGCCAAGCATAGATTTATATTAATGAAAACAAAGTGAAATGCTTATAGCCATGGATGTAGGTGCAACAACTTCACCAAGCTCTCTTTGTCCAGACCCTTGCTAAAATAATCCACACACAAAATGATGATGCTTCAATGATATCTCCCTTATGAGATCATAAGTTTGATGCTTTACAATGCCTCTATATTCTTTTACCATGAGAAGGCCTCCTTATATAAGCTTGGAGAGACCCAACCACCTTAGAGATTCTTGGGATAGGTTGAGGATCTTTCTCCTTTAGTTGTGTATCCTCCATAAGATCTAGCCTTGACCTCAGTATTTGAATCCAACTGATTTTCAAGATAAGGGGGATCTTTCCATGATTCTCTCCAACAACTCAAAATTTTCTCAAACAGGACAGCACTCCCTCAAAAGGGTGCATAGAGCATTGCAACACTCCCCAAAAGAAGGATAGGGAGCGTTGGCACTCCCTGATAGTGGGTAGGGGAGCGCTACCCAAAATTCCTCCAAAAAAGCCTATTTCTCCCCCAAAAGGGTGTACAGGGTACTCCAATGCTCCCCCAAAGGAGGCTAGGGAGCCTTGGCACTCCCTGACAGTGCATAGGGGAGCGTTTCCTTCCAAAAATCATTTTTAAGTGGTTTTCTTCATGGAAATTTTTTTGTACTCCTCATCAAATGATTTCTCCTTATTAAACCAATATTTGAAGGTGTCTTAAGTGTCCTTGTGATGTCATTAGAGACATGACATAGGCAATATGGAAATATGATGTTTGCGACACTTGCGACACTTGCGACCAAAAATGCGACACTTGCAACACTAGTAATGACGACAATGGTTCATCATTGAAGGGAGTAATTTTGATGTGTAACAGATCAAGACATTCTGAAGAACTTGGAGATCAAGAACAACCTAGATCGAGCAAGGATAAACATCGGTAAAAAGGTATTTACTCTTCTTCCTTCTTCTTCTTTGGATAGTTTAGCTTCATGAAAAGGAAAGTCAGTGTCCACAATAGGACTTTTCTGTCTTGGTCATGATTGGGTCTAGTATCCAAGAGAGAATCCACTTGTCCATTGTCTCCCATGACTTCAACTTCCAATGACTTAGATCCGATATTTGACATGGTGATCTCTTCGGTAGGGCTATTGGAGCCTACCGAAGATGAAAAAACCAACAAAATTGCTCTGAAACCTGTCAATAATGTCAAAATTGCATTCCAGGGAATCAAGTTTTTCACCCAATCATTGCCTAAAAATGAAATTTGAACCATGAAAATGAAAGAAAGGAAGAATAGCACTATCCTGGTCCAAACGAAGAGGAAAATGGTTGACCGTAGCTCCGACACCGAACAATGCAAGATTCACCTACAAAGCACAAATTCTCCACTGCTACAAATCTTTGCACAAATGAAATGGTAAATAATATTTTTACCCCATTTACTATTATAAATTTCATTTTTTCCTAAGATATAGTTATTTTTGGTTTCTAAGTCTAGCTCCTGGATAATGTGCTGAAGTCAACATGAATAGACTCGTCGAGGGAGGGCCTTGGTGTATCCCTCATCACCGACACAAAACTGACACAAATATGTAATTGGTGGATCAAAAGAACATGGAATGACATGGGTATTGGAATAGGAATTTGTGATGGTTGACTCTTGAGGGAGATACTTCCCTTGAACACTGAGGCACAACAGCAGAAACATGACATGGACCAAAAGACGATGATGCAATGGATATGGTGACTTTCGTCGGGTGACCCAAAGGAGTAAGAAAACTCAGAGGATTGGTTTAGTGCAGAGGTTCAATGGATTAAAATGTATGCAAAGACAAAGTGTTGTGTTCAAGGGCGACCGTAGGAGTGACCTGTAATGTTCCCAAAAACTAGATTTTTTAAACGAGCTTGCCACAGATAAGAGAAACTATGCTCATGGCTATTGTTTCATTTTTTAACGAGCTTGCCACAGAGAATCGAAACTTTGCTTGTGGCTTCTGTTTCATTTTTTAACGAGCTTGCCACAGAGAAGCGAAACTATGCTCGTGCACTCTTCTTGATCATGGTTTCCAAGAGGATAATTATATGGAAGGAAACCATGTCAAGGGATAAGACTCAGTCATGGCTTCCAAGAGATCTTCATTGCATGGAAGAATAATTCTTTGGAAGGAACACACGTCGATTCCCCGATACGGGTAAGGATATCAGGATCCAATAGCCCTATCGAAGAGATCACCATGTCAAGGGATAAAAGTTTATTCGGTTGCGTTATCATGTTTTTTCAAGCATGATAAGGAACTAAGACCATGCTCAGTATGTCCCCAACTTGAAAATCTAGTGGCTTAACTCCAAAATTATCATCAAAGGCTGGACAAGACTCGGTCAGGGTCTTGGAATCCATGATCGAGTTTTTTCCAGCCTTTGATGATCATTCTGGAGTTAATCCACTAGATTTTCTAGCTGGGGGCATACTAAGCATGGTCTTAATTCCTTCTCATGCTAAAAAAAACATGAGAACGTAACCGAGTAAACTTTTAGCCCTTGACATGGTGATCTCTTCGGTAGGTCTATTGGAGTGTGATCTCCTTACCCCTCTCACGACCCTCGACATGTGTTCTTTCTAGATCATTCTTCTTCCATCCAATGAAGATCTCTTGGAATCCATGACTGAGTTTTGTCCCTTGACATGGTATCCTTCTAGAGAATTATCCTCTTGGAAACAATGATCAAGAATATTCCACGAGAATAGTTTCACTTCTCTATGGAAAGCTCGTTAAAAAATGAAACAGAAGCCACGAGAAAAGTTTCACTTCTCTATGGAAAGCTCGTTAAAAAATGAAACAGAAGCCATGAGAAAAGTTTCTCTTCTCTGTGGCAAGCTCATTAAAAAATGAAACAGAAGCCACGAGCATAGTTTCTCTATCTAGACCCCTGCCATTGTGCTAAAGTCGACAGGAATAGACTTGTCGAGGGAGGGCCTTGGTGTATTCCCCATCAACGACAAGAAACTGACACAGAGATGTAATTGGTGGATCAAAAGAACATGGACTGACACGGATATTGGAATAGGAATTTTTTATGGTTGAAGATTGAGGGAGATACTTCCCTTGAACACTAAGGCACAACAACAGAAACATGACATGGAACAAAACACGATGATGCAATGGATACAGTGACTTTCGTCGGGTGACCCAACGGAGTAAGAAAACTCAAAGGATTGATTTAGTGCAGAGGTTGAGCAGATTAAAATGTATGCAAAGACAAAGTGTCATGTTCAAGGGAAACCATAAGAGTGACCTGTAATGTTCCCCAAAAATGGATTTTTTAAACGAGCTTGCCACAGAGAAGAGAAACTATGCTCATGGATTTTATTTCATTGTTTAACGAGATTTCCACAAAGAAGCAAAACTATGCTCGTGGATTCTATTTCATTTTTTAACGATCTTTCCACAGAGAAGCAAAATTGTTCTCGTGGACTCTTCTTGATCATGGTTTCCAAGAGGATAATTCTCTGGAAGGAAACTATGTTAAGGGACTAAAATTGATCATGGCTTCCAAGATATCTTCATTGGATGGAAGAAGAATGCTCTGGAAGGAACACATGTAGAGGGCCGTGACAAGGGTAAGGAGATCAAGCTCCAATATCCCTTTCAAAGAGATCACCATGTCAAGGGATAAAAGTTTACTCTCTTGCATTCTCATGTTTTTTCAAGCATGATAAGGAAGTAAGACCATGCTCCGTATGCCCCCTGATTGAAAATCTAGTGGATTAACTCCAGAATGATCATCAAAGGTTGGACAAAACTCGGTCATTGAGACATTGTGAAGTATCAAACTTATGATCTTATAAGGGAGATATCATTGAAGCATCAACATTTTGTGTGTGGATTATTTGAGCAAGGGTCTAGACAAAGAGAGCTTGGTGAAGCTGTTGCACCTACATCCATGTCTGTAAGCATCTCACTTTGTTTTCATTAATATAAATCTATGCTTGGCCTATTTCCTTTAAAGTTTGCGCACATTTCATGAACTTGTTTCTTTCATAGATCGATTATGAAGCTAATCATGGTAGATTAGGAAGTATCGTTGTTGTTTCTCATTGTATTTCAGGACCTTCTGAAGAACTTGGAGATCAAGACCAGCCTAGATCGAGCAAGGACAAACATTGGTAAAAACGTATTTACTCTTCTTCCTTCTTCTTCTTTGGACAATTTAGCTTCATGAAAAGGAAAGTCAGTGTCCACAATAACACTTTTCTATCTTGGTCATAGGGGTCTAGTATCCAAGAGAGAATCCACTTGTCCGCAGGGGGATTACATTCACCCTTGAACAAGACATTTTATCTTTTCACACTTTTTTCCACCGAACCTCTGCACTAAACCAATACTTTGAGTTTCCTTACTCCTTTGGGTCACCCAATGAAAGTCACAATATCCACTGCATTATCAATTTTTGGTCCTTGTCGAGTTTCTGCTATCATGCCTCAGTGTTCAAGGGAAGTATCTGCCTCAAGAGTCAACCATCACAAATTCTTGTTCCAATACTTGTGTCAATCCATGTTCTTTTGATCCACCAATTACATCTCTGTGTTAGTTTCGTGTCATTGATGGGGGATACACCAAGGCCCCCCCTCGACGTGTCTATTCCTGTCGACTTCAACACATTATCTAGGAGCTAGACCTAGAAACCAGTTAGTACCTTTGGACCTGCATGCCTCAATGGTAGGCCTCCTCACATCCGACAATGGGTTTACATCATTGACCTATGCTCGGATGATTCCACGGATGTTCAACTTCAGCTCATCCATTCGCATTCGTTGGAATTTACTAGAGTACCTTGGGAATCATTGACATCAATGATGATTTCCATTGCGCTTGTTAATGGTTTACCTCATTGACTGGTAATCAAGTGGTTTCTTCCATGTTCGACATAAGGAAATATATTCACATGGTTATATTCATACTACGTCGGGATTGGTAAAGAAGACCCTGGGTTGAGAAATTATCGACTCCACTGGGGAGGAACTTTGATTTTTGATTCCTTTCCTCGGGCTTTTTTTGTCATTTTCTCATATTATAATCTTATGCATGTTGTGTCTCTGATCCTTAGATGTGTTTTTGGCTCTTGGATTCATCTTACAAACTGGATTTTTGCATTTTTCCTGAGTTTTTTTTTATTTCTGGGAAAACATTTGAGTTTTGAGAGGCCACTGCTCCCCTGCCTTTACCACCATGGTGTTAGAACTCCCTGGAAGGCTCCCATAGAGCATTGAAATTCTCTGGTACCCTTGAAACCAGAGCATTTCCCCTCTTTCCACAAAAAACTTCTTGGGAGTAGTTTTTATCAGTCTTATTTTTGTTGGTTCATCTGCTCAAGGTTTATGCTATCTTAGTGTGTCCTTGTTTAGCCTCCAATTATTTGATTTCTAAGGATTGATGATGTTTTGTTTGGATTTTTGACATCTATTTTCCTTTATTTGAGTCACTCTTCTTTCTTGAGATTTGGAATCGATCTACTACTTTCTCACTTATCTGATCGACCAAAAGTTGTTGTAAGAAAATTCAAAGATCTTTTCACTATTTCATTTTGATCTTTGAGGTCTTTTCTCCAGGAATTTCCTCCTATCTGGATTTGGTTTTCTTTTTTCTTGTTTGATCACAACAAGGGTGTGTTTTTGTTTATGTGAAGTTTGCTTCCGAGTTGCTTAAATCTCACAGATCTTGAAGTTTGATTAACATAGAAATCTTTACATCAAACTGATTATCAGTCAGATATAAACATTTTGGCATTGTATCGGATTTTTGATTGAGGACTATTGCATGAGGTCATTGCATCTTAGTGTTTTAAAGTGAAAGGAAAATCCTTCTCCTTCCCTTAAATAGACATTCATTGAAAGAAAAGACTGCTTATCATTTCTTATGCATGTTTTGGCAATCAAGTCATAATATCATAAGTTTTCACTCTCATACACCTCTGAGTAAACAAAAGCCTTAAAATCAAGCATTTAACTAAAATTCATCCGACATTTTTACATTTTCTGTTAGAAAACCTACATTATCTTAAGGTGTAGGGATTTGGAATAGGTTGAAAGGATAACTTTCCAAAGTTGTCAAACAAAAATTATCATCTTGCGATAGGGAGAGCAAATCCAATTGTCGTATAGGCTTTCTTGGATCCCCCTCTCACATACGGGTTACGCACGAAGTCGAGTTCGGGAGAGTTATGAATATTATACCTCTATGGTTAAACCAGTCGCAGTAGTCAGATCGTATATTGGGGGTTCTTATTGAGGTTCAATTATCTTCATTTGGTTTCAGTGCTTCATGAATTCTGAATCCATTTGGGGTCCTCTGAAGTTCTACTGGTCCATTTTTCCTTGGTTCTCTCGAAGGATTTCAGACTTGTTATCTTTCCCATACGTTCGGACTAGAATGTCGACTGTACCCGCCCCGGGGCTGACTGTGAGTTGGTGACCTTAGTAGCCATAATATTCAGGGTCTGCTGTCCCTTGACCAAGTTTTGGAAGTTTCTTGGTCATGTTGACCTATTTTGGGACTTCAAAATCCTATCGAAGGAGGAGCGCAAGACGAAGCAGAGATCATGGGATCTCGCCCCCCTTTTGGGCCCCTTTTTGGGAATATGTAATGGGAATGGGATGCCGGTCCATGGGTTTACCCATGTTTAGGCCTATTTTGTATGTATAAATAGAAGGATAGGCAATGTAAGAAGGAGGATAATAATGCATCTATGTGATGTGAATGTATGCTAAGTGCAAGTGGAGTCTGTAATTTCTTTGTGGATTACTGTAAGAGACTTGCAGAGCTAAGTGCAGGTCCTTGTAGAAGATTGTGGAGGGTTTAGTGCTATAATGCAAGGAAGAAGGATCTAGTGAGCTGCGCAGATATTCTATCCTATGTGGAGTAAGGTTTTTGATGGCTTTGTGCTTATAAACGATTGACTGAAGACAATAAAGAAGAAGAGTTGGTGGATGTAGCCGCAGGGTGGGGGTGAACCATGTAAAATATGTGTTATGTGATTTGTTCTTTGTCTTGATGTGTTCACATGTTATTTGCTAAGTGCTTTGATATGTTTAGATAAATATACTTCTTCTTTGTTCTTATGATATATGAGAATATTAGACATGATCAAGATAGTCATGCTTAGTGCTTGATATGCTCATTCTGATCCATTTATATTCTAAGTTCTTAAATACTGTAGATTAGTGTGAATACTACGAAGATCTGTTTTATCAGCAAAGTGAATAGTGATACATATCGAGGGACTGGCGGTGCTAAGAGTTGTATTAAGTGTTATAATCACAGATTTGTGTCCCAACGAAGGTTGCAGACACCTGAGTCTTGCAACCACCCCTGCCTTTACCTTGGGTGAGACTTCTTCTACTTCGCAGGTGTTTTTGAAAGGGCCGATAGTTAGGGCCTTGTTGGTGCATTATTGTAGTGTTGAACCCTGGCTCTGCCCCTATGCCAAAAAATGGTTTCATTGCTGGGACCTGAAACTGTGATTGTTGGGAACTGAGAAAGAAGAATTTTTGT
Organism: Picea engelmannii; assembly: GCA_009831015.1. Lineage (NCBI taxonomy): Eukaryota > Viridiplantae > Streptophyta > Pinopsida > Pinales > Pinaceae > Picea > Picea engelmannii. Next base: position 63,653 of record ML785679.1, on the reverse strand, counting down.
GCAAAGATTCAACCTGGGATTGCGAAATCTCTGTGTGTAGATCTATGCCCTAGTGCGCAATATTCTACTTGACTTATAAAGCTCTGTTCTAAAAGAAAGAAGCCCGATTTGAAGAAAAGAGGTTGGATCTGAAGGAAAGAAGAAAGATTTGAAAGCTTTGTGCTCTAAGAAAGGTAAAAGTGAGAATTTATGATTACAAGAGGTAAGATCCGCAAGCTCTGTTCTCTGATAAACGTAAGAATAGTTAAAAATTTTAGATCTAGAAGCTTTGTGATTTGTAGAAGTAAGATAAGTGGAAATTTTTGTTTCTAGAGTATGGATCTAGGTATGTTTAATAAAATTTGTCCTAGTTTGAAAACTAGGGTATTGATATATGAAAGAAGATTTGATATTAATTGATCTGACAAGAATAGTGAAAGATATGTTATACCTATGCATAGAAAGAATGTTTGGACTAAAAAATGGATGCAAGATCCCAGAAAGAATTTATTTCAGGTTAGTTCCTATGATCCTAGTGTGGATTAGAAAAGAGGTTGGGGATCATTTAAAAGAAAGAGAGGATTAACCCTATATTACAGTTGTAGAAAACTGGGACATCTTTCTAAAGAATGCCCTGGGAAAAGACCTAGTTGTCTTTGTTGCAAAACTCTAGACCATGAAGTATTGGATTTCCCCAGAATGATTTCTAATCTTGAAAGATTGAATCTGAATCAAGAGAACCCTAAGGCAGATCCAAAAATTGAGATTATGGCAGAATATGAGAAAGGATTCGAGCAAACATTTCTACATATTAAAGAAACCTTGAATGACCACCGACATGTTAGATTATCAGAGATCTTTAAAGACAAGGAATGCCTTGAAGCAAGAATAGGAGAATTCGACATTGACTGTGTTCTAGATGAAGAAACACAGGTGAATATCATGACACAGAGAACTTGGGAAGCTATAGGAAGGCCTGCTATGATTCCTTCATTAGGAGGACTAGGGTTATTCAGAGGAAAACTGGTAAACCTTTGTGGAAGGATCGCTCAGATACCTATGACCGTCAATGGAACTTTGACAGAGGAAGATTTTGATATTATTCAATTTATTGAGGACAACGCCCCATTTACCATGTTAATAGGAAAACCTTGGATTCACAGAGATCAAGCTAGATGAAAGAAATAAGAAGAAGTCTTGGAGCAGAAGAAACACGAGTTAAAATATTTCATGACCAAAAGGATCACACACCTTATTAAAGAACATGAGAGAATATCGAAGATATTTAATGATAGTAACCCAGATGTCGAAGTTAAGAGAACACTAGAGGATCCACAGAATATTGAAGTACCTATATCAGACAAAGAAGAAGTATTATCTAGGAACCCTAGGGAAGAATGTCAACAACGCACAGTGATAATTTCAAAAGAAGATAAGAATCAGAATGGAACACAAACTACCGAGATGAAGCTCACTCGAAAGAAGGCTAGGAAGCAAAGTAAGAAGAGAGATAAGTTGCAGAAGGTTCCAGAAGGAACTTCGAAGACAATAAATTTTCAGAATTGGAACTTCACTGGGATATCAGAACAACGACATATGGCACTTCGCCATGGCGAAGCAATATAGTCATTGGGGATATTATAATCGTTTGATCAACACTCCAAATTGGAATAAAGAAAATAAAGGTCCATCATCAGACCATTAGACCGTGTCATAACGGATCGAATAAGAGTTAATGGAGGTTCATAACCAGTTCAAGCGAACTGTTGTTCAGTTGTCTACTTATCCCGTCGCACCATGCATGGAGAACACTTTTGCTAACTGAGAATTTGAAGCCTGCAGACTAAGTTTCTATTGTATACAGTGATCATTGCGCTCTTTTTAATTATTATAGTGCAGTATCTAAGATAACTTGACCCGATCATTTTAATCTCGAGTGCATATGTTCGACGAGCTCAGGAAGAGACAACACAAGACACCCAGGCTTTACCACAAGCACAAGAAGACCTTATAGAGAAGCGCAATACTACAAAATGAGAGAATATCACCCTCCACGTAAAGTTCAATGAAGAAAAAACTCAGCTGCATAAAGAAAAGGAACAATTTCTCACAGAGCAACTTGAAGTAAAGGAAAGAGTCACCAGATCACCTTGCTCTATGAGATTCGTCGAAGTAAAGGATGAAGAGAGAGTTCCACAACAGATGGAACAACTTGAAGAAGTAATACAACATCTCCAACAATGCATAGAAGACTTGGAGATCCGCAGTGTGCCTAAAACCCCTCAAGATATAAGAGACCTAAGGGAAGCAACTGCCCGCAACGCAGTTGAAAGATTAAAATATATTGCATCGGAATGCAAGAAGCTGAGTAACAAAAACGCCCAGGCATATGAAAACCTCACTGAGAACCCGAAGTTACAAACACTAGAGTCACAACTCCAAGAAGTGAAGAAGCACGCAGATACACTACATGCACAACTAAAGGCCCTGTCGACTGTAGAAAGAATGAAGACGTCTCAAGAACAACGCACAACTTACCAACAAATCCATATGCTTCAAAGAAAAGTGATGGAAGTCACTCAATGGATTCAACTTGTGCAAGATAAGACATGCCAGTTGTTTACAAAGGTAGAGAGTCGAGGAGCAGAGTTAGAATAGGTTGTCACCACAGTAGAACAATGCCTAGAAGGGCTAGTGAATGGCACAGTAATCTAGGAGTTCACTGAACAAGAGAACACAACAAAGCAACAAGTCGAAGTAGCTTGAGCCAAGCTTGAGGTTTTCGAGGCAAAATTGCTCAGACTAGAGTGACTCGGGATGAGTCACAGGTGAGTGTTGGGGGCATGTTGGCCCTTGACCATGTTTTGGGAGTTTCTTGGTCATGTTGACCTATTTTGGGACTTCGACATCATATCAAAGGAGGAGCGCAAGACAAAGCGGATATCATGGGATCTTGCCCCCCTTTTGGGCCCCTTTTTGGGAATATGTAACGGGAATGGGATGTTGGCCCATGGGTTTACCCATGTTTAGGCCTATTTTGTATGTATAAATAGAAGGATAGGCAATGTAAGAAGGAGGAGAATAATGAATCTATGTGATGTGAATGTATGATAAGTGAAAGTGGAATCTGTAAGTTCTTTTTGAATGATTGTGAGAGACTTGCAGAGCAAAGTTCAGGTCCTTGTAGTAGATTGTGGAGGGCTTAGTGCTGTAATGCAAGGAAGAAGGATCTAGCAAGCTGTGTAGATATTCTTTCCTATGCAGGGTAAGGGTTTTGATGGATTTGTGCTTATAACCGATTTACTGAAGACAATAAAGAAGCAGAGTTGGTGGGCGTAGCCCTAGGGTGGGGGTGAACCACATAAACCCTGTGTTATGTGCTTTGTGCTTTGTCTTGATGTGTTCACATGTTATTTGCTAAGTCCTTTGATATGTTTATATAGATCTAATTCTGCATTGTTCTTATGATATGTGAGAATATTAGATCTGATCAATATAGTCATGCTTAGTGCTTGATCTGCTCATTCTGATCCATTTATATGCTAAGTGCTTAAATACTGTAGATTGGTGTGAATACTGTGAAGCTCTGTTTTATCAGGGAAGTGAATAGTGATTTCATATTGAGAGATTGATGGTGCTAATATCTATATTAAGTGTTATAATCACATATATGTGTCCCAGCTAAGGTTGCAGACACCTGATTCTTGCAACCACCCCTACCTCTACCTCGGGTTCCATCCCTGGTCAATCTAGTTGATTATGTCGTCAATATGGTCACGTCCTTAGTTGAACCAGTTAACAAAGTGGTTTCTCTTGTTACCTCATCAGTCAATCCCACTCTTCCTCTGAAGATTTCCAAAGTGGTCGATTTGGTTCTACCATCGGTCAATCCCACTCCTCCTTTGAGGAGTTTCAAATTGACTAATCCAGTTCCCTCCTCGGTAAGTCCCACCCTTCATCTGAAGAGTGTAAAAGTGACTAATCCAGTTCCTTCCTCGGTCAAACCTACCCTTCATCCGAAGAGTGACAAAGTGGTTGTTACGGTTCTTTCATCGGTCAATTCCACTTTTCCTTTGAAGAGTGCCAATGTGGTCGATCTGATCCCATCATTGATCGACCCTACTCTCCCTCTAGAGAGTAAACCTGATTCTACCCACGTTTTTCTCGTTGATACAAAATCTACCGTGCTGGAGGGCATTCCTCTTTCTCCCGCGAAACCCCCTCCAAGTAATGAGGCCATCCTTTTTTATTGGGATTTGCTAATTGGACCTCATCTTCCCTCTCACATTCCTTTCAAGATTACAGTATAGGTTTGTGGTTGAGAGGTTCCTCATGCACTGATAGATGAAGGTTCGTCCATTATTATTTTGTCCTCTATTGCTTGGCAAGACTTGGGTTATCCTCAGCTTGTGCTGGTTACCCAGACTCTATTCTCTTTTAATAGAAGAACCAGTCACCCTTTAGGGATCCTTCCTTAGTTTCCTGTAACTTTGGGAGGGCAAGCTGTCTTTATTGATGTTATGGTAGTTCAAGATCCCTTCGATTTCGATTTACTCCCTGGGTGAGATTATGTCTATGCCATGAAAGCTATTGTGTCCACTCTCTTTCGTGTGATATATTTCCCTCATGATGGAAGAATGGTGAATATTGATCAACTTTCGTTTGTTGGCCCTGACTTGAACATCAAACCAATGACCTCCCTAAATGAGTCTTATATACAGTCGATATCACCCCTGCCACAAGTCAATTATGTGGCATTGCTTCGCATGCCTTCATCTACCGATGAAGATGATCCTCTCATTGTAAGTTCAACCTCTTATGACTTAGATCCGATAGTTGACATGGTGATATCTTCGGTAGGGCTATTGGAGCCTGATCTCCTTACCCCTATCACAGACCTCGAGATGTGTTCCTTCCAGAGTGTTTTCCTTCTGTCCAGTGAAGATCTCTTCGAAGGCAAGACCGAATTTGTCCCTTGACATGGTGTCCTTCCAGAGCGTTATCCTCTTGGAATCCATGATCAAGAAGAGTCCACGAGCATAGTTTCACTTCTCTATGACAAGCTTGTTAAAAAATGAAATAGAAGCTACGAGCATAGTTTCACTTCTCTGTGGCAAGCTCGTTAAAAAATGAAACAAAATCTTTGAGCATATTTTTCCTCTCTATAGAAAGCTCGTTAAAAATGAAACAAAATCTACGAGAATATTTTTTCCTCTCTGTAACAAGTTCATTAAAAAAATTAAACATAAATCTAGGGATTCAACCTGAAGCCTTGAGCATAGTTCTTTTCTTGTGTCAAGCTCATTTAAAAATGAAACAGTCGTGCCTCTCCTGTCAGGTTGAGTCTTTCTCCAGATCTCATCGATGTTGAGTCGAGTCTTTCGTTAGGTCTCATATTTGAACCTTCATTTCATCCACCCTTATCCTTTTTCTCAATCTAGTACATAAATTGGTGACAACATCAAAGTCGGTGAATGAATTGAAGCTTGGCGGGCATGTCTCCAGCCTTTGTTGATCATTTTGGAGTTAAGCCACTAGCTTTCAGGCTCGGGGCAGAGTATTGAGCTTAGTATTTTTTCCTTCTCATGCTCATAAATACATGAGAATGTAACCGAGTATACTTTTATTACTTTTTTGGACTCATAAAGGTTATATGAAAAAGGAACCCCCTGGAGTCTCCCTTAATCTCTTTTCAGACTCTCTAAACATGAAAAGATTCCTGAGTTATTTTGCTTCCTTTCACACTCATTAAAAGGTTTGAAAGGGTGTATTTCGAGTGATAATTTATCTCTTTTTCAGCCTCGCGAGACTAACATTACGAAAAAGGACAACACTGGAGTCGTCTTTAAGTTCTTTTCAGACTCTCTAAATATGAAAAGTCACCGATTTTACCTTCTTTGGACTTGTTAAACAATCATACATTGAAGGGCCCATATGGGACTGAACCCTTACTTCTTCTAGTTTGTTAAACAAAGGAAGAGGGACTTACCGAATGTGAGTTATATCGAGCATGTGTTACTCTCCTTGAGCTCGTTAAATTAAAAAGAGGTACTCGTCTATCTAGATGGGGGAAATATTTGAAGGAACCAAGCCAGTCAGTTTTTTGAGAACATTACCAATAAATCTTATAGTCGCCCTTGAACATGACATTTTATCTTTGCACACTTTTTTCCACCAAACCTCTGCACTGAACCAATCCTTTGAGTTTCCTTACTCCTTTGGGTCACCCAACAAAAGTCACAGTATCCACTACATTATCAAGTTTTAGTCCTTGTCAAGTTTCTGCTATCATGCCTCAGTGTTCAAGGGAAGTATCTGCCTCAAGATTCAACCATCACAAATTCTTGTTCCAATACCCATGTCAGTCCATGTTCTTTTGATCCACCAATTACATCTCTATGTCAGTTTCATGTCGTTGATGGGGGATACACCAAGGCCTTCCCTCAACGAGTATATTCCTGTCGACTTCAGCACATTATCCAAGAGCTAGACTTAGAAACTAGTTAGTACCTTGGGACCTGCATGCCTCAATGGTAAGCCTCCGCGTGTTCGATAATGGGTTTACATCATTAACCTCTGCTCGGATGATTCCACAAATGTTCGATTTCAGCTCATCCATTCACATTTTTTTAAATGTACTAGAGTACCTTGGGAATCATTGACATCAATGGTGATTTCCCTCATGCTTGTTAACGATTTACCTCATTGGTTGGTAATCAAGTGGTTTCTGCCATGTTCGACATCAGGACATATATTCACATGGTTAGATTCGTACTACATCGGGATCGGTAAAGAAGACACTGGGTTGAGAAATTGGTGACTCCACTGCAGAGGAAATTTGATTTTTGATTCCTTTCCTTGGTGTTGTTTTGGACTTTGCTCATTTTTTAATCTTATGCATGATGTGTCTCTGATTCTTAGATATGTTGTTGGCTCTTGGATTCATCTTACACACTGAATTTTTGTATTTTTTCTGAGTTTTTTTTATTTCTGGGAACAATTTTGAGTTGTAATAGGCCAACGCTCCCCTTCCTTTACCACCAGGGCGTTGGCACTCCCTGGCAGGCTCCCACAAAGCATTTCAACGCTATGGTACCATTGACACCAGAGAATTGCCCCTCTTTTTGCAAAAAACTTCTTGGGAGTAGTTTTTCTCAGTCTTCTTTTTGCTGATTCATCTGCTCAAGGTTTATGCTATCTTAGTGTGTCCTTGTTTAGCCTCCAATTATTTGATTTCTAAGGATTAATGATGTTTTTCTTGGATTTTTGACATCTATTTTATTTTTTTGAGTCACTCTTCTTCCCTGAGATTTGGAGTCGATCTAATGCTTTCTCACTTATATAATTAACTGAAAGTTGTTGTAAGGAAATTCAAAGATCTTTTCACTATTTCATTTTGATCTTTGAGGTCTTTTCTCCAAGCATTCCTCCTGTTTGGATTTGGTTTTCTTTTGTCTTGTTTGATCACAACAAGGGTGTGTTTTTGTTTATGTGAAGTTTGATTCCAGGTTTCTTAAATCTCACAGACATTGAAGTTTTATTAACATAGGAAACTTTACATCAAACTGATTATCAATCACATATAAAAATTTTAGCACTGTATCGGATTTTTGATTGAGGACTATTGCATGAGGTCATTGCATCTTAGTGTTTGAAAGTGAAAGGAAAATACTTCTCCTTCCCTTAAATAGAAATCCATTGAAAGAAAAGACTGCTTATAAATTATTATGCATGTTTTGGGAATTGAGTCATAATATCATCATTTTTCAGTCTCATACAACTCTAAGTAAACAACATCCTGAAAATCAAGCCCTTAACTAAAATTCATCAGAAATTTTAACATTTTTTGTTAGAAAACCTACATTAGATGAAGGTGTAGGGATTTGGAATAGGTTGAAAGGATAACTTTCCAAAGTTGTCAAACAAACATTAGCATCTTGCGATAGGGAAAGAAAATCCAATTTTCATATAGGATTTCTAGGGTCCCCCTCTCACACAGGGGCTACGCATGAGGTCGCATTCGGGAGAGTTACGAATATTATCCCTCTGTGGTTCAATAGTTCGCATTAGTCAGATCATATATTGGGGGTTCTTCTTAAGGTTCAAATGTCTTCATTTGGTCTTGGTGCCTCGTGAATTCTGAATCTGTTCAAGGTCCTCTGGAGTTCTACCGGTCCATTTGTCCTCAGTTATGTCGAAGGATTTCAGACTTGTTATCCTGCCCATACATTTAGACTGGATTGTCGAATGTACCCACCCAAGGGATGAATGCGAATTGCTGACCTTAGTAGCCATAATATTCAGGGTTTGACAGGAGGTGATGGTGAAGGGAAGTCTCACTATACCTAGAACAGACGTTGGTCAAGCTCACTCGGGCTCCTTGGAGGGTAAATACACATTTACTACATGGAATCTTGCACCAAGGCGTAAGTATGTTAATAAGGTCTCCAATGTAACTGATGCACCCGCTCCATGCCCACCCCTTCCTGTATTGATCTCGCGACATTGGATTTCATCACCAACTAGTGGTTTCATTGTGGGAAGTTTTGTTTGATTGTTTGCTTCTCAGATTCATAGCGTGTGTTGTTTGTTTTACTTAGTAGACCTTAGGTCAAGTCAATGTTAATGGCATCAAATCCTGAGAGTATCAATGGAGGAACCCCTTGTCCCGAGGAACCTTTCACCTTTCCTTCTTTTGGAAACTTTGGTCCTCCGTACATTGCCACATCGAGTCTTCCGAGACTCACCATCGGATTACCGGTTTGGTTATTCCCCACTCCAGTGATCTCGAATCCTCCTAGTGCTTCAGCTGCACCTAATACTTCAGATGTCAGTACACCACCCACACATCAACCTCATGTCGAATTTTTGCCTTCTTCACCTATTAAGTCTCCTTCCTTTTCTCCTTCTTCACCTAGTGAAAGCTCTAAAGAAAAGTAGCCAGGCTGATCAGAAGAAGAAGAACCCGAAAAGGACCAAGCCTCCAACTATGTTAGATGTTGGATCTAAACAACCAGCTACTATTAATAGTACTGGGAGTGTTGATGAGGTCAAAAAGATTCAAATAAAGAATCTGAAACCCAAATTCCCTTGCAGTCTTTGCAAGGGTGACCACTTTTTGAGGGATTGCCCTGGTATTCTCAAGGTCTTAAAAATTTGGTCCTCCACGTCATCAGCCTCTGCTAGACATGTTGGTGATGCCCCATAAACTAGTGACATTAATTTTGGTAAGAAGAAGACAACTGGTAAATTTCCTTGTATTTTATGCGAAGGTGATCATTATTCTCACCTTTGTCCTCATATGGACAAGGCTTCTTCTCTTTTGGAAAAGATTCAACTTCCAACCAGTTGTCATAAGATTTCCCCCAACCCATCGTTAGTTGATGGAATGGTCAATCCGGTTCCATCCCCCGTCATTCTGGTTGATCATGTCGTCAATCAGGTCACGTCCTTAGTTGAACCAGTTGACAAAGTGGTTGCTCCAATTACTTCATCAGCCAATCCCACCGTTTATCTGAAGAGTGCCAAAGTGGCTAATTTGGTTCTGCCATCGGTCGATATCACTCCTCCTTTGAGGAGTGTCAAAGTGATTGATCTAGTTCCTTCCTCGGTCAGTCCCACCCTTCATCCAAAGAGTGACAAAGTGATTGATCTAGTTCCTTCCTCGGTTAGTCCGACCCTTCATCCGAAGAGTGCCAAAGTGGTTGTTTTGGTTCCTTCATCTGTCAATTCCACTCTTCCTCTGAAGAGTTCCAATGTGGTCGATCTGATCCCATCATCGATTGACCGTACTCTCCCTCTAGAGAGTAAACCCGATTTTTCCCACACTTTTCTCGTTGATACAGAATCTACCATGTTGGGGGGCATTCCTCTTTTTCCAGTGAAACCCCCTCCAAGTAATGAGGCCATCCTTTTTTATTTGGGTGTGCTAACTAGACCTTGTCTTCGCTCTCACATTCCTTTAAATACTACAGTATAGGTTTTTGGTCGGGACGTTCCTCATGCAATGATAGATGAAGGTTTGTCAGTTAGTATTTTGTCCTCTATTGCTTGGAAAGCTTTGGGTTATCCTCAACTTGTGTCAGTTACCCAGACTCTGTTCTCTTTTAACATAAGAACCAGTTACCCTTTAGGGATCCTTCCTCAGTTTCCTATAACTTTGGGAGGGAAAGATTTCTTTATTGATGTTATGGTAGTCCAAGACCCCTTGTATTTCGATTTACTCCTTGGGCGAGATTATGTCTATTCCATGAAAGCTATTGTGTCCACTCTCTTTCGTGTGATATATTTCCCTCATGATGGAAGAATGGTGACTATTGATCAAATTTTGTTTGTTGGCCCCAACTTGACCATCAACCCAATGACCTCCCTAAATGGGTCTTATATGCAGTCGGTATCACCCCTGCCACAGGTCAATTATGTGGCGTTGTCTCCCATGCCTTCAACTGCCGATGAAGATGAGCCTCTCACTGTAAGCTCAACCTCTTATGACTTATATCCGATAGTTGACATGGTGATATCTTTGATAGGGCTATTGGAACCTGATATCCTTAACCCTATCATGGACCTCGACATGTGTTCCTTCCAAAGTGTTTTCCTTTTGTCTAGTGAAGAATCTAGTTTTGTTCCTTGACATGGTGTCCTCCCATATCGTTATCCTCTTGGAATCCATGATCAAGAAGATTCCACGAGCATATTTTCTCTTCTATGTGGAAATCTCGTTAAAAAATTAAACAGAAACTACGAGCATAGTTTCGCTTTTGTGTGGCAAGCTCGTTAAAAAATGAAATATAAGCTTTGAGCATATTTTTCCTCTTTGTAGCAAGCTCGTTAAAAATGAAACAAAATATATGACCATATTTTTTCCTCTCTGTAACAAGCTCGTTAAAAAAATGAAAAAAAAATCTGGGGATTCAACCTGGAGCCTTGAGCATAGCTCTTTTCTTGTGTCAAGCTCATTAAAAAATGAAACAGTCACCTCTCCTACGAGGTTGAGTCTTTCTCCAGATCTCATAGATGTCGAGTCAAGTCTTTGGTTAGGCCTCGTATTTGAACCTTCATTTCATGCACCCTTATCCTTTTTCTCCATCTAGTACAAAAATTGGTGACAACCTCAAAGTCGACGAATGAATTGAAGCTTGGGGGGCATGTCTCCAGCCTTTGAGGATCATTCTCGAGTTAAACCACTATATTTCAAGATGGGGGCAAAGTACCGAGCTTAGTCTTTGTTCCTTCTCGTGCACATAAATACATGAGAATGCAACCGAATATACTTTTATCAATTTTTCGGAATCGTAAAGGTTATACTAAAAAGGAACCCCCTAAAGTCTCCTTTAAGCTCTTTTCAAACTCTCTAAACATGAAAATATTGTTGAGTGATATTGCTTCCTTTCAAACTCATTAAAAGGTTTGAATGAGCATCTTTCGAGTGATAATTTATCTCTTCTTCTGCTTCGCAAGAATAACATTATGAAAAAGGACAAAACTGGAGTCATGTTTAAGTTCTTTTCAGACTCTCTAAATATGAAAAATCACTGAGTTTACCTTCTCTGGACTCGTTAAACAATCATACATTGAAGGGCCCATATGGGACTGAACCCTTACTTCGTCTAGTTCGTTAAACAAAAGAAGAGGGACTTACAGAAGGTGAGTTATGTTGAGCATGTGTTACCCTCCTCGATTTCGTTAAATTAAAAAGAGGTACTCGTCTGTCTGGATGGGGGGAAAATTTGAAGGAAGAAAGAAAAACATTTTTTTGAGAACATTACCAGTAACTCTTACAGTCGCCCTTGAACATGACATTTTATCTTTGCATGCATTCTTCCACTGAACCTCTGCACTGAACCAATCCTTTGAGTTTCCTTTCTCTTTGGGTCACTCGACGAAAGTCACAGTATCCATTGCATTATCAAGTTTTCCTCCTTGTCAAGTTTTTGTTGTCATGCCTCAGTGTTCAAGGGAAGTATCTCCCTCAAGATTCAACCATCACAAATTCCTTTTCCAATACCCATGCCGGTCCATGTTTTTTTCATCCACCAATTCCATCTCTATATCAGTTTCATGTCGTTGATGGGGGATACATCAAGGCCCTCCCTCGACAAGTCTATTACTGTCAACTTCAACACATTATCCAGGAGCTAGACTTAGAAACTAGTTAGTACCTTGGGACCTGCATGCCTCAATGGTAGGACTCCTCGCATTCGACAATGGGTTTACATCATTTAAATCTTATCATATGATTCCATGGATGCTTGACTTCATCTCATCCATTCACATTCGTTGGAATGTACTAGAGTACCTTGGGAATCATTGAAATCAATGGTGATTTCCCTCGTGCTTCTTAACGGTTTACCTCATTGATCGATAATCAAGTGGCTTCTGCCATGTTCGATATCAAGAAATTTATTCACATGGTTAGATTTTTACTACACCGGGATCGATAAAGAAGACCCTAGGTTGAGTCATCACTCTTATTTATAATTTCCCCAGGTTGTGACGGAGTTTCTTTTGAACATTGACACATATACTGTTACATAGATCCACTTTGTATTAGTCATGTCTATGTCTTGTCGTCTCATATATCCACTGTGTATTATTTGTGGCTACGATCAGTTAAGGTCGTAGGAGTATAGATCCACATTGTATCTTCAGTGGCTATACCTTTTTTTCAATATAATTATGGATCCACAGTGTATTTTATGGTGGCCATAACTTGAAAGTATTTATCACTAAAGCATAGGTATGCCTTCCTTGGGTTTGAAACATGCCATAATATTTGTTTGATGGTTGTGTGCATCTTCTATCAGTTTCTTTGAGTCCTTACCCTTGCTTGAAAAAGTCTACAAAGTACTTCAGTCATAAGTTCTCATCTTCTAACTTCACACTTTGGGGACAATCCGTTACACATCAAAATTAATCATTGCGATGATGACCTAGTGTCGTCATTACCGAATGTCGCAAGTGTCTCATTTCTCTCACAAGTGTCACAAATATCATACTGTCATCTTTTCTATGTTGTGTCTCATACGAAATTATCAAGAACACTTACAAGACACCTCAAAAGACTGGTTTTGAAGAGGATAAGTCATTTGACAAAGAGTAAAAGTCTTTTGCCACTAAGAAAACCACTAAAAAATCAATTTTGGAAGGCAGTGCTCCCCTATACACTGTCAGGGAATGCCAATGCTCTGTGATCTCTTTTGGGGGAATGTTCCAATGCTCTATGCCCCATTTTGAGGGAGTTCTGGCTTTTTTGAGTGAATCTTTGGATTGTTGAGAGAAATCAGGGAAGAATCCCTTCATATCTGGAGTTGGTTGGATTCAGATCTGAGGTCAAGGCTCGATCTTAGGGAAGATCCATAACAAAAGGATAAGAATCCTCAACTTATCCCAAGAATATCTTAAGTGGTTAGGCCTCTCCAAGCCTATATAAAGAGGCCTCTTCATGGTGAAAGGGGAGACATTGTGAAGTATCAAACTTATGATCTCATAAGGTACATATCATTAAAGAATCAACATTCTATGTGTGGATTATTTGAGCAAGGATCTGGACAAAGACAACTTTGTGAAGTTGTTGCACCTACATCCATGGATGTAAGAATCTCACTTTGTTTTCATTAATATAAATATATGTTTAGACTTTTTTATTTAAAGTTTGTGTACATTTCATGAACTCGTTTCTTTCATAGATCCATTATGAAGCTAATCATGGTAGAGTAGGAAGTATGGTTGTCGTTGCTCATTGTATTTTAGGACCTTCTGAAAAACTTGGAGATGAAGATCATCCTGGATCGAGAAAGGAAAAAATTTGGTAAAAGGTATTTACCATTCTTCTTTCCTCTTCTTTGAATAGTTTATCTTCATGCAAAGGAAAGTCAGTGTCCACAATAACACTTTTCTGTCTTGGTCATAGGGGTCTAGTATCCAAGAGGAAATCCACTTGTCTGCAGGGGGATTATCTTGTAACAAACATTGGTAGTTTCACTTTACATGCATTATAGTCATTAAACAAAGGAAGAGGGACTTACCAAAGGTGAGTTATATCGAGCATGTGTTACCCTCCTCGAGAAGCCATGAGCACGGTTTCTCTTCTCTGTGGAAAGCTCGTTTAAAAAATGAAACAATCACCTCTCCTGTTAGGTCGAGTCTTTCACCAGATCTCATAGATGTCGAGTCAAGTCTTTCGTTAGGTCTCAGTTTTGAACCTTCATTTCATCCACCCATATCCTTTTTCTCCATCTAGTAGTGAAATTGGTGACAACCTCAAAGTGGGTGAATGAATTGAATCTTGGGGGGCATGTATCCAGCCTTTGATGATCATTCTAGAGTTAAGACACTAGATTTTCAAGCTGGGGGCATGCCGAGCATGGTATTATTTCCTTCTCACGCTTGAAAAAACATGAGAATGCAACCGAGTAAACTTTTATCACTTTTTTGGACTCGTAAAGGTTATACGAAAAAGGAACCCCCTGGATTCATCATTAATCTATTTTCAGACTCCCTAAACATGAAAATATTGCCAAGTGATCTTTCTTCCTTTCCCACTCGTTAAAAGGTTTGAAAGGGCATCTTTCGAGTGATAATTTATCTCTTTTTTGGCCTCGCAAGACTAACATTATGAAAAAGGAAAACACTAGAGTCATTTATAGGTCATTTTCAGACTCTCTAAATATGAAAAAATACCGAGTTTACATTCTGTGGACTCATTAAACAATCATACATTGAAGGGCCCATACGGATCCGAACCCTTACTTATTCCAGTTCATTAAACAAAGGAAGAGGGACTTACCAAAGGTGAGTTATATCGAGCATGTGTTACCCTCCTCGAGCTCATTAAATTAAAAAGAGTTACTCATCTATCTGGATGGGGGAAAAATTGAAGGAAGCAAGCCAAGTAGTTTTTGAGAACATTACCAATAACTCTTATAGTCGCCCTTAAACATGACATTTTATATTTTCACGAATTTTTCCGCTGAACCTCTGCCCTAAACCAATCCTTTGAGTTTCCTTACTCCTTTGGGTCACCCAATGAAAGTCACAGTATCCACGACATCATCATGTCTTGGTCCATGTCATTTTTCTGATGGTGTGCCTCAGTGTTCAAGAGAAGTATCTGCCTCAAGAGTCAACCATCACAAATTCCTGTTTCAATACCTGTGTCAATCCATATTCATTTTATCCACCAATTACATCTCTGTGTCAGTTGTGTGTCATTGATGGGGGATACACCAAGGCCCTCCTTCAATGAGTCTATTCTTGTCGACTTCAACACATTATCCAGGAGCTAGACGTAGAAACCAGTTAGTACCTTTGAACCGGTATGCCTCAATGGCAGGCCTCCCCACGTCCGACAGTGGGTTTACATCATTGACCTCTAATTGGATGATTCCATAGATGTTCGACTTCAACTCATCCATTCACATTCATTGGAATGTAATATATTACCTTGGGAATCATTGACATCAATGGTGATTTACCTCGCGCTTGTTAATGGTTTACCTCATTGACCAGTAATCAAGTGGTTTCTTCCATGCTCGAGATCAAGACATCTCTTCACATGGTTAGATTCGTACTACATTGGGATCGGTAAGAAGACCCTAGGTTGAGTCATCACTCTTATATGTACTTTTCCCAGGTTGCGACGGAGTTTCTTTTGAACGTTGCAACATATACTGTCACATAGATCCACTTTGTATTGGTCGTGGCTATGTCTTGTCATCTCATAGATCCACTTTGTATTCTTTGTGGCTACGATTAGTTTACGTCATAGGAGTATAGATCCACATTGTATCTTTAGTGGCTATACCTTTTTGTCAATATAATTATGGATCTGCAGTTTATTTTATGGCGGCCATACCTTGAAAGTCTTTATCACTCAAGCATAGGTATTCCTTCCTTGGGTTTGAAACATGTCATAATATTTATTTGATGGTTGTGTGTAGCCTCTATCAAGTTCTCTCAGTCTGTACCCTTGCTCGGAAAATTCTACAAAGTACTTCAATCATCAATTTCTGTCTTCTAACTTCGCACTTTGGGGGGCAATCTGTTACACATCAAAATTACTCACTGCAATGATGACCCATTGTTGTCATTACTAGTGTTGCAAGTGTCGCAAACATCATACTGTCATATTGCCTATGTTTTGTCTCTAAAGACATCATATGGACACTTCAGACACCTTCAAAGAATGGTTTAAGAAGGAACACTCATCTGATGAGGAGTACAAGGCATTTTCCATGAAGAAAACCACTTAAAAATGATTTTTGGAAGGCAACTCTCCCCTATCCACTGTCAGGGAGTGCCAACGCACCCTAGCCTCCTTTGGGGGAGCATTGCAGCACCTTGTACACCCTTCTGTGGGAGCACTAGGATTTTCTGAAGAAATTTTAGGCAACGCTCTCCTACCCACTATTAGGGAGTGCCTGTACTCCCTGGCCTTCTTTGGGGGAGCGTTGCATCGCTCTGTGCACCCTTTTGGGGGAGCGTTGCATCGCTCTGTGCACCCTTTTGGGGGAGCACTGGCCTGTTTGAGCAAATTTTGGGCTGTTGAGGATAATCAGGGAAAAATCCCCCTTATCTTGGAAATTAGTTGGATTCAAATATGAGTTCAAGGCTACATCTTAGGGAGGATCCACAACTGATGGAGAAAGATCCTCAACCTATCCCGAGAATCTCTAAGGTGGTTGGGTCTCTCCAAGATTATATAAGGAGGCCTTCTCATGGTAAAAGCATATAGAGACATTGTGAAGTATCAAACTTATGATCTCATAAGGGAGATATCATTGAAGCATCAACATTCTGTGTGTGTATTATTTGGGCAAGGGTATGGACAAAGAGAGCTTGGTGAAGCTGCTACACCTACATCCATGGCTGTAAGCATCTCACTTTGTTTTCATTAATATAAATCTATGCTTGGCCTGATTACTTTGAAGTTTGTGCACGTTTCATGAACTTGTTTATTTCATAGATCGATTATGAAGATAATCGTGGTAGAGTAGGAAGTATCATTATTCTTACTCATTGTATTTCAGGACCTTCTGAAAAATGTGGATATCAAGACCAACCTGGATCGAACAAGGACAAACGTTGATAAAAAGGTATTTACTCTTCTTCCTTCTTCTTTTTTGGATAATTTATCCTCATGAAAAGGATAAATCTATGAAATCTTTAGCTTTAAACTGGAGTTGATTGAGAAACAATTGATTGAGGATTTTGCATCTTAGTGTTTGATAGTGAAAATAACATTCTTATTTTTCCCTTAACTAGGAATTCATTGAAAGAAAAGACCACTTATCATTTCTTATGCATTTTTGGGGGATTGAGTCACATCCCTCCATGGTTGTAAGCATCTCACTTTGTTTTCATTAATATAAATCTATGCTTGGCCTGATTCCTTTAAAGTTTGTGCATGTTTCATGAACTCGTTTATTTCATAGATCCATTATGAAGCTAATAATGGTAGAGTAGGAAGTATCATTGTTGTTTCTCATTGTATTTCAAGACCTTCTGAAGAACTTGGAGATCAAGACCAGCCTGGATCGAACAAGGACGCACGTTGGTAAAAAGGTATTTACTCTTCTTCCTTCTTCTTCTTCAGATAGTTTAGCTTCATGAAAAGGAAATTAAATGTACACAATAAAACTTTTATGTCTTGGTCATAGGGGTCTAGCCATGTGCACACCCTACTAGTATTACATAGAGCGCTGGAACGCTCTGGTGCCCTTTACACCAGAGCGTTGCCCCTTTTCTGTGAAAAATCTTCTAGGTTTTCATTCTCTGAGTTCAGTTTATTGTTGTTGGTTGTTGCTCAGGAGTCTTGCAACCTCAATACATCTTGGTATTGGCCCTCAAAAGTCTATTTTCTGAGAATTTACCACCTTTTGTTTGGAATTTTTATTGTTTTTTCCTTACCTTGAAGGCACTCTTTCTCTTAGACGATTTAGAGTCAACTTATTGTTTTCCTCTCACTTATTTGACTGAGTGGAAGATTTTGTGAGGAAATTCAAAGATCTATGCACCATTCCATTTGATCTTTGAGGTCATCTTGTCCAAGCCTTTTTCCTTTTTTTTGAGTTTTTGGTTTTCTTTTTGCAAGTTTTGTTATCTTTGTCTTTCTTGTTTAATCACGACGAGAGTGTGTTTTTGTTTGTGTGAAATGTTCTTCTGATTGTCTGAATCTCGTTGATATTAAAGTCTGAGTGACATAGGGAGATTTACATCAGATTGATTATCATTCACACATAAAGAAAAATGATACATTTTTTATGATTGTTTTTGGATATTAGAATGAAATTCTATGAAATCTTTAGCTTTATACTGGAGTTGATTGAGAAACAATTGATTGAGGACTCTACATCTTAGTGTTTGATAGTGAAAATAACATTCTTCCTTTTCCCTTATTTAGGAATTCATTGAAAGAAAATACTTCTTATCATTTCTTATGCATTTTTTGGGGATTAATTCATAATACCATCAGTTTCACTTTCATACACCCTTGAGTAAAGAACAACTGCAAAATTAATGCTAATTAAAATTTATCTAGAACATTTTGTTTTTAGAATCTTCCACCAACATTAGACTAGGATTATCACTTTGGATTAGGCTGTGAGTACAACTCTCCAAATTATTCGAATCAAAAATTAGCATCTTGCGATAGGGAGAGAAAAATCCAATTGTCGTATAGGCTTTCTGGGATCCCCCTCTCACACAGGGGCTATGCACGAGGTCACATTCGGGAGAGTTACGAAGATTATCCCTCTATGGTTCAACCATTTGTAGTGGTTAGATCGTATATTGAGGGTTCTTCTTGAGGTTGAGTTGGTTTCGTTTGGTCTCGGTCCTTCGTGAACTCTGAATCCATTCGGGGTCCTCTAGAGTTCTATCGGTCCACTTGTCCTCAGTTCTCTCGAAGAATTTTAGACTTGTTATCCTTCTCATACGTTTAGATTGGACTGTCGACTGTACCTACCCAGGGACTGACTGTGAGTTGGCGTCCTTAGTAGCCATAATATTTAGGTACTTACACAAGGTGACGGTGAAGGGAAGTCTCACTGTACCTGGAACAGACGTTGCTCAAACTCACTTGGGCTCCTTAGAGGGTAAATCCATAATTACTGCGTGGAAGCTTGCACCAACGTGCAAGTTTGTTAAGCAGGTTGCCATCGTAACTGTTCCACCATGTCCTATCCCCTTCTTGACTTGATGACACGATGTTGGATTTCATCACCAACTAGTATGTCATCGAGAGAAGGTTTTGTTTGCTTGGCATGATTCCTAGATTTGATTAGTGTATGTTGTTTCTTTTTCGTTAGTTGGCCATAGATTTTTTCTGTCGAATTTTTTCCACCAACATTGACCCTCCATGCCATTCACGTAGGGTACAGTGACTTCCCCCATAAAATATGGAATATTCTACCCCTTTACCCCCTCATTCTATGGAGGGATCTCCTCAACAGAGCGAGGTTCACGACATTGTAACCTCACAGGAGGAAGTTTCCACCTCTTTAGAAATTTTTTGAATTGTTACGGATCCTATGGAGGCTTTCCACATTCCTGCGGGATATGAAAGACGTTTTCTCCAGCTAAATCTAATCAGAGATTTTTTTTTTATTGACCCTTCTGACATTCTGACCGGGTCTCATTCGGGCCCTCATGTTGGAGACCGCCTTTGGATTGATGTCATAGTTCGAAGCTCACCTCACACGGTGTGAGACCTTTATGGATTAGGAATAGGTGTTGATATACCTGTCATATCCCAAATACCCGAAACATCTGTTACCTATACCGTAACTTTAGATCATTTTGTAGGTACAATTGTTAGTTCAATGACATCATCCTTTGGTCCAAACATGTAGTCTACTGGTCCAAGTTCCACTATTTCTCTCCAGATGGCCCATTCTACAATGATCCCTCACGTTATGACTATTCCTACTGGTAGTTTGGTGGTTATCCAAGCTCCCATTGGTACACCACTTTCATCTAGGCCTTCTTCGCCACTTCCCCTTGGGCACAGAGCACTGAATTCTTCCATTGTCAACAGTACCCAAGTTGTACCTGGAAGTTCTATACCTATACAAAAACCCGAAGGGACCAGTCTTGGTGGCTCTAATCCATTAAGTGGCATCGGTCAATCATTTATGTTTGGTTTCCAAATTCCAGGGACTCAACCTCATGCTGGTGGGAAACCTCCTTTCAGAGGACAACCTCCATTTGGGAGGCAACCTCCTTTCGGAGGTAAACCTATGTTTGGAGAGAAACCTCCATTTGGGGGGAAACCTCCATTTGGAGGGAAACCTCATGATGGGGGGCATCCTCAAACTAGATCCCATCATCAACCTTATGGGCAGAATGCATCTACAATGCCCAATCCGTGGAACATCCCTTTCCCAAGAAACACATAGTTCTCTGGGGGACATAATCCTCAAGGTCTACAACAACCTCATCTTTCTCAAGGGACTAATCTATATCCTCCTTATGGACAAAATTTTTACCCCTATGGGAAAACACCAAATCCAAATTATAATCCTCAAAACCCATTCGGTTATCTTCCACTCACACATGTTTCTCAACCATCCTCGAATCATGTTTACTTTGGTTAGCAACAACCCTATGCAGGAGGAACCACTGGTTATAATTATCCACCTAACCCAGTTTACGGTCCTACTGGTGTCCCTATGCCACACCAGTATCACCCACAGGTTAGCCAACAATTACTATTTCTTGCTACTCTGTATCTCCCAGACTTGTCTTGGTTGACCAATGATCCTATCCTACATTATCCTTTCTAGCTAGTGATTCTAGCTAAACTCCCTTCTGATATTCCAAAATTTGACGGTAAACCTAGAGAAGACCCAAATAACCATGTGATGACTTTCCATTTTTGGTGTTCATCAAACTCCTTAATGGATGATTCCATACGTTTGTGTCTTTTCCAGTGAACACTTATGGGCTCAGCAGCCAAGTGGTATATTGAACTGCCACACGGTTCTTTCCAAGACTTCAACTCCCTTGCCATGTCCTTTCTCACACACTTTCAACTACCCATTCGATACAAGACGGGTATTGAACTGTTGACCTCCCTTCGTCAGACAAAATCCGTGCATATCTTTGACCATATTCATGAGTGGAGATGACGATGGAGGTTGATCAAAGAAGTCATTCCTAACCAATTATTGGCAGAATGGTTTACTAAATCACTGTTACCCCCGATTTCTTGTTATGTTGCCATGGGTGTTTTATTCAACAAGGAAGAAGCCATTGCTTAGGCTCAGTACTTAGATTTGGTTTATTCCCAATCTGGTACTTTGTATGAGTTAATCCCAAATTATACTCGTGCAAATACCGATCCATCTAAACCGTCATCCATGTCACATGCGGATGGAGTTATCGGTTCCGTCAAAACTCAATATGCATCCCAGTCGACTGGAGCTGCACCTCGATCTACTTTCACATCCACTCCTAGTTTGACCACACCCTCCTATACCTCCTCTCATACCCAAATCGTTGAGGTGAATTCAGTTTAGTCTACCCTTTCACAACAATCCGGAGGTAAGAAAAAGACAAAGAACAATAACAATGAACAACCTAAAGCTCAAAATCCACAACCTACTAGCGGAAATCAACCACAGAGGAAACCAAAGTTTTTGTGTCTTATTTGTGGTTACGATCACTACACTCGAGACTGTCCACATCGTGATAAAGTTGCCAAACCTTTCAAGGGGAATTCCCAACCCACCGTTCTTACTCAGCCTTTTTCTCAGCAACAATCATGGTTTCTCAAACCCCCTCTCTAGGGGGCAGTTCCAACCACCCTTCTCATGATGAAGCCTCGACAAGTTTCCATATATATCTATCTAATGGGTTTGATTTAACCACTCTCTCTATGACCTACGACACACCAGTTAAACCTGACAAAGGAAAGGTCACTAACGGTTCTTTACCGGATCCATCACCATCCTCCATTAGCCCTCCATCTTTCGGTCCTCTATATGGATCACTTTAGATCAAGAAACCTACGTTCTAATCTATATTATGCCCTCCTAAGAGAACTATCCGTAAATCTACCTTTAATCCTAGTTTGTGTGTTGCCCAGAACTACAACATTGTTGAAGATTTGGCTCAAGCACCATGTGCTATGTTTGTGATAGAAGTTCTACAACACTGCCCCAGTCAACGTAGAACTCTCTTAGCCTCTATTGGAACTTTTGATCCCGAGTCATCCAACAATATCATGTTTAAGTTGGATAATTTTACATCTCGACTCTCTCACCAACTTGCTTTCCAAGTTGATGTTGTTGTTCACAATCAGCAAATTCATCGAACTATTTTGGATGAGGGAGCCTCTACTTGTGTCATGTAATTAGCCTGCTGGAAAATATTGAAATCACCCACACTTAACAAATCCCCAATGATGTTGTGTGCATTTGATGGGCAAGGTTTTCATCCTCGCAGACTATTACAGTCCTTAGCCGTTCAGTTAGGCCGAAAAAATATTACTGTTGATGTCAAGGTGGTCGATGATCCTCTCAATTACAACCTGTTACTTGGAAACAATTGGTTTTATGCTATGAATGTCATTGCTTCGTCGGTATTTCGATGCATACAATTTCCTCATCAGGGAAAAAATGTGATTGTTGATCAGTTAGATTTTTGTACACCTGATGCTCGCGCTCCCTCTACCAAAAATATTCCATTCTTGAGAGACCACAAGATCACGTATGAAATCATTGGTGTTGGCTTGTTGAAAGACTCTAGCCTCATGGGTACCTTCTCTACACCACTTCCACCCACCATACATCATGTTGCGACAATCAATATGATTTCGACTACGATTTACCAATCCTGTGAATCATCTAACCCTTGGATTGTACCTAGTCCATTGGAATTAGATGCACTAGGTGACACCATGCCACTTAGTCCAACCGAAACCTCATACATTGCTATCCAATATTCCTCTCCCTCCTCGGATGACCAACATCTCTTGGTACCCGATAGTTACCCGATGCCATCATGGTTAAATTGCTTGTCGTCTGCGATCAACTACATTTCCCAAATTTTTCCTTTCGATGAATCTATTATGGAAATGCTTAGTATTGATGATGTACCTTGGGATGATAGCCATCATCGATCCTCTTTCCTTCCACCTCTTGAAGAAATTCAAGAAGACATACACTCTATCTTCCCTCTGGATGTTGTCAATTTTCCACAATCTGCCATCCTCACACAGGATACTCTTTCTGATGGGAATTTGGGCAACATTTCAATCATGGAAGGTGTTGTGGAAAACATTAATCTCGGTGCTAATTGTTCACCCGAGGAAGTGGTCTCTTATACCGCTTTATTTAAAGAATTCTGCAATGTCTTCGCTTGGAGATATGAAGAGATGCCAGGGATTGATCCATCGATCGTTGTGCATGAGATTAAAACCTACCCAGGTGTAAAACATGTTTGACAGAAAATCTGCCCAGTCTATCCTAAGAAGACTACAACTATTAAGGCAGAAGTTGATAAATTATTGAAATTTGGCTTCATTTATCATGTCCCCTTGACAGAATGGGTTTTGAACATCGTTCCGGTGACTAATAAACAAGGGACCATTCACGTATATGTTGATTATAGGGATTTGAATAAGGCTTGTCCAAAAGACAACTACCCTATGCCCTTTATCGACCAGATTATTGACATTTTACCAGATTATTCGCGTCTAAGTTTCTCTTTCATGGATAGTTTCTCAGTGTACAACCAGATTGACATTTTACCTGCTGATCAACATAATACAACCTTCATTTTCCTGTGGGGAACTTTCGCCTATCGAAAACTACCATTTGGCCTTAAAAATGCTGGTGCTACATTCCAGCGAGCCATGTCATATGCTTTCCACGATATCAAACATATTGTGTAACCTTACCTCGACGACTTACCTGCCCACTCATCCAGTCGATCAGACCATTTTGGTCATCTACAGGCTATTTTTCTTCGATGTCGGTTCTACCATATTCGTTTGAACCCACATAAGTGTATTTTTGCTGTCGAATCAGGCCGACTCCTCGGCTTTTTTGTCTCCAAGGATGGGATTCAGATGGATCCCTTAAAAATTAAGGCTATCCTTGCTTTACCTCCACCTAATAATCTGACACAACTCCAAAGTTTGTAGGGGAAAGAAAACTTTCTTCACTGTTTCATTTGTAACTACATTGAGATTACAAAAGGATTTATGTGATTGTTGTAGAAAGACACCCCTTTCCTCTGGGATGACACTGCTCAATGATATTTTTCTTCTCTTAAGCATGCATTGACCAATGCACCTCTCTTGCATCCTCCGAACTATACACAAGATTATATCCTTTACTTAGCAGCCTTTACTTCCACTATTGCTATGGTGTGTTAGTTCAAGAGGACCCTATCGGTGAGGAACACATGATATATTATTTGAAAAAGATTCTATCTGGCCTCAATATCCAATATTCACATGTTGAAAAGTTGGCTCTTGTAGCCGTCATCATTGTCCATATATTCCATCATTACATTTTTCTACGCACCACCACAGTTATCGCGGACTGTAACCCCATGTTTCACATTCTGACACGTCAAGTTCTTGGGGGAAAATATTCTAAATGGATCGCCATACTTCAAGAGTTCGTTCTCGAATTTGTTAAGTCCAAAGGTAAAAAATCTTTGGTGTTTGCGGAGCCTATCTGTGACTTTCCCCATATTGATGAAGATATTGAGCCCAAAGATTCTCTCCCCGATGAGACTTTGTTCCTCCTCAGCACCTTCGACCCATGGTATGGAGATATCCTTATTTATCTCTAGACCCAACGTTTTCATCCTAATATCTCTCGTGAAGAACGTCATTGTATTTTCCATCATTCTCTTCGCTACCTTATCGTCGGTGACACTTTGTATCGTCGTGGTATTGACACTATCTTATGATGATGTATGAATCGTGAAGAGGTTGAACACGTCCTCAATGACTGTCACCTTAGGGCCTGTGGTGGTCATCTTTCTAGGATGGCCACAGCTTAGAAAATCTTATGTGTCGGCTACTTTTGGCCTTCTATTTTAAAAGATTGTATTGAGGTAGTCAAAAAATGCCCACCCTGCCAAGTTTTCCACAAAAAGGCATGCACCCACCTCGCTCTGCTGCATCCCATTATTACCATCGGCCCCTTTTCCAAATGGTCATTGATTTCATGCATTGTAATCCTACCTCAACAGGGGGGCATGGTTATATAATCGTCGTCATCGATTACTTTACAAAATGGGCTCAGGCTATGCCTACATTTCTGAATGATGGCTATACTGCAACTCTTTTCTTTTTTAATCACATCATCACTCACTTTGGTGTTCCACAATCCATTGTCACTGATTATGGTTCACATTTTCAAAACCAGATGTTGAGTGAGTTGCATGCCAAGTTGGGTTTTCTCCATGAAAACGCATCCCCGTATTATCCTCAATATAATGGAAAAGTTGAATCTATCAACAACGTCCTTAAAACTATGATCCAACGGATGGTAGGGGAAAACAAGACATCTTGGCATTTACAACTTTTCTCTTCTCTCTAGGCTTATCGGACCTTAGTAAAAACTGCTACTGGATTTACTCCCTTCCAGCTAGTATATGGCATATAAGTTGTTTTAACAATCGAGTGTGAAATTCCCTCACTGAAACTCAAAGTAGAATTCCTGCCCCACACTTATGATGAAGAAGAACGTTTCTTACACTTGACTAGGTTGGATGAAACATGTCATGATGCCGCTCTCGTTAACGAGAATCAAAAGAGAATAAAAAATCAATAAGAAAAATCCGTCCATCCTCGCGCTTTTGCAGAAGGAGACCTAGTCCTCATTTATGACCAGGCTCATGACAAGTTAGGGACAGGGAAGTTAGAACCTCTATGGAATTGTCCTTACATCATGAAATGTGTTTTAAATAGAGGCACCTACAAGCTAGTTGACTACGATAGAATCTCCCTGGGTGAGCCCCGGAACGAGCTTTACCTTAAGAAGTACTATGCATAGAACATCTAGCATATGTGCTTTGTACATTATTGTATTTTTAGTTTGATGTGTCTTCTTCTTTTGCGTGCTCGAGTTTTTTCCTTAGCCACTTATACTGTGTCTTGTGTTTTCATGCACATATGACATCTTCCTTTCCTATATTTGTCAGGTTTGCATATGGCGCTAGTCAACACACCCAGAATGTTTCTTCTGTGGCTTGGGTCATTTACCACTCTGACAAGTTGGTGAGTTCCGAAGGTATTCTCTTAGGATAGAAAACTAACAACATGGCAGAATATCATGCTGTCATCGGAATTTTAACCGAAGCCTCCTCCCTAGGCATTTCTCGCATGATCATCAACCTAGAATCTGAACTCGTGGTCTGTCAACTCAATCGAATCTACACTATTCACAATCCTATCCTACTATGTCTCCACTTACAAGTTCGTCGTCTTGAACGAATGTTTGATTTTATCGAATACAAACACATACCAAGAGAACTCAATACCATTTCGGATTCGTTAGATAATTACATCATAGATAGGTATCTTGCACATAGATAAGTTTTTATAAAGTAAATAAATCACATCACATATCATCATGTAAATTAAAACACATCACATTAAATACATCATTATTTGAAAATCATTTGGCATTGTAAAAACTCGAAAATGTATATATATAGGGCGTGACTGAAAATGTTTGATTACATCAAAAATTACATAGAAGGGAAAAATGTTGGGTCCTCGTGCCCATAACATCTTCATAAATACTATACAAAAAAAATTAGTGAGGTCCTAGTCCTCCCGCATCACATTGTGCTCCAAGTAGCACATCACCGCACGAGCTACTCGTCTCAGTAAAGAGTTAATACTATCAGGAACTCCCACTGTGTATCTCTTCAAGTGAAAGGGTACGTTCTCCCTCTCAAGAAGAGGGATACCCATCATAAGACCACGAAGGTTTGTCTCCACCTCTTGGAGACCCCCTTCCACTACTACTACCTGAACATCCCCGCGACGCCCCAATGCCGGTATCCTTGTTGGACATGTTTCTCCCTTGTCTTCATGACGAAATGATACATCCATTAGAAACTCTCCTATGTACCCCCAAAAATAAATAATATAATGTTTAAAATCAAAAAACACTTGACCAGATCATTTTTCTCACCTGGCGCATCCCAATCCTCCCCTTCTAGAAGAGACAAGTCCATGCTTCCACAGAAATACACTCCGACATATGGAAAGTATTCTATCACGATCAATTGGTGTCTCAACCAAGAGAAGAAATCACCGGTGAATTTGAACTTTGAATCTGAGCCTAGTCTCGGAGACAGGCTAATCCATCGCTCCATATGTGGTTCTCCCACTGGCCGTACTGCTAATGCAATTTGAGGTTGCATCTAAGGAATGCGTTCTAAGAAGAATGAAACCAAGAATAATCCATACCTGAGGTGATTATGTTGCCCTACTTTGCATCTTGTAATCTACTCCTTCACATTCTGAAGGAACCCTGCAATCCAGTTAAACAGTGTTGGCTCTAGACACTGTAAATCATAGGCCACCTGTGATCTTGAAACTAGGTGCACGTTGGTAATTCCCATTATACTTGTAATGGAAAACAGAATGGACCGAAGAGGTAGATCCTTGATATCTTTGATTGTGATTCTACCTCCCACTAGTCTCACTCCTGGGTAACAATTCTTTGCCAGGTACTCATCCATAGGCGCAGGAAGTACCCTCTATTCGGATAAAACTACGGGAGCCCCTCTTTTCGAGAGGTCGTTCAGGAAGTATACATATTCTAACTCGATGGTAAGAATATGAATTCCAATTTATAACCCTTTTTCTGCGACGTTCCATATCCCAATCATATGCTCAAGAAGAAGAATCTCTTTCTTCATTTTTTGTATTTTGAATAGCTTGAGGAGACCGCAATTCCTCAATGCAGCCTGTGTTTGGGGACTTTGCAAGGCGGCCACATCATCAAGATCATGATCTCTTTCTTTCCACTCGATCACGATTATTCCTGAAGTCACCTGCAATCATCAATAACCAAAGTTTATTAATCACGTTTTTTCGACAATTTGTGGGCAATTGAATTTTTTTTTTAAATTGTTTTCTTTATCTATGAGGCCAATTGTTGGATTACTGAGAGGGGGGTTGAATCAATAATAGATCAATTTAATCCTTTTTAAACATATAATCCAAGTGTTATATCAACGAATCATTATCATCCAATAACTACAGAGTAAATAAGCAATGAACAAACATACACATACACAATACACCAGTGTTTTACATGGAAACCCAAATTGGGAGAAAACCACACAATTCGTTTTCTTCTATGTCTTGAAGAATTACATTCATTGGAGGCACCAACTTCCTTTGTTTTCTAGCTGCAACTGGAAGGAGCCTCCAACCCCCTAGTTTCTCAGGCTACAACCTGAGGGAAGCCCCAACTCCCCAATTATTTGGCTACAACTAGAAAGGAGGCTATAACCCCCTATGTTCTCTGGCTACAACCACCTGTCCTTGCCCCATCTTGCCACCCTAAAGTAGAAGTAAAATGATGGAACCACTGTCAACCTGTCACTATGAGATATATCGCTGTAAACTTGTACCAATAAATATGAACAATGCATCAACCATGCATCAACCTGTACCTCAACCTGTAATCAACCAGTACCATAAACAAGTGCATCAACCATGCACCAATCTGTACCAAATAACCTGTAATCAACCTGTACCATAAACAAGTGCATCCAACCATGTACCAATTATGTACCAATCATGTGTCAGCTACTCATCAATATGTACCAACATCATCAACTATACACCTTATGTATGTGCCAACTCATCAACTACTTGTCTCAACCATGTACTGAACATGTACCTCAACCAAAAGCCCTCATCAAATTCATCATCCAAATCTGATTTGTAGCTCTATAATAGACCTGGTGTATATGATCACATTCTTGCAAACCTTCCTTAACTTCAACAACAAGAGACTAGCATTTTCATCAAACTTTTCTTTAGTCTCACATGCATAGTTTTGGATTAGTCAACAACCCTAACTTGAAGTAATCATAACATTGTACCTATAATGTATAAATATCTGAAACTGATACACAATTTTCTTCAGTGTTTTTTATGCAATTAACCCAGGTGTCACTACTTGGAACCTCTCAGAAAAGAAGTTATAGCAAAAATGGCATACCTTGTTGAATTCTGGCTTATTCTAGAGAGCGACCTTGTAGAGCATGCCCTGCACATAATATTTGTTGAATTGATATAAAATTGTTACACAACATACTAAAGACTGCACCCTAACCAACACATTTTCTTTCACTGAATTTGGATCTGTTATGAAGAAGTTATGACATTTTTACTTGAAACACCTTAGAAAGCACCATCAAAAGAATTTATCCTTCCTTGCATTTCGGCCTTCTTTTCTTCACCTTCCCGCAAAATTTTGGCTTAGATATCCTTGGTTAGCTCAGACACCTATAGATATTCAATATGCTCAAGTTTGATTTAAATGAGAGAGCATTGCCTCTTATTTATACTCTCCAAGTAGCTTCCTTAAAAACATCTTCTAGGTCACTTAGCCCCACTTTCCTTATTTTAGGGTTAACCCACTTCTAATTTCTCCATTAAATTTATTATTGAAATAATTTATTTTTTATTCACTTTGAATTATAATACAATCATTAATTCACTTTATTATTTACCTTTTAAAATATCTTAAACCACTTTGACTACTTTGACCTTTTGGGGTTTCTAGATGACATATGAGGGTCCTCCAACTTCGTAAGGCCATAACTCTCAAACCGTGAGGATTTATGTGACGTTCCACATACCACCAGAAATGGAATGACATGTAATATCCATATAGAATAGTATTATCTAAAATTATATCATAACTCATATTTTTATCCATCAAACAAACTTGGGTCCATTACCCAAACCTGGGGTCTCCAACTTCTCATGGCCATACCTCTCTAACCGTGAGGACTTATGTGAGGTTCCACATACAACAGGAAATGGAATGACAAGCACTATCCATCTAGGATAGTTTTTTCTGACAAATTCATTGTCCTTCATCTCATTATTCCACAATTAAGCATGGGTTCTCTTACTCCACAACACATATTCCCGTGAAGGCTTTCACCATAAGGGGACCACTTTGGATTTCATCCATATTTACTTCTTATCAACCATGACAAGACAATAATGAGTCATCTTTACATCAAAAAATCTTGGGTCTATTACCCAAATCTTTGTGTTGTGGGGCTTTCTTAAAGGGTTGACATCAATGACAACCAACCTTAATAAACAATCTCCCCCTTTGGCATTGATGGAAACATTCTGATGCAATACTGAAATCATATCACTCATGCTCCCCCTGGAACCATGCCTCTGTCCTCTGTATCTAATAAATTTTCCTCTGTCCTCTACATATGATAAATATGCTCCCCCTGGAACCATGCCTCTATCCTCTGCATCTAATACATCTCTCCCCCTTTATCATCATTGTCAAAGGTATTTTTCCATCTGGGGCTACTCCCCCTGAATGAATTGTCCTCTTAGGGTGCTTCCTCGTGTACATCTAAGACATATAAGATAAGAATTAAAAAATAATTCAAAAAGCATTCATTTTGGAGTATAAATAACTCCAAGTCTTTGGCGAAGATATTCAAAGGCTTCCCATGGAAGTGGTTTTCTAAATATGTCTGCCACTTGTTCTTTTGTGCCCACATACTCAACTTGGATGTTCTTTTCTGCAACTTGTTCCCGTAGAAAGTGATACATGAGTGGAATGTGCTTCGTCTTGGAGTGCATCACCGGGTTTTTTTGAGATACTGATGGCACTTGTATTATCATAATATATTGGAATGGGCTCATCATACTCAACCTGTATATTTGTCAAAGTTTGTTTCATCCAAAGAACCTGTGTACAACATGTTGCTGCTGCAATATACTCGTCCTCGGTTGTAGATAGAGATATTGATGATTGTTTATTGCTTATCCATGATACCAAACACTCACCTAAGTAGAACACTGCTCCACTGGTGCTTTGTCAGTAATCAATACAACCTACCCAATCTGCATCTATGTAGGCAATAAGTGATAGATATTTTCCTTTTGGATACCATAATCCAAACTCTTTTGTTACTTTGAGATATCTGAAAATCCTCTTTACTGCTAATACATGTGATTCCTTTGGTGCTGCTTGAAATCGTAGCACCTTTCCAACTACTTGCATTACATATGGTCTAGATGCTGTCACATATAATAGGTTGCCAATCATTGACCTATATTTCCTATGATATGTAGACTTCAAATCATCATATTTGCTCAACTTACAACTGGTTTGCATGGGAGTGATAACTAGTTTGCAATCTTCCTTTCTGAACCTCTTTAGCATTTCTCTGATATACTTGGTTTGAGAAATAAAAATTCCTTGGTTGCTTTGACGTATCTGAAGTCTCAGAACGAAGGACAGTTCTCCAAGTAGCAACATTTCAAATTCATTATGCATGTCTTTTGCAAATTTCTGGCTTAACCTGTCATCATCACTACCAAAAATAATATCATCAACATAAACTTCAATTAATAAAATATTACCTTGACTTACCTTGATGTAGAGGTTGTTGTTTGCACTTCCTTTTCTGAACCCTGCCTGCTACAAATACTTATCTAGTCTGGAGTACCATGCTCTAGGAGCTTGTTTTAGACCATACAAGGTCTTCTTTAATTTACATACATAGTTTGTGTTCTCTGACAACTAAAATCCTTCTGGTTGTTCAATATAGAATTCTTCTTCAAGTTCCCCATTCAGAAAAGATGATTTTATGTCCATCTGATATACTTTAACATTTTTGGAGCATGCATAAGCTAAAAGAAACGGATTGCTTCCATTCTGGCAACTGGGGAAAATGTCTCTTCAAAGTCAATTCCTTCAATCTATGCATATCCTTTACATACCAATCTAGCTTTGATCCTTGTAACCTGTCCATCTTCATTCAATTTATTCCTGAAAACCCATTTTGTGTCGATCACATTCTTATTCTTTTGTCTTGGAACCAATACCCAAGTGTCATTTTTCTGCACTTGGTCCAATTCTTCATCCATGGCCTTATTCCAAAATTCATCCTTGCTGGCTTCTTCAAAACAATTTGGTTCAATTGTAGATAAGAGTGCTAGGTGTGTTTGTTTTGGTGAAGAGATTTTTCTTCTAGTATCAACTCCTACATCTTTGTTTCCAATAATCTGATTTGAAAGGTGATTCTTCTGTACTCATTTTCTAGGTGTCTTTGGAGATACTTTCTGAACTTGCTCTTCTACTTCTGTCGGATTCTCTTCATATTCATCTTCCTCTTCTACTTCTTTTTCATCTTCTTCTTCAAAAAGTTGTTCGATTGATTTGTTTTCTTCTTCCTTTGATTTTGGTCTGCCTGTTTCATCAATTGTTACATTGACACTTTCCACAACTTTGTTCAATCTTAGATTGTAACATTCGTATGATTTCCTTGTACTTGAGTAACCAACAAGTATTTCTTTGTCCACACGAGAGTCAAACTTTCTCATTCTTTCATCTTCTCTTTTGATGTAGCTTTTGCTTCAAAAAACTATGAAGTGCTTCACATTTGTTGGTCTTCCTTTCCATAGCTCGTAGGGAGTTTTATCAGTGTTGTTTCTGAGCATTACTATGTTTTGAATGTGAACTGTTGTATGCACTACCTGTATCCAAAATATATCTGTCAATTTGGAATCCATTAGCATTGTTCGATCCATTTCTTGTATTGTCCTGTTCTTTCTTTTACCAACTCCATTCTGTTGAGGTGTCCTAGCAATGAAGAATTTCCTTTTTATTCCACGACTACTACAGTATTCCACAAATTCTTTTGAAGTGAACTCTCCTCCATTATCAGATCTCAAACATTTGATTCTTGAATCGATCTCATTTTCAACCATTTCCTTGTAGATCTTGAAGTTTTCAAAAGATTATGACTTGTTCTTGAGAAAGCAAACTGCAGACATTCTTGTATAATCATCAACTAATAACATAAAGTATTTTTCACCTTTTAAGCCCTTTATTGTAGTTCGTCCAATTAGATCAGTGTGCACAATTTCTAGTGGTCTTGTTGTTGAATATTCCTTTGATTTGAACCTAGTCTTTGTTTTCTTTCCTTGTTGACAATGCTTGCATAAAGTGTTGGTTGGTTTCGTGATTTGGGGAATTTCTCTGACTGCTTCTCTTTTTTTGACTTTGACAAGGTTATCAAAATGCATGTGACCCATTCTTCTATGCCATAGCCATATTTCATCTTCCTTTCCTAGACAACACTTTTCATTTCCAATTTCACTTAACACATATATGTTGTTTGAAGTTCTTGCAGCTGTACTGACCAATTTCCATGAACCTTCTTTTCTTATCTCACACTTTTCTGAATCGAAAGTAAGTTTATGACCTTGGTCACACATTTGACTCATTATTGTTCCCAATTCAGACTGTGCCTTCTCCAATGATTTTGGATGAATTATCATTTTCGAAGGAGACTGATCCATTTTTTTCTTTTTGTAATGTAAGAAATTTGTCTTTATCACCTGTCATGTGTTTTGAACATCCAGTGTCAACATACCAACTATTTTTCTTTTTCTTAGCTTGTAGAGAGACTGTGCATTCTTCAATGTTATTACTCATCTTTCTTTCTTAACCATGTCATTTTCTGAGGTTCTTGTTTGTGACTATTGTTATTCTATTGAGGTTCTTTAGGAAGGACTGTCATTTTTCAATCCTTGGCCATGTGTCCAAAATTGTTACATTTGCAACATTCCACTTCAGTGGTCAAAGATTCAAACCTATTGTAACTTCTTCTTTGTGTGTCACTAG
Organism: Picea engelmannii; assembly: GCA_009831015.1. Lineage (NCBI taxonomy): Eukaryota > Viridiplantae > Streptophyta > Pinopsida > Pinales > Pinaceae > Picea > Picea engelmannii. Next base: position 29,775 of record ML785679.1, on the reverse strand, counting down.
GTATCCTTGAATAATCCCTTTGTGTATAACTCTGAAAGTTGTTACTGTTCCTGTTGTTAGTTCTACAATTCACAACTTTATGTCCAAAATTATTACATGCATAACATTAACCAAAAAATATAATTTGATACCTAGGAGTTGAAGATCTTATGAAAGGAGGTGTTCTTATAAATCCTTCTTCTTCTTTAGGCCTATCTATCTATTGTTGATTCTGAAATGTGAATCTTCTTGGTGGAGGAGTGTCCCTGTAATCTTTCTTGAATATCTTCCTATCATCTTTGATTGTTTCTCCATAGCTCTTTGGATTTGTTTCCTTCTCTGTTGTTTTGGAGCTTGATCCCTTTTCTTTCTGATTATATCCAAGTCCAGACTTGTCAAGATGAGATTTTTGACTGTTGATAATGTCATCCAGAACTTTTGAGCTATTCTGCATATTTTTCTTTTGAATATCCTTTCTTAGTGTGACAACCTCTGCTTCAAAGTTTCCAATGATCTTGTCCTTTTATTCTAGTTTTTTTTAGTGCTTCTTCAATTATTTTATCTTATATTTGAACCTTCAATTTTGTAATCATTTGTTCTAGTTCTCATGTGTCCTTTTTCTTGTCTAGTTCTTCTTGTAGTTTCTTGTTTTTCTTCTTCTCTCTTTTGATAACTTCTATGGCACACATTAATTCTTCTCGATAGTCAACTTCTGCCTCTTCAATTTCTTCTTTGATTTCTTCACATTCTTCTTCGGCTTCTTCATATTCTTCTTCGGAGTCTTCTTTGTCAGATTCTTTTACTGCCATGAATATAACTCTTCCTGTCTCATTGTCACTAACTTAATCTTCATCTGATGATGAGATGTCTTCTTTGGTGTATAAGCTTTTCTTGAAAAAATTCTTTGTAGTTCTTTTGCATTTATATGTGTTTTTTCCTTTTGAGTAACCGTCATCATTTCTCTTTTTATTATGAGGACATTTGTTATAAAAATGACCATTACCATCACAATTAAAACAAATTAGAGGGAGCTTACCTCTATACCTATCGTTGGTTCCCTTGTTTAGTCTTTTGACAAAGTTGGCCACTTCTCCATCATCTTCCGAGGCGTCACTGTTGTTGCTATATTCTTCTTGTTCCTTTTTCTTTTTCTTTGATCTTTTGGATACCTTGAAGGCTGCTTCTTTTACATTTGGATTTTCCTGCTCAGTTCTCATTTCATATGTTGTGAAGATTCCATGAAGTTCATCCATGCTTATTGAGTCCATATCCGATCTTTCTTCTAGTGCTGATATCTTAGGGTTGAATCTCATAGGAAGAGGTATTAGTATCTTTTGAACAATTACAGATTCTTCAATTTCTTCTCCCAATCCTATGATTGCATTCATTTTTCCATCGACTCGTAAGAAGTAGGTTGTGATATCTTCATCTTCCTTCATTTTTAGTTGTTCGAACTGACCCCTGTAAGTCTGAAGCTTTGCTACTTTGAATTTTGTATCTCCTTCATAAATATTTTTAAGTTTGTCCAAAATATCTTTAGCGGATTTACTGTGTGCAGGTTTGGTGAATATTGTATCACTGAGACCATTCAAAAGTGCATTTGTGGCTTTGGAATTATTCTCACCGAGTTTTACTTCTTTGTCATTTGTTGGTGGAACTGTTGGTGTAAATCCATGTGCTTGTATATATGTCCTCATCCTTATGCTCCAAAAAACATACTGCTTTCCATCAAACTGTGGTATTCCATTTTTATATGAGTTGGTTCTCTCCATGATCTACCTTTCAATGGTTAAATTGATTTATGAAGGAACCTCCTCTGATACCAATTGTTGGATTACTGAGAGGGGGGGTGAATCAGTAATAGAGAAATTTAATATTTTTTAACCATATAATCCAAGTGTTATATCAATGAAGCATTATCATCCAATAACTGCAGAGTAAATAAGCAATGAACAAATGAAAAAACATACACATACACAGTACACCAGTGTTTTACATTGAAACCCAAATCGGGAGAAAACCAAAGAATGTTTTTTCTTATATGTCTTGAAGAATTACATTCATTGGAAGCACCAACTTCCTTTTTTTTATAGCTGCAACTAGAAGGAGGCTCCAACCCCCTAGTTTCTTAGGCTACAACCTGAGGGAAGCTCCAAATCCCCAATTCTTTGGCTACAACTAGAAAGGAGGATACAACCCCCTATGTTCTCTAACTACAACCATAAGTTGGCTACAACCACCTGTCCTTGCCCCGTCCTACCACCCTGAAGTAGAAGTAGAATGATGGAACCAATGTCAACCTCTCACTATGAGATATACCGCTATAAACATGTACCAATAAATCTGAACCATGCATCAACCATGCATCAACCTGTAATCAACTTGTACCATAAACAAGTGCATCAACCATGCACCAACCTGTACCAAATATCTTGTAATCAACCTATACCCTAAACAAGTGCATCCAACCATGTACCAAGTATGTACCAATCATGTGTCAACTACTCATCAACTATGACTCATCAATATGTACCAACATCATCAACTATACACCTCATGTATGTGCCAACTCATCAACTACTTGTCTCAACCAT
>ML785679.1:0-27102 GCA_009831015.1 Picea engelmannii | reverse complement strand
TTTCCTAGACAACACTTTTCATTTCCAATTTCACTTAACACATATATGTTGTTTGAAGTTCTTGCAGTTGTACTGACCAATTTCCATGAACCTTCTTTTCTTATCTCACACTTTTCTGAATCGAAAGTAAGTTTATGACCTTGTTCACACATTTGACTCACATTTGACTCATTCTTGTTCCCAATTCAGACTGTGCCTTCTCCAATGATTTTGGATGAATTATCATTTTCGAAGGAGACTGATCCATTTTTTTCTTTTCGTAATGTAAGAAATTTGTCTTTATCACCTGTCATGTGTTTTGAACATCCAGTGTCAACATACCAACTATTTTTATTTTGCTTATCTTGTAGAGAGACTGTGCATTCTTCATTGTTATTACTCATCTTGCTTTCTTAACCATGTCATTTTCTGGGGTTCTTGTTTGTGACTATTGTTATTCTGTTGAGGTTCTTTAGGAAGGACTGACATTTTGCAATCCTTGGCCATGTGTCCAAAATTTTTACATTTGCAACATTCCACTTCAGTGGTCAAAGATTGAAACCTGTTGTAACTTCTTCTTTGTGTGTCACTAGGTATCCTTGAATAATCCCTTTGTGTATAACTCTGAAAGTTGTTACTGTTCCTGTTGTTAGTTCTACAATTCACAACTTTATGTCCAAAATTATTACATGCATAACATTAACCAAAAAATATAATTTGATACCTAGGAGTTGAAGATCTTATGAAAGGAGGTGTTCTTATAAATCCTTCTTCTTCTTTAGGCCTATCTATCTATTGTTGATTCTGAAATGTGAATCTTCTTGGTGGAGGAGTGTCCCTGTAATCTTTCTTGAATATCTTCCTATCATCTTTGATTGTTTCTCCATAGCTCTTTGGATTTGTTTCCTTCTCTGTTGTTTTGGAGCTTGATCCCTTTTCTTTCTGATTATATCCAAGTCCAGACTTGTCAAGATGAGATTTTTGACTGTTGATAATGTCATCCAGAACTTTTGAGCTATTCTGCATATTTTTCTTTTGAACATCCTTTCTTAGTGTGACAACCTCTGCTTCAAAGTTTCCAATGATCTTGTCCTTTTATTCTAGTTTTTTTTAGTGCTTCTTCAATTATTTTATCTTATATTTGAACCTTCAATTTCGTAATCATTTGTTCTAGTTCTCGTGTGTCCTTTTTCTTGTCTAGTTCTTCGTGTAGTTTCTTGTTTTTCTTCTTCTCTCTTTTGATAACTTCTATGGCACACATTAATTCTTCTCGATAGTCAACTTCTGCCTCTTCAATTTCTTCTTTGACTTCTTCACATTCTTCTTCGGCTTCTTCATATTCTTCTTCGGAGTCTTCTTTGTCAGATTCTTTTACTGCCATGAATATAACTCTTCTTGTCTCATTGTCATTGACTTCATCTTCATCTAATGATGAGATGTCTTCTTTGGTGTATAATCTTTTCTTGAAAAAATTCTTTGTAGTTCTTTTGCCTTTATATGTGTTTTTTCCTTTTGAGTAACCGTCATCATTTCTCTTTTTATTATGAGGACATTTGTTATAAAAATGACCATTACCATCACAATTAAAACAAATTAGAGGGAGCTTACATCTATACCTATCGTTGGTTCCCTTGTTTAGTCTTTTGACAAAGCTGGCCACTTCTCCATCATCTTCCGAGGCGTCACTGTTGTTGCTATATTATTCTTGTTCCTTTTTATTTTTCTTTGATCTTTTGGATACCTTGAAGGCTGCTTCTTTTACATTTGGATTTTCCTGCTCAGTTCTCATTTCATATGCTATGAAGATTCCATGCAGTTCGTCCATGCTTATTGAGTCCATATCCGATCTTTCTTCTAGTGCTGATATCTTAGGGTTGAATCTCATCGGAAGAGGTATTAGTATCTTTTGAACAATTACATATTCTTCAATTTCTTCTCCCAATCCTATGATTGCATTCATTGTTCATCGACTCGTAAGAAGTAGGTTGCGATATCTTCATCTTCCTTCATTTTTAGTTGTTCGAACTGACCCCTGTAAGTCTGAAGCTTTGCTACTTTGACTTTTGTATCTCATTCATAAATATTTTTAAGTTTGTCCCAAATATATTTAGCGGATTTACAGTGTGCAACTTTGGTGAATATTGTATCACTGAGACCATTCAAAAGTACATTTGTGGCTTTGGAATTATTCTCACCGAGTTTTACTTCTTTGTCATTTGTTGGTGGAACTGTTGGTGTAAATCCCTGTGCCTGTATATATGTCCTCATCCTTATGCTCCAAAAAACATACTTCTTTCCATCAAACTGTGGTATTCCATTTTTATATGAGTTGGTACTCTCCATGATCTACCTTTCAATGGTTAAATTGATTTATGAAGGAACCTCCTCTGATACCAATTGTTGGATTACTGAGAGGGGGGGTGAATCAGTAATAGAGCAATTTAATCCTTTTTAACCATATAATCCAAGTGTTATATCAATGAAGCATTATCATCCAATAACTGCAGAGTAAATAAGCAATGAACAAATGAAAAAACATACACATACACAGTACACCAGTGTTTTACATGGAAACCCAAATCGGGAGAAAACCAAAGAATGTTTTTTCTTATATGTCTTGAAGAATTACATTCATTGGAAGCACCAATTTCCTTTTTTTTCCAGCTGCAACTAGAAGGAGGCTCCAACCCCCTAGTTTCTTAGGCTACAACCTGAGGGAAGCTCCAAATCCCCAATTCTTTGGCTACAACTAGAAAGGAGGATACAACCCCCTATGTTCTCTAACTACAACCATAAGTTGGCTACAACCACCTGTCCTTGCCCCATCCTACCACCCTGAAGTAGAAGTAGAATGATGGAACCAATGTCAACCTCTCACTATGAGATATACTGCTATAAACATGTACCAATAAATCTAAACCATGCATCAACCATGCATCAACCTGTAATCAACTTGTACCATAAACAACTGCATCAACCATGCACCAACCTGTACCAAATATCCTGTAATCAACCTATACCCTAAACAAGTGCATCCAACCATGTACCAAGTATGTACCAATCATGTGTCAACTACTCATCAACTATGACTCATCAATATGTACCAACATCATCAACTATACACCTCATCTATGTGTCAACTCATCAACTACTTGTCTCAACCATGTACTCAACATGTACCTCAACCAAAATACCTCATCAATTTCATCATACAAATATGATTTGTAGTTCTGTAATAGACCTGGTGTATATGATCACATTCCTGCAAACCTTACTTAACTTCAACAACAAGAGACTAGCATTTTCATCAAACTTTTCTTTAGTCTCACATGCCTAGTTTTGGATTACTCAACAACCCTAACTTGAAGTAATCATAAATTTGTACCTGTAATGTATAAAGATATGAAACTGATACACAATTTTCTTCAGTTTTGTTTATGCAATTCCTCCAAGTTTCACTACCTGGAACCTCTCAAAAAAGGAGTTATAGCAAAAATGACATACCTTGCTGAATTTTGGCTTATTCTAGAGAGCGACCTTGTAGAGCATTCCCCGTACGAAATATTTGTTGAATTGATCTGAAATTGCTACACAACATACTATAGACTGTACCCTAACCAACACATTTTGTTTCACTGAATTTGGATATGTTATGAAGAATTTATGACATTTTTACCCGAAACACCTTAGAAAGCACCGTCAAAAGAATTTATCCTTCCTTGGATTTCGGCCTTCTTTTCTTCACCATCCCTCAGAATTTTGGCTTAGATATCCTTGGTTACCTCAAAAACCTATAGATATTCAATATGCATGAGTGTGATTTAAATGAGAGAGCATTGCCTCTTATTTATACTCTCCAAGTAGCTTTCTTAAAAACATCTTCTAGGTCACTTGGCCCCACTTTCCTTATTTTAGGGTGAACCCACTTCTAATTTCTCCATTAAATTTATTATTGAAATAATTTATTTTGCATTCAATTTGAATTATAATACACTCACTAATTCACTCTATTATTTACCTTTTAAAATATCTTAAACCACTTTGACTACTTTGACCTTTTGGGGCTTCTAGATGACATATGAGGGTCCTCCAACTTCGGAAGGCCATAACTCTCAAACCGTGAGGAGTTATGTGACGTTCCACATACCACCAGAAATGGAATGACATGTACTATCCATATAGAATAGTATTATCTGAAAATATATTATAACTCATAATGTTATACATCAAACAAACTTGGGTCCATTACCCAAACCTGGGGTATCCAACTTCTCATGGCCATAACTCTCTAACCGTGAGGAGTTATGTGACGTTCCACATACCACCGGAAATGGAATGACAAACACTATCCATATAGGATATTTTACCTGACAAATTCATTGTCCTTCATCTCATTATTCCACAATTAAGCATGGGTTCTCTTAATCCACAAAGCATCTTCCCATGATGTCTTTCACCATAAGGGGAACACTTTGGAGTTCATCGATCTATACTTCTTATCAAACATGACAAGACAATAATGAGTCATCTTTACATCAAACAATCTTGCGTCCATTACCCAAACCTTTGTTCTGAGGGGATTTATTCAAGGGTTGAAATCAATGACAACCAACCTTAATAAACACCAACGCCTCTTGCATATGCACATCAGTGCACCAACACAGCCCCACAGTAGCCACCTGGGCGCTTTAAAAAATTAGAACGCACACCATTCACGATTTGAGAAAGCACTAGCAATTTTTGGGCATTTTTTCTTATGTTTTTGGGTAGTGCACTCTCCACCACTACACCAGTGTGTTAGCACGCTTTTCATCAGCTTGTAGGGGTGCTTTAACAAATGAGCAACACTCCCCAACTAAATCTAGAAGAGCACCGAGCCCTTTTGGGAGCTTGAGACAACCCAGGGCATCTGTGTTTGCACCCAACCATTGCCTAAAAACGAAAATTGAACCATACAAATGAAATAAATGAAGAAGAGCACTAACCTGGTCCAAATGGCGAGGAAAATGATTGACCGTAGCTCCAGCACCAAACAATGCAAGATTCACCTCCAAAGCACAAATTCTCCACTGCTACAAAACTTTGCACAAATGAAATGGTAAATGATATTTTTACCCCATTTTACTATTATAAATTTCATTTTTTCCTAAGATATAGTTATTTTTGGGTTTTGAAGATATTTTGGAGGCCTTATTAATACCCTAGAATGCAGTTTTGACATTATTGGCAGGTTTCAGAGCAGTTTTGTTCATTTTTTCATCTTGTCACATTCACGAGCATAGTCTTAGTTCATTCTCAAGCTCAAACACACAAGAACGTGTCGGGTAAACTTTTATCTCTTTTTCAGACCCGCATGGATACACGAAAAAGGTACCCCTTGGAGTCGTCTTTAAGCTCTTTTCAGACTCTCTAAACATGAAACGATTTCCGAGTGATCTTGCTTCCTTTCCCACTCGTTAAAAGGTTTGAAAGGGAATCTTTCGAGTGATAATTTATCTCTTTTTTGGCCTCACAAGACTAACATTACGAAAAAGGACCACACTGGAGTCGTCTTTAAGTCATTTTCAGACTCTCTAAATATGAAAAACCACCGATTTTACCTTCTTTGGACTTGTTAAACAATCATACATTGAAGGGCCCATACATGACACAACCATTACTTCTTCCAGTTCGTTAAACAAAGGAAGAGGGACTTACCGAAGGTGAGTTATATCAAGCATGTGTTACCCTCCTCGAGCTCGTTAAATTAAAAAGAGGTACTCATCTATCTGGATGGGGGAAAAATTGAAGGAAGCAAGCCAAGAAGTTTTTGAGAACATTACCAGTAATCCTTACAGTCACCCTTGAACATGTCATTTTGTCTTTGCACGCATTTCAATATGATAAAACTCTGCATTTAACCAATCCTTTGAGTTTCCTTACTCCTTTGGGTCACCCCACGAAAGTCACAGTGTCCACTGCATTGTCAAGTTTTGGTCCTTGTCAAGTTTATGTTGTCATGCCTTAGTGTTCAAGGGAAGTATCTACCTCAAGAGTCAACCATCACAAATTCCTTTTTCAAACTTATGATCTCATAAGGGAGATATTATTGAAGCATCAACATTCTATGTGTGGATTATTTGAGCAAGGGTCTGGACAAAGAGAGCTTGGTGAAGATGTTGCACCTATATCCATGGATGTAAGCATCTCACTTTGTTTTCATTAATATAAATATATGCTTGGCTCGTTTCCTTTAAATTTTTTGTACGTTTCATAAACTTGTTTCTTTCATAGATCCATTATGAAGCTAATCATGGTAGAGTAGGGAGTATGTCTCATTGTTGTTGCTCATTGTATTGCAAGACCTTCTGAAGAACTTGGATATCAAGATCAGTCTAGATCGAGAAAAGACAAACATCGGTAAAAAGGTATTTACTCTTCTTCCTTCTTCTTATTTGGATAGTTTAGCTTCATGAAAAGGAAATTCAGTGTCCACAATAACACTTTTATGTCTTGGTCTTAAGAGTCTAGAGCCTAAGAGAGAATCCACTTGTCCGCAGGGGGATTTCTCTGTAACAGAAATTGGCAACTACACTAGGGAAGGAAATCCCATATCTATTTCCTTGGTTTTTACCTACTCTTTTACCACATTTCAGATCACTTTTACTAGTTGTTCATCATCCATTTGCCTTCTCCTACCTTCACTAGCAATTTCACCAATTTTCATGCATTCTGGGTGAGTTTTTGCATGGTTTTTGGCTCTTTTTTTCTGAGTTTATGGGAGGACCAACGCCCCCATGTAAGACATACCAGAGCACCAACAAACCACTACAGTGTTTTAGGGAGCATTGCAACACTCTGTGCACCCTTCTGGGGGAGCACTAGTCTCTTTTTTGAGAGTTTTTGCCTTCTTCTGCTCAGTCTTTTGCAACCTTTTTTGTAGAGATATTTACCGAGAGTCTGTGGTTGGTTTGTGAAGTTGTTTGGATTGTTTTTTGATGTTTTTTTATGCTTGCCAATCCCTATTGTCTTTCTTGGAGCTTGAAACCTTTTTCAGAAATGTGAAATTTCCTTTTCTAGCTATTTTTTTTACAGGAGAGTTTTGAGTGATTTCTCTTTCTTCCTATCATTTCTTGGATTCTTCTCTGCATTTTATTTTATTCTTTGAATTCTTGATTGGTTTTAGAATCCTTTATGGTGTTATTTCTTGACAGAAAAATTCTCTACTTGTTTTCTTTCATACCTCATTGCCTTGAGTGCATGCTTTGTTTGTATCCCTTTTGCTTTGTGTCTTTTGCATCTGCATAGTACTCTTTCTCTTGACTGAAAGTAGTGGAGCATTGAATGTTTTGTATTTAATTTATGTATACATAATAATCAAACAAAGAAGATAAATTCATTCTTGCTTTTGGGTAGTGAAACTAACTTGCATTTGAAGTAGTAGAATTGCATGTTTTTGGCATTTTGGGACATTGTGCATCTGGAATGATGAATGTTTTCTCCTTCTCGTAGCATAACTTTCATCGAAATGAAAAGATTTCATATTCATATATTTTCATAACTTTCAAGTCAGTCAAAACACCATATTGTCCACACCATTTTCCTTTTGAGTAACAACAACCTTAAAAATCAAACGCTAAACTAAAAATTGATTAGAAATTTTTATATTTTCTGGTAGCAAACCTACATCAGATTAGTTGTAGGGATTTGGAATAGGTGTGAAAGATAACTTTCCAAATATGAAAAAAAACATAGGATCTTGTGTTAGGGAGCAGTGAAATCCAATTGTTACATTTTGTCCTGGGAAGCCCTTCTCACACAAGGCTCAAACCTGAGGTCACATTAAGACTGGCAAAGTTACTCACCCTGCTTTGTTGGTCTTAGTGTAGAGATTGCGCATATTATGGAGGTCACTTGAAGGTATACCCACAATGATGAGTGGAATCCTTTCAATTTGATTTTGGGCTAGATACCCTGCCCTTGCACGTGGATTAGACTGTTGACTGTTTCCCTAGGAATCACTATTGTAGTTGGTAACCTTAGTGGCCTATCTCTTTAGGGTATTTACACAAGGTGACTTTGGAGGGGAAATTCTTCACGGTACCTGGAATCGACATTGGCCAGACTCACTCGAGCTCCTTGGAGGGGAAATTCTTCACGGTACCTGGAATCGACATTGGCCAGACTCACTCGAGCTCCTTGGAGGGTATACCCACGATTATGTGTGGGAGCTTGCACCAGGGTGTGAGTCCGTTAAGAAGGTCATCAACGTAAATTTTCCACCCTCTCTATCTCATCCCCTTCTTACTTTGTTTCCGTGATGTTGAATTTCATCACCAACTAGTGTGCTCGTTGGGAGAAGGTTTTGTTTGCTTGCTTGCTTACTAGATTTTTAGCATGTGTTGTTCGTTCTCCCTAGCAGAATCTAGGTTGGATCTTTATTTTTTATGGCGTCAGTTCCCGGAATGACCAATGAAGGAACCCCTTTGCTAGGGGAAACCTTTGTTTTTCCTTCTTATGGAAACGTTGGTCCTGCTTACATCGCTACTTTGAGCCTTCCAGGTCTCACAATTGGGTTACCGGTATGGTTGGTTTCCACTCCAGTGATCTTGAAGAGTGCCAAAGTGCCAAAGTGTTTCTTCCATCGGTCGATCCCACTCCTCCTTTGAGGAGTGTCAAAGTGACTGATCCAGTTCCTTCCTCGATCAGTCCCACCCTTCATCCGAAGAGTGTTAAAGTGATTGATCCAGTTCCTTCCTCAGTCAGTCCCACCCTTCATCCGAACAGTGCCAAAGTGGTTGTTCTGGTTCTTTATTCGGTCAATTCCACTCTTCCTCTGAAGAGTGCCAATGTGGTCGATTTGATTCCATCATCGATCGACCCTACTCTCCCTCTAGAGAGTAAACCTGATTCTACCCATGTTTTTCTCGTTGATACAGAATCTACCGTGCTGGGGGGCATTCCTCTTTCTCTCGTGAAACCCCCTCCAAGAAATGAGGCCATCCTTTTTTATTGGGGTGTGCTAACTAGACCTCATCTTCCCTCTCACATTCCTTTCAAGATGACAGTATAGGTTTGGGGTTGGTACATTCCTTATGCGCTGATAGATGAAGGTTTGTCCATTAGTAATTTTTCCTCTATTTCTTGGCAAGCTTTGAGTTATCCTTAGCTTGTTTTGGTTACCCAGACTCTGTTTTCTTTTAACAGAAGAACCAGTCACCCTTTAGGGATCCTTCCTCAGTTGCCTGTAACTTTGGGAGGGAAAACTATCTTTATTTATTTTATGGTAGTCCAAGACCCCTTGGATTTCGATTTACTCCTTGGGCGAGGTTATGTCTATGCCATGAAAGTGATTGTTTCCAATATCTTTCATGTGGTATATTTCCCTCACGATGGAAGAATGGTGACTATTGATCAACTTTTGTTTGTTGGCCCTGATTTGACCATCAACCCAATGACCTCCCTAAATGGGTCTTATATGCAGTCGATATCACCCCTGCCACAGGTCAATTATGTGGCATTGTCTCCCATGACTTCAACTTTTGATGACTTAGATTCGGTAGTTGACATGGTGATCTCTTCGGTAGGGCTATTGGAGCCTGATATCCTTACCCCTATCACAGACCCCGACATGTGTTCCTTCCAGAGCATTGTTCTTCTATCCAGTAAAGATCTCTTGGAAGCCATGATGAAGTTTTTTCCCTTGACATGGTGTCCTTCCAGAGCGTTATCCTCTTGGAAGCCATGATCAAGAAGATTTTACGAGCATAGTTTCTCTTCTTTGTGGAAATCTCGTTAAAAAATGAAATAGAGGCTATGAGCATAGTTTTCCTCTCTGTAGCAAGCTCATTAAAAAATGAAACAAAAATCTGGGGACTATACCCGAAGCCTTGAGCATAGTCCTTTTTCTGTGTCAAGCTCGTTAAAAAATGAAACAGTCAACTCTCCTGTCAGGTCGAGTCTTTCACCAGATTTCGTAGATGTCAAGTTGAGTCTTTCGTTAGGTCTCGTATTTGAACCCTCATTTCATCCACCCTTATCCTTTTTCTCCATATAGTAGGGAAATTGGTGAAAACCTCAAATTCGGTGCATGAATTGAAGCTTGGGGGGGCATGTCTCCAACCTTTGATTATCATTCTGGAGTTATTCCACTAGCTTTTCAAGCTGGGGGCAGAGTACCAACCATCCTTGGGTATCCCAACCTTTGGAATTTACGTTGAGAATTTACAAGCATAGTTTAATTTTGTTTCAAGCTTGTCTAAAAATGAAACCAATACCGAGCTTAGTCTTTGTTATTTCTCGTACTCGTAAAAACATGAGAATGAAACCGAGCAACCTTTTATCTCTTTTTCGGGATCGCATGGATATACGAAAAAGGAATCCCCTAGAGTCTTCTTTAAATCTCTTTTCAGACTCTCTAAACATGAAAATATTTCCAAGTGACCTTGCTTCCTTTCACACTCATTAAAAAGTTTGAAAGGGCGTCTTTCGAGTGATAATTTATCTCTTTTTCGGCCTCGTGAGACTAACATTACGAAAAAGGACAACACTAGAGTCATCTTTAAGTTCCTTTTAGATTCTCTAAATATGAAAAATCATCGTGTTTACCTTCTGTGGACTCGTTAAACAATAATACATTGAAGGGCCCATATGGGACCGAACCCTTACTTCTTCCAGTTTGTTAAACAAAGGAAGAAGGACTTACTGAAGGTGAGTTATATCGAGCATGTGTTACCCTCCTTGAGCTCATTAAATTAAAAATAGGTACTCATCTATCTGGATGGGGGAAAACATTTGAAGGAAGCAAGCCAAGTCATTTTTGGGAACATTATAGGACACTCTTACAGTTTCCCTTGAGCACGACCCTTTGTCTTTGCATACATTTTAATCCGCTGAACCTCTGCACTGAACCAATCCTATGAATTTTCTTACTCCTTTGGGTCACCTGACGAAAGTCACTATATCCATTGCATCATCATGTTTTGTTCCATGACATGTTTCTGTTGTTGTGCCTCAGTGTTCAAGGGAAGTATCTCCCTCAAGATTCAACCATCACAAATTTCCTGTTTCAATACTCGTGTCAGTCCATGTTATTTTGATCCACCAATTACATCTTTGTGTCAATTTTGTGTCGTTGATATCGGATACATCAAGGCCCTCCTTTGACGAGTTTGTTCCTGTCGACTTCAGCACATTATCCAGGAACTAGACTTAGGAACCAGTTAGTACCTTGGGACCTGCATGCCTCAATGGCATGCCTCCTCATGTTCGATAATGGGTTTACATCATTGACCTCTGATCGGATGATTCCACAGATGTTCAACTTCAGCTCATCCATTCACATTCGTTGGAATGTAATAGAGTACCTTGGGAATCACTGACATCAATGGTGATTTCCCTCATGCTTGTTAACGGTTTACCTCATTGACCGGTAATCAAGTCGTTTCTGCCATGTTCGAAATCATCACATCTATTCACATGGTTAGATTCGTACTACATCGGGATCAGTAAGAAGACCCTGGGTTGAGTCTTCACTATTATATATACTTTTCCTAGGTTGTGACGAAGTTTCTTTTGAACATTGACACATATACTATCACATAGATCCACTTTGTATTGGTCGTTGCTATGTCTTGTCGTTTCGTAGATCCATTGTGTATTCTTCGTGGCTACAATCAATTCAGGTAATAGGAGTATAGATCCACATTGTATCTTCAATGGATATACCTTTTTGTCATTATAATTATGGTTCCACAGTGTATTTTATAGCAGCCATACCTTGAAAGTCTTTATCACTCAAGCATAGGTATGCCTTCCTTGGGTTTGAAACATGTCATAATATTTGTTTGATGGTTGTGTGAAACTTCTTCCAGGTTCTTTGAGTCCATACACTTTCTCGAAAAAGTTTACAAAGTACTTCATTCATCAGTTCCCATCTTCTGACTTTGCACTTTGGGGGGCAATCTGTTACACATTAAAATTACTCATTATAATGATGGCCTAGTGTCTTCATTACCAATGTCGCAAGTGTCACATTTTGGCTGCAAGTGTCGCAAAATCATACTGTCATCTTGCCTATGTCGTGTCTCAGACGACATTATCAAGAACACTGAAAAGACACCTCAAAATACTAGTTTTGAAGAGGAGAAATCATTTGACAGAGAGTACAAGTCTTTTTCTATAGAAACAACCACCAAAAAATCAATTTTGGAAGGAAATGCTCCCCTATACACTGTCAGGGAGTGCTAATGCTCCGTGACCTCTTTTGGGGGAGCATTCCAATGCTCTGTGCCCCATTTTGAAGGAGCGCTGGCCTTTTTTGACTGAATTTTTGGATTCTTGAGAGAAATCAGGGAAGACTCCCTTCACATATGGAGTTGGTTGGATTCAGATCTGAGGTCAAGGCTCAATCTTAGGGAAGATCCACAACTAAAGGAGAATAATACTCAACTTATCCCAAGAATCTCTTAAGTGGTTAGGCCTCTCGAATCCTATATAAGGAGGCCTCTTCATGGTGAAAGGGAGAGACATTGTAAAGCATCAAACTTATGATCTCATAAGGGAGATATCATTGAAGAATCATCACTCTATGTGTGGATTATTTGAGAAAGGGTCAGGACAAAGAGATCTTCGTGAAGTTGTTGCGCCTACATCCATGGCTGTAATCATTGCACTTTGTTTTCATTAATATAAATATATTCTTGGAATATTTCCTTTAAAGTTTGTGTACGTTTCATGAACTTGTTTCTTTCATATATCCATTATGAAGCTAATAATGGTAGATTAGGAAGTATCTTTGTTTTTTCTCATTGTATTTTAGGACCTTCCGAAGAACTTGGAGATCAATATCAGCCTAGATCGAGCAAGGACAAACATCGGTAAAAGGTATTTACCCTTCTTCTTTGATCTTCTTTGAATAGTTTAGCTTCATGCAAAGGAAATTCAATGTCCATAATAGCACTTTTTTTTCTTGGTCATAGGGGTCTAGTATACAAGAGGAAATCCAGTTGTCCACAGGGGGATTATCCTGTAACATAAATAATTTCCGTTACAGAGAAATCCCCTGGTGGACAAGTGGATTCTCTCTTGGATACTAGACCCCTATGAACAAGACAAAAAAGTGTTATTGTGGACATTGAATTTCCTTTTCATGAAATTAAACTATCCAAAGAAGAAGAAGGAAGAAGAGTAAATACCTTTTTACTGACGTTTGTCCTTGCTCGATCTAGGCTGTTCTTGATCTCCAAGTTCTTCAGAAAGTCCTAAAATACAATCAGAAGCAAAAACGATACTTCCTACTCTACCATGATTAGCTTCGTCATGGATCTATGAAAGAAACAAGTTCATCACACATGCACAAAACTTAAAGGAAACAGACCAAGCATAGATTTATATTAATGAAAACAAAGTGAGATTCTTATAGCCATGGATGTAGGTGCAACAGCTTCACCAAGCTCTTTTTGTCCATACCCTTGCTCAAATAATCCACACACAGAATGTTGATGCTTCAATGATATCTCCCTTATGAGATCATAAGTTTGATACTTCATAATGTCTCCATCTCTCCTTCCTTATGAGATCATATGTTAGGTGCTTCTCTATTTCTCCATATCATTTTACCATGAGAAGTCCTCCTTATATAAGCTTGGAAAGACCCAACTACCTTAGAGATTCTTGGGATAGGTTGAGGATCTTTCTCCTTCAGATGTGGATCCTCCCTAATATTTAGACTTGTCCTCATATTCAAATCCAACTGATTTCAAGGATAAGGGGGATTTTTCGCTGATTCTCCTCAGCAACCCAAAATTTGGTCAAATGGGCCAGCACTCCTACAAAAGGGTGCACAGAGTGTTGCAACACTCCCCCAAAGAAGGCTAGGGAGCACTGACACTCCCTGACAGTGGGTAGGGGAGCACTGCCCAAAATTCCTTCAAAAAATCCTAGCGCTCCCCCATAAGGGTGTATAGGGTGCTGCAACACACCCCCAAGGGAGGCTAGGGAGCGGTGACACTCCCTGATAGTGGGTAGGGGAGTGTTTCCTTTCAAAAATCATTTTTAAGTGGTTTTATTCATGGAAAATTCTTTGTACTCCTCATCAGATGATTTATCCTTCTTAAACCAGTCTTTGATGGTTTCTTAAGTGTCCTTATGATGTCGTTAGAGAGACTACATAGGCAGTATGGAAGTATGATGTTTGCAACACCTGCGACCAAAAATGCAACACTTGTGACACTAGTAATGACGATAATGGGTCATCATTGAAGTGAGTAATTTTGATGTGTAACAGATTGCCCCCAAAAGTACGAAGTTAGAAGACAAAAACTGATGACTGAAGTACTTTGTAGACTTTTTTGAGCAAGGGTATGGACTCAGAGAACCTGGAAGAAGCTACACACAGAATATTACCAAAATTACCCGTGTCAGTCAGTACTGAAACAAGAATTTGCGATGGTTGACTCTTGAGGTAGATACTTCGCTTGAATACTGAGACATGACAACAGAAACTTGACAAGGACCAAAACTTGATAATGCAGTGGATACAGTGACTTTCGTCAGGTGACCCAAAGGAGTAAGGAAACTCAAAGGATTGGTATAGTGCAAAGGTTCAGAGAAAAAATGTGTGAAAATATAAAATGCCATGTTCAAGGGAGACTATATGGATTATTGGTAATGTTCTCAAAAACTACTTGGCTTGCTTCCTTCAATTTTTCCCCCATACAAATAGACGAGTACCTCTTTTTAATTTAACGAGCTCGAGGAGGGTAATACCTGCTCAATATAACTCACCTTTAGTAATTCCTTCTTCCTTTGTTTAACGAACTGGAAGAAGTAAGGGTTATTTCATGTATGGGCCCTTCATTGTATGATTGTTTAACGAGTCCAGAAAAGGTAAAATCGGTGATTTTTCATGTTTAGAGAGTCTGAAAAGAAATTAAAGATGACTCCAGGGTTGTCCTTTTTCGTAATGTTAGTCTTGCAAGGCTGAAAAAGAGATAAATTATCACTCAAAGATGCCCTTTCAAAACTTTTAACAAGTGGGAAAGGAAGAAAGATCACTCGGCAATATTTTCATGTTTAGAGATTTTGAAAAGAACTTAAAGACGACTCCAGGGGGTTCCTTTTTCGTATATCCATGCGAGGCCAAAAAATAGATAAATTGTTGCTCGGATACATTCTAATATTTGTATGAGCGTGAGAAAGAACAAAGACTAAGATTGGTACTCCATCCCCAGCTTGAAATCTAGTGGCTTAATTCCATAATGCTCATCAAAGGTTGGAGACATGCGCCCCCAAGCTTCAATTCATTCACTGACTTTGAGGTTGTCACCAATTTCTATACTAGATGGAGAAAAAGGATAAGGGTGTATGAAATGAAGGTTCAAATACGATACCTAATGAAAGACTCGACTCAACATCTACAAGATCTGGAAAAAGACTCGACCTGACAGGAGAGGTGACTGTTTCATTTTTTAATGAGCTTGACACAAGAAAAGAACTATGCTCAAGGCTCCATGTTGAATCCCCGGATTTTTGTTTCATTTTTTAATGAGCTTGCTACAAAGAGGAAAACAATGCTCATGAACTCTGTTTCATTTTTTAAAGAGCTAGCCACAGAGAAGAGAAACTATGCTCATAGCCTCTGTTTCATTTTTTAACGAGCTTGCTATAGAGACGAAAACTATGCTCGTGAATTTTCTTGATCATGGCTTCCAAGAGGATAATGCTATGGAAGGACACCATGTCAAGGGAAAAAACTCGGTCATGGCTTCCAAGAGATATTCACTAGATGGAAGAAGAATTCTCTAGAAGGAACACATGTCGAGGGTCTTGTCAAGGGTAAGTATATCAGGCTCCAATAGCCCTACTGAAAATATCACCATGTCAACTACCGGATATAATTCATCGGAAGTTGAAGTCATGGGAGACAACGCCATATAATTGACCTATGGTAGGGGTGAGACCAACTGCATATAAGATCCGTTTAGGGAGGCCATTGGGTTGATGGTAAAGTCAGGGCCAACAAATGAAAGTTGATCAATAGTCATAATTATTCCATCTTGCGAGAAAGATATCACACGAAAAAGAGTGGACACAATAGATTTCATGGCATAGACATAATCTCGCCCAAGGCGTAAATCGAAATCTAAGGAGTCCTGGACTACCATAACATCAATAAAGACAATTTTCCCTCCCAAAGTTATGGGAAACTGGGGAAGGATCCCTAAAGGGCGACTCGTTCTTTTGTTAAAAGTGAACAAAGTTTGGGTAACTGGCACAAGCTGAGGATAACCCAAAGATTTCCAAGAAATAGAGGACAAAATACTAACGGACGAACCTTCATCTATCATTGTCTGAGGAACTGCCCGACCATAAACCTATACTGTAATCTTGAAAGGAGTGTGAGAGGGAAGACGAGGTCCAGTTAGCACACCCCGATAAAAAAGGATGGCCTTATTACTTGGAGGGGGTTTCACAGGAGAAAGAGGAATGCCCCCCAACATGGTAGATTATGTATCAACGAGAAAAATGTTGGCATAATCGGGTTTACTCCCTAGAGGGAGAGTAGGGCGATCGATGATGGGATCAGATTGACCACCTTGGCACTCTTTAGAGGAAGAGTGGGATTGACCAATGAAGTAACCGAAACAACCACTTCGGCACTCTTCAGATGAAGGGTGGGACTAACCGAGGAAGGAACTGGATCAGTCACTTTGACACTCTTCGGAGGAAGAGTGGTATCAACCAATGGTAGAATCAGAGCAACCACATTGGCACTCCTCAATGGAGGAGTGGGATCGATGGATGGTGGAACCAGATCGACCATGTTGGCACTCAACAAAGGAGAAGTGGGATTGACTGATGAAGTAACAACCACTTGGGTTTCATTCTCCAAGGGGAGAATGGGGTCGATAGGTGGAAACATATCGACCATTTGGGTTAGTGGTTCAATCGAGGATGAAACTAGATTCACCACCTGATCAATTGGATTGACCAATGATGGAACCGGATTGACCAATCCATCAACTAAAAATGGGTTGGGAGAAATATTACGATAACTGATTGGAAGTTGAAACTTTTTCAAAAGAGAAGAAGCCTCATCCATACGAGGACACAGGTGATAATAATGATCACCTTTGCATAACATGCAAGGAAATTTGACAATTGTCTTCTTCTTACCAAACTTAATGTCACTAGTTGATGTGGTGTCACCAACATTTCTAGTAGAGGCCAATGATGTGGAGGACTACATTCCTAAGACCTTGGGAAGACCAGGGAAATACATCAGAAGATGGTCACCCTTACAAATACTGTAAGGGAATTTGGGTTTCAGATTCTTCATTTTAATCTTGTTGACCTCATCAACACTTCTAGTACTATTAACAGTAGCTGGTTTCTTAGATCCAACATCTGATGTAGTTGGAGGCTTGGTCCTTTTAGAGTTCTTATTCTTCTTCTGTTTCCATTTCTTCTTCTTCTTATCAGCCTAGCTACGTGCTTTAGACATTTCGCTAGGAGAAGAAGGAGAAAAGGAAGGATAATTAATGGGTGAAGAAGGCGAAAATTCGACATGAGGTTGACGTGTGGGTGGTGTACTGACATTTGAAGTATTAGGTGTAGCTGAAGCAATGGGAGGATTCGAGATCACCGTAGTGGGGGATAACCAAACCGGTAATCCGATGGTGAGTTCTGGAAGACTCAATGTGGAAATGTACGGAGGACCAAAGTTTCCAAAAGAATGAAAGGTGAAAGGTTCCCCGGGACAAGCGGTTCCTCCATTGGTACTGCCAGGATTTGATTCCATTAAAACTGACTCAAACTAAGTTCCACTAAGTAAAAAAAACAACACACGCTATGAATCTAAAAGAAAACAATCAAACAAAACTTCCCACAATGAAACCTCTAGTTGGTGATGAAATCCAACATCACGAGATCAATATAGGAAGGGGCAGGGATAGAACGGGTGGATCAGTTACATTGGCGACCTTCTTAATAGACTTACAGCTTGGTTCAAGCTTCCACACAATAAATGTGGATTTAACCTTCAAGGAGCCCGAGTGAGTTTCACCAACATTTGTTCCAGGTACAGTGAGACTTCCCTTCACCTTCACCTTGCGTAAGACCCTAAAGATTAGAGCCACCAACCTAGAGGGACCGTTCTTGGTGGCTATAATCCATTAAGAAGCACCAGCCAGTCATTTACGTCTGGTTTCCAAACTGTAGGGACTCAACCTCATGCCCGGGGGAAACCTCAAACTGGATCCCATCATCAACCTTCTGGACATAATGCATCTACAAAGCCCAATTCGTGGAAGATCCCTTTCCCAATTGAGTCGCAAATTTCTATTACAAAGAAATCCCCCTGTGAACAAGTGGACTCTCTCTTGGATAATAGACCCCTATGACTAAGATAGAAAAGTACTATTGTGGACACTGTCTTTCCATTTCATGAAGATAAACTATCCAAAGAATAAGAAGGAAGAAGAGTAAATACCTTTTTACTGACGTTTTTCCTTGCTTGATCCAGGCTAGTCTTGATCTCCAAGTTCTTCAGAAGGTCCTAAAATACAATGAGAAACAACAACAATACTTCCTACTCTACCATGATTAGCTTCATAATGGATCTATGAAAGGAACAAGTTCATGAAACGTGCACAAACTTTAAAGGAAACATGCCAAGCATAGATTTATATTAATGAAAACAAAGTGAAATGCTTACAGCCATGGATGTAGTTGCAACAGCTTCACCAAGCTCTCTTTGTCCAGAACCTTGCTCAAATAATCCACACACAGAATGTTGATGCTTCAATGATATCTCCCTTATGAGATCATAAGTTTTATACTTCACAATGTCTCCCCTTTCACCATGAAGAGGCCTCCTTATATAGGCTTGGAGAGACCTAACCACTTAAGATATTCTTGGGATAAGTTGAGGATTATTCTCCTTTTGTTATGGATATTCCCTAAGATTGAGCCTTGACCTCAGATCTGAATCCTACCAACTCCAAATATGAAGGGATTCTTCCCTAATTTCTCTCAACAATCCAAAGATTCTCTCAAAAAATGCCAACGCTCCCTCAGAATGGGGCACAAAGCATTGGAACGCTCCCCCAAAATAGGTCACAGAGCATTGGCATTCCTTGACAGTGTATAGTGAAAAAGACTTGTACTCTTTGTCAAATGACCTATCCTCTTCAAAACCAGTCTTTTGAGGTGCCTTGTAAGTGTTGTTGATAACGTCATCTGAGACACAACATAGACAAGATGACAGTATGATATTTGTGACACTTGTGAGAAAAATGCAACACTTGCGACATTCGGTAATGACGACACTAGGTCATCATCACAATGAGTAATTTTGATGTGTAACAGATTTCCCCCCAAAGTGCAAAGTTAGAAGATGGGAATTGATGTCTGAAGTAATTTGTAGACTTTTTCAAGCAAGGGTACAAACTTAGAGAACCTGATAGAAGTTGCACACAACCATCAAACAAATATTATGACATGTTTCAAACCCAAGGAAGCCATACCTATGCTTGAGTGATAAAGACTTTCAAGGTATGGCCACCATAAAATACACTACGGATCCATAATTATATTGGAAAAAAAGGTATAGCCACTGAATATACAATGTCGATCTATACTCCTATGACCTGAACTGATCGTAGATATGAAGAATACACAGTGGATCTACGAGATGACAATACATAGACATGATCAATACAAGGTGGATCTATGTAACAGTATATGTGTCAATGTTCAAAAGAAACTCTGTCGCAACCTGGGAAAAGTACAGATAAGAGTGATGACTCAACCCAGGGTCTTATTTTCCGATCCCGATATAGTATGAATCTAACCATGTGAATAGATGTCCTGATGTTGAACATGGAAGAAACCACTTGATTACCCGTCAACGAGGTAAACCATTAACAACCACGAGGGAAATCACCATTGAGGTCAATGATTCCCAAGGTACTCTAGTACATTCCAGTGAATGTGAATGGATGAGCTGAATTCGAACATCTGTGGAATCATCTGATCAGAGGTCAATGATGTAAACCCACTGTCGAATGTGAGGATTCCTACCATTGAGGCATGAAGGTCCCAAGGTGCTTAATACTTGTCCACAGGGGGATTTCTGTTACAAATAAATCCCCCTGCAGACAAGTGGATTCTCTCTTGGATACTAGAACCCAATGACCAAGACAGAAAAGTTATATTGTGGACATTGAATTTCCTTTTCATGAAACTAAAATATCCAAAGAAGAAGAAGGAAGAAGAGTAAATACCTTTTTACCTACGTTTGTCCTTGCTTGATCCAGGTTGGTATTGATATCCAAGTTCTACAGAAGGTCCTAAAATACAATGAGAAACAAAAATGATACTTCCTACTCTACCATGATTAGCTTCATAATAGATCTATGAAATAAACAAGTTCATGAAACGTGCACAAAATTTAAAGGAAACAACCCATCTCTTCCCCAAAACGGTCCAAAGAGTGTTGCAACACTCCCCCAAAGAAGGCTAGGGAGTGCTGGCAGTCCCTGACAATGGGTAGGGGAGCGCTACCCAATATTTCTTCAGAAAAGCCTAGCGCTCCCCTAGAAGGGTGTACAGGGTGCTTCAATGCTCCCCCAAAGGAGGCTAGGGTGCACTGGCACTCCCTAACAGTGGGTAGGGGAGAACTACCTTCCAAAAATCATTTTTAAGTGGTTTTCTTCATGGAAAATGCTTTGTACTCCTCATCAGATGATTTCTCCTTCTTAAATCAGTCTTTGAAGATGTCTTAAGTGTCCTTATGATGTCGTTAGAGACACGAAATAGGCAATATGGGAGTATGATGTTTGCAACAATTGTGACACTTAAGGCCAATAATGCGACACTTGTGACCCTAGTCATGACGATAATACGTCATCATCCTAATGAGTAATTTTGATGTGTAACAGATTGCCCCCCAAAGTGCGAAGTTAGAAGATAAAAACTGATGACTGAAGTACTTTGTAGACCTTTTCAAGCAAGGGTACGAACTCAGAGAACCTGATAGAAGCTAAACACAACCATCAAACAAATATTATGACATGTTTCAAACCCAAGGCAGGCATACCTATGCTTGAGTGATAAAAACTTTCAAGGTATGGCCGCAATAAAATACAATGTGGATCCATAATTATATTGACAAAAGGGTATAGCCACTAAAGATACAATGTGTATCTATACTTCTATGACCTGAAATGATCGTATCCATGAAGAATACATAGTGGATCTATGAGACGACAAGACATAGTGACGACCAATACAAAGTGTATCTATGTGACAGTATATGTGTCAACGTTCAAAAGAAACTCTATCGCAACCTGGGGAAAGTATATATCAGAGTGATCACTCAACCCAAGGGTCTTCTTACTGATCCCTCTGTAGTATGAATCGAGCCATGTGAATAGATGTCATGATGTTGAACATGGCAGAAACCACTTGATTACCGGTCAATGAGGTAAATCGTTAACAAGCACGAGGGAAATCACCATTGATGTCAATGATTCCCAAGGTAATATAGTACATTCCAACAAATTTGAATGGATGAGATGAATTCAAACATCCGTGGAATCATCTGATAAGAGGTCAATGATGTAAACCCATTGTCGGATGCAAGGAGGCCTTCCATTGAGGCATGCAGGTCCCGAGGTACTAACTGGTTTCTAAGTCTAGCTCCTGGATAGTGTGCTAAATTCGAAAGGAATGGACTCGTCGAAGGAGGGCCTTGATGTATCGCCCATCAATGACATGAAATTGACACAGATATGTAATTGGTGGATCAAATGAACATGGACTGACATGGGTATTGAAACAATATATTTGTGATGGCTGAATCTCGAGGAAGATTCTTCCCTTGAACACTAAGGCACAACAATAGAAACATGACATGGACCAAAACATGATGATGCAGTGGATACTGTGACTTTCGTCGGGTGACCCAAAGGAGTAAAGAAACTCAGAGAATTGGTTTAGTGTAGAGGTTCATTAGATTAAAATGTAGACAAAGTACCATGTTCAAGGGCGACTGTAAGAATTACTGGTAATGTTCTCAAAAATTGCTTGGCTTGCTTCCTTCAATTCTTTCGCCATCCAGATAGACGAGTACCTATTTTTAATTTAACAAGCTCGAGGAGGGTAACACATGCTTGATATAACTCACCTTCAGTAAGTCCCTATTTCTTTGTTTAATGAACGGGAAGAAGTAAGTTTCGGTCCCGTCTGGGCCCTTCAATGTATGATTTTTTTAACGAGTCCATAGAAGGTAAACTCGGTGATTTTTGATATTTAGAGAGTCTGAAAAGAACTTAAAGATGACTCTAGTGTTGTCATTTTTCATAATTTTAGTCTCTCAAGGATGAAAAAGAGATAAACTACCACTTGAAAGATGCCCTTTCAAACCTTTTAATGAGTGTGAAAAGAAGCAAGATCAGTCGATAATATTTTCATGTTTAGAGAGTCTTAAAAGAGCTTAAATAAGACTCCAGGGGATTACTTTTTCGTGTATCCATGCGAGTCCTAAAAAGTTATAAAAGTACACTTGGTCACATTCTCATGTATTTACAAGAATGAGAAGGAACAAAGACTAAGCTCGGTATTCCCCCAACTTGAAAATCTAGTGGATTAACTCTAGAATGATCATCAAAGGCTGGAGACATGCCCCCCAAGATTCACTTCATTCACCAACTTTGAGGTTGTCACCAATTTCTATACTAGATAGAGAAAAAGGATACAGGAGGATGGAATGAAGGTTCAAATACGAGGCCTAGAGAAAGACTCGACTCGACATCTATGAGATCTAGCGAAAGACTCGACTTGACAGGAGTGGTGACTGTTTCATTTTTTAACGAGCTTGACATAAGAAAATAATTATGCTCAGGGATCCAGGTTGAATCCCCAGATTTCTATTTCATTTTTTAACGATCTTTCTACAGAGAGGAAAACTATGCTTATAGATTTTGTTTCATTTTTTAATGAGCTTGCCACAGAGAGGAAAACTATGCTCATGACCTTTGTTTCATTTTTTAATGAGCTTGCTACAAAGAGGAAAAACTATGCTCCTGACCTCTATTTCATTTTTTAACGAGATTGCCAGACATAAGAGAAACTATGCTCCTGACCTCTTCTTGATCATGCCTTCCAAGAGGATAACGCTCTGGAAGGACACCATGTCAAGGGACAAAACTCAGTCATGGATTCCAAGAGATCTTCATTGGATGGAAGAAGAATGCTCCGTAAGGAACACATGTCGAGGGTCGCGTCAGGGGTAAGGAGATCAAGCTCCAATATCCCTACAAAAGAGATTACCATGTCAACTACCAGATCTAAGTCATCTTCATCAGCAACTGAAGGCATGGGATACAATGCCACATAATTGACCTGTGGCAGGGGTGATACCGAATGCATATAAAAACAATTTAGGGAGGTCATTGGGTTGATGGTCAAGTCGGGGCCAACAAACGAAA
Organism: Picea engelmannii; assembly: GCA_009831015.1. Lineage (NCBI taxonomy): Eukaryota > Viridiplantae > Streptophyta > Pinopsida > Pinales > Pinaceae > Picea > Picea engelmannii. The sequence continues at coordinate 3,649 of ML785679.1, read as the reverse complement.
GTTGATCCATAGTCACCATTCTTTCATTGTGAGGTAAAGATATCACATGAAAGAGAGTGGGCACAATAGCTTTCATGGCATAGACATAATCTCGCCCAAGGAATAAATCGAAATCCAAGGGGTGCTGGACTACCATAACATCAATAAATATATTTTTCCCTCCCAAAGTTACAGGAAACTAAGGAAGGATCCCTAAAGGGTGATTGGTTCTTTTGTTAAAAGCGAACATATTCTGGTTAACCGGTACAAGATGAGGATAACCCAAATCTTGCCAAGCAATAGAGGACAAAATACTAACAGACGAACCTTCATCTATCAGTGCATGAGGAACGTCCCGACCACAAACCCGTACTGTAATGTTTAAAGGAATATGAGAGGGAAGATGAAGTCCAGTTAGCACACCCCAATCCAAAAGGATGGCCTTATTACTTGGAGGGGGTTTCGCGGGAGAAAGAGGAATTCCCCCTATCATGGTAGAATATGTATCAACGATAAAAACATGGGAATAATTAGGTTTACTCTCTAGAGGGAGAGTAGGGTCGATCGATGATGGGATCAGATCGACCATGTTGGAACTCTTCAGAGTAAGTGTGGAATTGACCGATGAAGGAACTAGAACAACCACTTTGGCACTCTTCGGATGAAGGGTGGGACTGACCGAGGAAGGAACTGGATCAGTCACTTTGACACTCTTCGGATGAAGGGTGGGACTGACCAAGGAAGGAACTGGATCAGTCACTTTGACACTCTTTGGATGAAGGGTGGGACTGACCGAGGAAGGAACTGGATTAGTCACTTTGACACTCCTCAATGGAGGATTGGGATCGACCGATGGAAGAACCAAATCGACCACTTTGGCACACTTCATAGGAAGAGTGGGATTGACCAATGAAGTAACCGGAGCAACCACTTTGTCAACTGGTTCAACTAAGGACCTGACCAGATTGACAACATGATCAACCAGTCTGATTGGGGAGGGAACTAGATTGACCATTCCATCAACTAACGATGGGTTGGGGGAAATCTTATGAAAACCAGTTTGAATTTGAAGATTTTCCAAAAGAGAAGAAGCCTTGTCCATACAAGGACAAAGGTGAGAATAATGATCACCCTCGCATACCATAAAAGGAAATTTGACAGTTGTCTTCTTCTTACCAACCTTAACGTCACTAGTTGATGGGGCATCACCAACATGTCTAGAAGAGGTCGATGATGTGGAGGACCACATTTATAAGACCTTGGGAAGACCAGGGAAATCCCTCAAAAAGTGGTCACCCATACAAAGACTGCAAGGGAATTTGGGTTTCAGATTCTTCATTTTAATTTTGTTGACCTCATCAACATTCCCAGTACTATGAATAGTAGTTGGTTACTTAGATCCAACATCTGACATAGTTGGAGGCTTGGTCCTTTTCAGGTTCTTCTTCTTCTTCTCTTTCTGTTTATTCTTCTTTTGATTAGCCTGCCTACATGCTTTAGAGTGTTCACTAGGTGAAGAAGGAGAAAAGGAAGAAGAGTTAATGGGTGAAGAAGGAAAAAATTTGGCACGAGGTTGACGTGTGGGTGGTGTACTAACATTTGAAGTATTAGGTGCAACTGAAGCACTGGGACGATTTGAGATCACCGGACTGGGGAATAACCAAACTGGTAATCCGATGGTGAGTTCCAGAAGACTCAGTGTGGCAATGTACGGAGGACCAAAGTTTCCAAAATAAGGAAAGGTGAAAGGTTCTCCGGGACAAGGGGTTCCTCCATTGGTATTATCAAGACTTGATGCCGTTAACACTGACTTGACCTAAGATATAGTAAGTAAAACAAACAACACACGCTATGAATCTGAGAAGAAAACAATCAAACAAAAATTCCCACAATGAAACCACTAGTTGGTGATGAAATCCAATGTTGCAAGATCAATATAGGAAGGGGCGGGGATAGAGTCGGTGGATGAGTTACGTTGGTGACCTGCTTAACGTACTTATGTGTTGGTGAAAGCTTCCACACAACAAATGTGGATTTACCCTCCAAGGATCTTGAGTGAGTTTGACCAACATCTGTTCCAGGTACAGTGAGTCTTCCCTTCACCATCACCTCATGTAATACCTTGAATATTATGGCTACTAAGGTCACCAACTCGCAATCAGCCCCTGGGTGGGTATAGTCAACAGTCCAGTCCGAACATATGTGTAGGATAACAAGTCTGAAATCCTTCAAGAGAATTGAGGATAAGTGGACCAGTAGAACTTTAGAGGACCCCGAACGGATTCTTAATTCATGAAGCACCGAGACCAAATGAATACATTTGAACCTAAAGAAGAACCCCCAATATATGATTTGACTACTATGAACAGTTGAACCATGGAGGGATAATATCCGTAACTCTCCCGAACGCGACCTCGTGCGTAACCCCTATGTGAGAGGGGGATCCCAGAAAGCCTATACGACAATTGGATTTTCTCTCCCTATCGCAAGATGTTAATGTTTGTTTGATATCTTTGGAAAGTTATCCTTTCAACCTATTCCAAATACCTACACCTTAAGCTAATGTAGGTTTGCTAACATAAAATATAAAACTTTCTGATGAATTTTAGTTAAGCGCTTGATTTTAAAGATGTTGTTTACTCAAAAGTGTATGAGAGTGAAAACTGATGATATTATGACTCAATTCCCAAACCATGCATAAGAAATGATAAGCAATCTTTTCTTTCAATGAATGTCTATTTAAAGGAAGTAGATGGATTTTCATTTCACTTTCAAACACTAAGATGCAATGACCTCATGCAATAGTCCTAAATCAAAAATCGGATACAATGCTAAAATGTTTATATGTGACTGATAATAAGTTTGATGTAAAGATTCCTATGTTAATCAAACTTCAATATCCGTGAGATTTAAGCAACCCAGAAGCAAATTTCACATAAACAAAAACACACCCTCATTGTGATCAAACAAGAAAAATAAAAGAAAATACAAACAAGAAGAAATGCTTGGAGAAAAGACCTCAAAGATCAAAATGAAATAGTGAAAAGATCTTTGAATTTCCTTACAACATCTTTCGGTCAATCAGATAAGTGAGAAAGCAATAGATCGACTCCAAATATCAGGGAAGAAGAGTGACTCAAAGAAAGGAAAATAGATGTCAAAAATCCAAACAAAATGTCATTAATCCTTAGAAATCAAATAATTGGAGGATAAACAAGGACACACTAAGATAAAATAAACTCTGAGAAGATGATTCAACAAAAAGAAGACTAAGAAAAATTACTCCCAAGATGATTTTTGCAGAAAAAGGGGCAGCGCTCTGGTGTCAAGGGTACCAGAGTGTTGCAATGCTCTGTGGGAGCCTTCTAGGGAGTGCCAATGTAGGGTGTTAGGTGGAAATATTATCGTTTAATTCCATTGTAGTACTTGCCCAACCATTTAATTTGTCAATCCGAGGTTTGTAGGTTTACGAAGCACACACACTATATATGAAGGACTGAAGTAGAAGTAATCTAATCGAAATTGTTGAAATGAAATTAATCTAGGAAAGCATTGAAAGACTAACTAGGAAAGAAGGAACTTAATCTAGGAAAACAATACAACATGTGAAGAGTTGAATGACAAAAGACATATGTGAGCTCACACAATAAATCAATCTCAAATTATATTA
>ML785678.1:621012-638110 GCA_009831015.1 Picea engelmannii | reverse complement strand
TATGTAAGGGGTTGTGTTTTTCCTAACTAGAGATATTATTGTCCATTATCTAGACATGAGTCATAGTTCTAGTTCGACATGATGAAAATTTTGGTTGTGTTCAAAGATATTGTGTGGTTATGAGAGAGAAAGTATATCTCTGGTATGGTTATGTTGTATTTTAGACTGATGTTATTATGTGTGGGCTTCAACCCCTCTGTAGTGATTGTATATGAATATTGATGAAGTCAATAAATCAAATGAAATAATCCTTATCCTTATATGATGAATGTTTCATATATGTCCTTTTCCTTTCCAAGATGGATGAAACCAACGATATTTTTTCTTCTCGTGATGTCTCCCATGTGACCTTCTTCAATCCTTGAATATTGGATATGTCAATTCCTATGGAGAACTTTTAGAGGAAGGAGAGGTCACATGAAAAGAGACTAAGGACCTACAAAGACACATCATCTTTTGTATTATAGTTTTGTATTATCATTTTATATAGTTTTAACAACCTTTACATTACAATTATTGAAAAATGGACTTTTACTTGTATTTTTTGTGTTGTTAGATAAAGACATCATCTTTTTTATTATAGTTTTATATTATGATTTTATAAAGTTTTAACAATCTTTACATTACAATTATGTGTAATCAAAGAAGTTACAATTATGTGTAACAAAAGAAGAAGTAAAAAACATCATATTGATGATGATGTAGCACACCCATTTTAGAAATCTGGGCTTACTCGCGCTCTGATACCAAACTGTAGCACACCCATTTTGGAACTCAGGGCTTACTCGCGCTCTGATACCAAACTGTATCACACCCATTTCGGAACTCTGGGCTTACTCGCACCTTGATACCCATTTGTACACACCATTTGTACAAAGCTCATACAGATATCATATATCCCATGCATTTAAACAAATAAACACATTTAACTCAGAGTAAAACATATCATTACTGCTATAATTAAACAATCCATAGCATTCCATATTAATTCGTATACACAACGGAAAACATGGTAACATTTACAGAAGAGACATGATAAAATGTGATAAAACATAGTTAGACACTTATCTTGTAACATTGGTGGGATCCACCAACCAAATGCAGGCCTTCCATGAACCTCCCAGCCTTAGACCGCACTGCTCATCAACTCAGCAGTGGGTCACCCCCGAGTTGGGACTAAGCCCCACCCCAAGGCAAGGAATCTAGGCTCAGGCTGAGGTTACATGGAAAACAGTCACACACAACCACAAGGAAGGGATTCTCTTTAAAGAGTCTCCCATGCTCACTGCCAACAGACCCTCATTCCCCACATGCCAGTTCCACCCCAGGAGAATGCACCTTTTCTGTCACCTGGACAGTCCTTTAGCTACCAATCTCCCTTACCTTGGGTTACAGTAACAGACCGGACCAGAAGTCTCCAGGCTCTATTGCAGCTACAAGGTTACTTCCAGGAGTTCTCTCCTTCCCTTGCACACTCTCTCACCTGGAGGGAGTCGTTCACAGGCCAACAAGCTTCACACAGTCCAGTACTACGTAGTCTCAACAATCCCACGGGAAAACAGACACAGGCCTTCCATAAACTGGTTCGGCAATCACAAGATGGCTTCACAGTCACGGCTTCGAAACGGGAAATGCTCGAATAGGCTCGCTCAACTTTCCCGAACAAGCAAAGACACTTCCCCGAAATCAACACAGGCTTCTCATAGGCTGGTGTTACACACACGGGATTTCTCAGAGTCAGACCTAGACATTCGAGTCACACAGTCTCACGAAGGTTCTCTACAGGAGTCGGGTTAGTCATACTGCTCAGGCTCCCTACCCATTCAGACAATCCGATGGAATGAAATGGAACCTTCTCACGGCTCACCCTAGCCGTTTTATTCACATGCACCACGGTTAACACTTGTCACCCATGGAACTGCATGCGTTCAACCAGCACACGTTCCTTTCACCACTTGGGAATTCACGTTTCCTTCCAAAAGGACTTAGGATAAAAACATATGATGCACATATCTTTTGGAATAATATTAAAATATTATTCCCAGGCTTAAGCCCCCCCTAGGCTTAGCCCCTATGCTTAACACTTAGCCCCTTTCCAACCTTACAGCCCCTAATTCCTTGGCCACTCTATAGATGCTCATTCCGCCTTCACTCATTCATCGTGGTCGGTCTGCACCTGGTGGTGTTTATATTTTATTAAGTGTTCTTCATGATTACATATACAACAACAGGCTCCTGGCCTTCAATACTTAGGCTCCCTAGCCTAACAACACATAAGCCTCCATCTTATGAAAAATTGTCTCACCAGCATATAAAACATGATTACAATAACTTTCCAAACATGGGTTGCAATGAGGCTCGACCTTGGGGACACTACAATCCCCCTCCCCTTATTTTTGCACTGTCCTCAGTGCAACTTACACTTTCTCTGCAAGGCTTTCAAAATTTTTAAAAAGATGCAGGTACTCTGCCCGCATAACCTCTTCATGCTCCCATGCCGCGTCCTCATTATCGTACCAGGTCCACTGGACCTTTACAAGCTCTATAACTAGATTCCAGAGATGTTTTCTTTTCCTGTCCAATATGCGCATACGATGCACTTGCAGGACACCTTCTGGTTCCACCTTAATCACAGTACAATCGATAATATGATGAGCATCAGCTACATATTTCTTAAGCAGTGAAACATGAAACACATTATGTACAATCATAGATTGAGGTAATGCAAGCATGTATGGAACTGGACCAATCCTTTCCAGGATCTCAAATGGTCCACAAAATCTTGCTGCCAACTTGGTACAACTTCCTAGCTTTAGGGAACTCCTGTTAGTTTTTATTTTCAGGAAAACATGGTCACCCACTTTGAATTCTCTACAGGTTATGTTACTATCAGCGTAACGTTTCTGCCTGTCCTGGGCAACTTTTAGATTATGTTTAATTTTTATCATTTGATCTTCCATCTCTTTGAGCAGCTCAGGCCCAAATACTACTCTGTTAGTTGGATTATCCCATCTCACTGGAGTGTTGCACTTTCTTCCATAAAGCACTTCGAATGGGCTCATCTTTAATGATGCATGATACCGATAATTGTAGGTGAATTCTACCAAATGCAGGTAGTCTTCCCACCTTGATGGTTTATCCATCACATACATTCTCAGCATGTCTTCTATTACTCTATTTACTCTCTCTGTCTTTCCATCAGACTTGGGATGATATGCTGTACTAAAGTTCAGATTCGTTCTGAATCCTTTAAACAATCCTTTCCAGAAATTCGAAGTGAATTTTGGGTCTCTATCAGACACAATTGTCTTAGGAATTCCATGCAAGCGTGCAACTTCTTTTAAGAAGATGTCAACAACATCTGCTGCTCTGTGGGTGGTTTTCAGTGGAATAAAATGGGCAGCTTTAGTAAGCTTGTCCACTACAACCATGATTTAATCATGTTGCTTGCTTGTTCTAAGCAATCCTATGATAAAATCCATTGTTACCACATTCCATTTCCATTCAGGAATAGGTAAAGGTTGCAGCAACCCTGCTGGGTCCCTTTTCTCATCCTTAACCTTTTGGCACTCCATACATCTAGCGATGTATTCAGTAATTTCTTTATTCAAACCCGGCCAAAAACAATGGATTTTGGCTGCTTCCATAGTCTTCTAATATCAGAGAGATACTAGTTGATAAAGACTCTAGTGGTTCAAGACTTTGAGAAAATTAAGGAGTAGCTATAGGAGATTATCCACATGATAAGAATATTTGAAAGTAATTTGAAGGTAATGCATCAGTTAGTCTTTAGCATAAAAATCAAGGTTTTGAAGGTAGATGAGCAGGTTGGAATAGGAAAATAGGTTGAAGGGTCCACTAACTCAGTGGGAACCCAAGCCAACCTCATAGTACTCGATAGAGACCCACAATCCTCTAATGTTGCCCAAGAAGAGGATGTGGACATTGAACTCGGGATTTAGTTGGAGGAGAAGGAGAACACCCTTTCTCCTAAGGAATGATAATGGTTCTTATTCTATGCTATCAGATTTCCTTTTTTATTCATGTACTCACGGAGAGCTAAAGGCATATATTTTAGTTGTCATCCTTTAAGAGCAATATCTGGTTGAAAAAATTGGTAATGGTTGATATAGAAACTTTGAATGCTAACATTGAGAAGGGCATCTAGTTTCCCTGAGGGCAGACCCCCCTCAATAATTTCATGTAAAATACTTGTTGGAACCCTAAGGTTTTGAAAACTAGATTTGCACCATAAGTGAGCACCTAACGCCGCTAAGTTTCAATGCTTGCATGAACCAAGGATCTACTTCACGTTCCAACCCAGTTTGTGTTGCACGTAAGCACTTGAATAGATTACATGTAGACCAAATCCTTGAAGATCTCCAATAATCACTACAATTATTTTTGTAATAACCCAACCTGTTATGGTCAGGATTATGTATGAGCTAGAAAGTTTACTATGATTTCCACATTCCAATAGACTTAAGGGGGATGTATATAATATGTAAGGCGTTTTTTTTTTCCTAACTAGAGATATTATTGTCTATTATCTAGAGACGAGTCATTGTGTTTCTCCTAACTAGAGATATTATTGTCTATTATCTAGAGATGAGTCATAGTTCCAGTTCCACATTATGAGAGATAAAGTATAAAATGATATTATGTTCTCAATTCCTATGTAGTAGTTTTGAAGGAAGGAGAGTTCACATGAAAAGAGACTAAGGACCTACAAAGAGACATCATCTTTTGTATTATAGTTTTGTATTATGATTTTATATTTTTTAACATCTTTTACATTACAATTATGGAAAAATGGACTTTTGCATGTATTTTCTGTGTTTTTAGATAAATAGTGAAAACTTGAGACAATTTTTATTTCATTTTCTATTAACATGGAGAGGAATGAGTATATCAAATTTTATAAATTATAAGAAAAAATTAAGTTTAACTAACCATTTAGCAATTTAATAATATTATATTAGAAAAAATAATGTTTTTAAGATATAGAATAGTCTTTTCAAATTTAATAATATTATATTTATATGTTATATTATAAAAAATAATATTTTTAAAATATGGAATAGTTTTTTTATATGAAGTGTACTTAATTGTGTGAAGTCATTAGTTCCAAACCCCAAATTAATCTTACACTAACCTTATGTATCATGATAACTCAACCGCATGTCATACCATAGATTATGTAATCTATGAAGAGAGGTTAATAAGCTCATAGCATTTGGACCTTTTTGGACGGTGGTGATATAAAGGAAGGCAACAATAGCAGCGAGTACACAAACCTGAAAAGCTCCTCCACCATAAGCTCCTCCACCATAAGGAAATAAGTGTTGCCTACCTTTAATTGCTCATTTGTCTAAGAATTCTGTGCAATGTAGGAGTTAGAGAGTGGTAGACTAAATTATGAGGGAAATTGTGGACAATTAAGCTGGCTCTGAGCAAGTTATGAAGGATTTGAACCTTTCTATCTGAGTAAACTATCCAGCTGATTCACTCAGATGGCAAGGTTCAAATCTTTGCTAACTAATTCATAGTCGGCCAAATCTTCCACAAATTCTCTCATCATTTATTCTGCCACACTAACTCCTTCTATATCTCACAGTAGACTAAAACGCTTTAGACAAATGACCAATTATAACAGAGGAGTTTTTCAGATCTGTGTGATCGCAGATTGCTTCTATTGCTGACTTTCTTTATATCACCACCATCCTAAAAATTCCCAGTGCTATGACCCTATTAGTCACCGTCACAATTCTGATTAATATCTATGACAACAAACAACCGAGACTGTACACTCAATGAAATACACAATAGTATGGAAGATTTATATGTACAGTCAATGAAATACACAATAGTAAGAAAGATTTATTTAACAATTTACACAATCGAATGGAAGATCTATCTAACAACTTCAATGGCATTTTTTACAAACCGTAAATGCATACAAGTAGACAAGCATGACCGTAAATGTAACGTTTCCCTGCCTAGATATAGCTATAACTAATAAAAGGATCCTTGGTTCAATTGGAAAAGCATGACAAGCGCCCAAAGGACGGAGGCGAGGCAATCGACACCTCATGACAGCCCGACCAGGCAAGAAAATTAACCTCGGTCACTGGTAAGAAGCCGCGCCGCTCTTAAACAGCACAACCACTCTGCTCAAACATCGCCTCTGAACCTTCATACGAGGTAGTTGAACCCCCATCAACCACCATTGAATAAAAAGCAAAAACAAAAAAATGGTCGCACCGTTGCATGCAGACTGTGTGCTCACACCAGGTCGCTATCCTTCGGCTCTCAACCACCACGGCCATCCGTAGAAAGCAAGAATCCAAGCAGAGGAAGATTCGGCCTAGCAGCCATTTCTGTGCCCTTCAAGGGGTTGGAAATGGACACATCACAGCACTCGGACCTCCACACAAAACCCTGAGTGAAAAACAAAATTTTGGAAAGAAGAATGAGGGCAGAGAAGGGTTGGATCCACGTTTTGTGATTTTCATTTGCGTGAAGTCATAGGGAGGCACATTGGCCACAGGTTGCCTACCCAACCCATAATTATTTGATTTGATTTTTTTTTTTCATTTTTTATTGATTTTATTTTATATTTTATTATAGAAGTGGGTTAACTCTGGAGCGATTTTTGCTTTGAAGTTACTTTTCTGGTCCATCGGTCAACTTTTAAATTTCTGGCTAATCCAGAACTATTATCGATTTTCTGAGCATCTCCGTTGGTTTAAGATGGGGCAAAACCCATGTTGGATGGTTTTGAAATGCATGGAACTTTGATCCATTCTAAACTCAGACTACCCTGAAAATCTGGCCTGATTACAGCCCATTTTTTTGCTTGCAACAAGTACCACTACATCTACAAATCTAGTGGTTGTATCTAGATCACACAGAAAAATAATAGAAACTAAGCTAGAAACCCTAAGACTTAGCAGATCTGCAAATCTATTGGTCTTATCTAGATCACAAAAAAATTATAGAAACAAAGCTACAAACCCTAACTTTAAATGGAAATATTCAACTTCATGCTTATTTTATTCCATTGGAAGGAAAAAAACTACAACCAAATAATAAGAAATTACAACAACAAATCTACCAAAAAATGATTAAGTATTCCATTACCCAATACAAATTTTGTACATCACCTTTTAAATCCTTGAACAAAATGGTCTTCGTCACCTCTTCTTTGGAAGGGTTCTTTTTGTTTTGAGAGTGTAAGGCTTGGCTTGAATCCTCTCCTTTGTGACTGAAAGGGATGGTGAATGTGGCCAAAACTTGTAGCCAAATTTTCAGAGCATTATTGATGGATATGGGAAATGGAGGCCACCACGTGAATTTATAAGAAAAATAGTGGATATCTTTGATATGGTCATGGTAATAAAATATTATTATTTGACGATATCAATTCTAACCAATACTTTTAGGGTTTTCTATTTTGTTTAATTTTATTTTTCTTTTCTCCATAATTTTAAGAGGAAAAAGTCATAAAAGTGTTTTATGATTTTATGAAATGGAAATAACTTTAGGAAAAGTGGTTCCTTAACTTATAATAGTGGAAAATGATGTAAAAGTGGATTTAAACATATACATATAATTGTTTAAATTATATATAATGGAAAATTAATTTTATACACACACATAATGTTTTTTTATTTGTTAAAGGAAAGGATGGGCGTCTTCCTCAGTTTCTAGAGAATTGTATAGAGGTTGAGAAACAAGAAGTGGAGGATTTRGAGGTAGAAGTWAGGGTCAAGTGCATAACTATTCTTGATGAAAACTTATGTAGGATATCAATTTAATCCAACACTCGAGATACCAAATTCTTCAGGACATCAAAGATATACTAGTTGATAAAKACTCTAGTGGTTCAAGCCTTGGAGAAAAATAAGGAGGAGCGATAGGAGATTATCCACATGATAAGAATATTTGAAGGTAATTTCAAATAATGTATCAGTTATTTTTTAGCATAAAGATTAGGGTTTCAAAGGTAGATGAGCAGCCTGGAAAAGGAAAATAGTTTGAAGGGTCCACTAAGTCGGCGGGAACCCAAGACAACCCCATAGTACTCTATAGAGACCCACAATCCTCTAAGGTTGACCAAGAAGAGCATGTGGACATTGAACTGGAGATGTAGTTGGAGAAGGAGAACACACCTTCTCCTAAGGAAGGATAATAGGTCTGATTCTATGCCTTGAGATGTCCTTTTTTGTTCATGTACTCATGTAGAGCTAAAGGCATATATTTTAGTTATCGTCCCTTGAGTACAAGCTCTCGTTGAAAAACTTAGTAATGGTTGATATAGAAACTTTGAAGGCTATCATTGGGAAGGGGATTTGGTTTCCCTCAGGGTAGGCCCCCCTCAATAATTTGATGTAACATTTTTGTTGGAACCCTAAGGTTTTGAAAACTAGATTTCCAGCATAACTCATGATCGAAGGATGCTAAGTTTCAATGCCTGTGTGAACCGAGGATCTACTACGCATTCCAAGCCAATTTGTGTTCCACGTAAGGACTTGAATAGATCACATGTAGACCAAATCCTTAAAGATGTCCAATAATCATTACAATTATTTTTGTAGTAACCCGACTTATTATGGTCAAGATTGAGGAAGAGTTGGACATTTTACTATGATTTCCACTCTACAATATACTTAAGGGGGATGCATACAATATGTAAGGGGTTGTGTTTTTCCTAACTAGAGATATTATTGTCCATTATCTAGACATGAGTCATAGTTCTAGTTCGACATGATGAAAATTTTGGTTGTGTTCAAAGATATTGTGTGCTTATGAGAGAGAAAGTATATCTCTGGAATGGTTATGTTGTATTTTAGACTGATGTTATTATCTGTAGGCTTCAACCCCTCTATAGTGATTGCATATGAATATTGATGAAGTCAATAAATCAAATGAAATAATCCTTATCCTTATATGATGAATGTTTCATATATGTCCTTTTCCTTTTCAAGATGCATGAAACCAACGGTATTTTTTCTTCTCATGATGTCTCCCGTGTGACCTTCTTCAATCCTTGAATATTGGATATGTCAATTCCTATGGAGAACTTTTGGAGGAAGGAGAGTTCACATGAAAAGAGACTAAGGACCTACAAAGACACATCATTTTTTGTATTATAGTTTTGTATTATGATTTTATATAGTTTTAACAACCTTTACATTACAATTATGGAAAAATGGACTTTTACTTGTATTTTTTGTGTTGTTAGATAAAGACATCATCTTTTTGATTATAGTTTTCTATTATGATTCTATAAAGTTTTAACATTCTTTACATTACAATTATGTGTCACAAAAGAAGTTACAATTATGTGTAACAAAAGAAGAAGTAAAGAACATCATATTGATGATGATGTAGCACACCCATTTTAGAACTCTGGGCTTACTCGCGCTCTGATACCAAACTGTAGCACACCCATTTCGGAACTCTGGGCTTACTCGCGCTGTGATACCAAACTATAGCACACCCATTTCGGAACTCTGGACTTACTCACGCTCTGATACCCATTTGTACACACCATTTGTACAAAGCTCATATAGATATCAAATATCCCATGCATTTAAACAAATAAACACATTTAACCTAGAGTAAAACATATCATTACTACTATAATTAAACAATCTATAGCGTTCCATATTAATTCGTATACACAGCGGAAAACATGATAACATTTACAGAAGAGTCATGATAAAATGTGATAAAACATAGTTAGACACTTATCTTGTAACAATGTTGGGATCCACCAACCAAATACAGGCCTTCCACGAACCTCCCAACCTTAGACGGCGCTAATCATCAACTAAGCACTGGGTCACCCCCGAGCTGGGACTTAGCCCTACCCCAAGGCAAGGAATCTAGGCTCAAGCTGAGGTTACAGGAAAAACAGTCACACACAACCACAAGGAATGGATTCTCTCCAAGGAGTCTCCCACGCTCATTGCCAACAGACCCTCATTCCCCACATGCCAGTTCCACCCCAGGAGAATGCACCTTCTCTGTCACCTGGACAGTCCTTTGGCTACCAATCTCCCTTACCTTGGGTTACAGGAACAGACTGGACCAGAAGTCTCTGGGCTCTATGGCAGCTGCAGAGTTCCTTCCAAGAGTTCTCTCCTTCCCCTGTGCACTCTATCACCTAGAGGGAGTCGCTCACAGGCCAACAAGCCTCACACAGTCCAGTACTACATAGTCTCAACAATCCCACTGGAAAACAGACATAGGCCTTCCAAAAACTGGTTCGACAATCACAAGATGGATTCACAGTCACGGCTTCGGGACAGGGAATGCTCAAATAGGCTCGCTCAACTTTCCCGAACAAGAAAAGACTCTTCCCTGAAATCAACACAGGCTTCTCATAGGCTGGGGTTACACGCACGGGATTTCTCAGAGTCAGACCTAGATATTCGAGTCACGGAGTCTCATGAAGGTTCTCTACAGGAGTCGGGTTAGTCATACTGCTCAGGCTCCCTACCCATTCAGACAATCTGATTGAATGGAATGGAACGTTCTCACGGCTCACCCTAGCCGTTTTATTCACATGCACCATGGTTGACACTTGTCAACCATGGAACTGCATGCGTTCCACCAGTACACGTTCCTCCCACCACTTGGGAATTCACGTGTCCTTCCAAAAGGACTTATTATAAAAACATATGATGCACATATCTCTTGGAATAATATTAAAATATTATTTCCAGGCTTAAAACCCCCCTAGGCTTATCCCCTAGGCTCAACACTTAGCCCCTTTCCCACCTTCCAGCCCCTAATTCCTTGCCCACTCTGTGGATGCTCAGTCCCCCTTCACTCATTCATAGTGGTCGGTTTGCACCTAGTGGTGTTTATATTTTATTAAGTGTTTTGGATGATTACATATACAAGAGCAGGCTCCTGGCCTTCAATATTCAGGCTGCCTAGCCTAACAACACATAAGCCTCCAGCTTATGAAAAATTTTCTCACCAGCCTATAAAACATAATTACAATTCCTTTCCACACATGGTTTACAATGAGGCTCGGCCTTGGGGACACTACAATCCCCCTCCCCTTATTTTTGCACTGTCCTCAGTGCAACTTACGCTGTCTCTGCAAGGCTTTCAAAAATTTTAAAAAGATGCAGGTACTCTGCCCGCCTAACCTCTTCATGCTCCCACATCGCGTCCTCAGTACCGTACCAGGTCCACTGGACATTTACAAGCTCTATAATTCGATTCCAGAGCTATTTTCTTTTCCTGTCCAATATGCGCATAGGATGATCTTCCAGGACACCTTCTGGTTCCACCTGAATCATAGTCCAATCGATAATATGATTAGCATCAGGTACATATTTATTAAGCAGTGAAACATGAAACACATTATGTACAGTCATAGATGCAGGTAATGCAAGCATGTATGGAACTGGACCAATCCTTTCCAGGATCTCAAATGGCCCACAAAATCTTGCTGCCAACTTTGTGCAACTTCCCATCCTTAGGGAACTCCTGTTAGTTTTTACTTTCAGGAAAACATGGTCACCCACTTTGAATTCTCTATAGGTTCTGTTACTATCAGCGTAACTTTTCTGCTTGTCCTGGGAAGCTTTAAGATTATGTTTAATTTTTATCATTTGACCTTCCATTTCTTTGAGCAGCTCAGGCCCAACTACTACTCTGTTAATTGGATTATCCCATCTCACTGGAGTTATGCACTTTCTTCCATAAAACACTTCGAATGGGCTCATCTTTAATGATGCATGATACCCATAATTGTAGGTGAATTCTACCAAATGCACGTAGTCTTCCCACCTTGATGGTTTATCCATCACATACATTCTCAGCATGTCTTCTATTACTCTGTTTACTCTCTCTGTCCTTCCATCAGACTCGGGATGATATGTTGTACTAAAGTTCAGATTCGTTCTGAATCCTTTGAACAGTCCTTTCCAGAAATTCGAAGTGAATTTTGGGTCTCTATCAGACACAATTGTCTTAGGAATTCCATGCAAGCGTGCAACTTCTTTTAAGAAGATTTCAACAAAATCTGCTGCTCTGTGGGTGGTTTTCAGTGGAATAAAATGGGCAGCTTTAGTAAGCTTGTCCACTACCACCATGATTGAATCATGTTGCTTTCTTGTTCTAGGAGATCCTATGGTACAATCCATTGTTACCACGTCCCATTCCCATTCATGAATAGGCAAAGGCTGTAGCAACCCTGTTGGGTGTCTGTGCTCAGCCTTAACCTTTTGGCACTCCATACA
Organism: Picea engelmannii; assembly: GCA_009831015.1. Lineage (NCBI taxonomy): Eukaryota > Viridiplantae > Streptophyta > Pinopsida > Pinales > Pinaceae > Picea > Picea engelmannii. The sequence goes on along the minus strand of ML785678.1, from coordinate 625,841 downwards.
TCTGGCGATGTATTCAACAATTTCTTTATTGAAACCCGTCAAAAAAAAATGGATTTTGACGGCTTCCATAGTCTTCTAATATCAGAGAGATACTAGTTGATAAAGACTCTAGTGGTTCAAGACTTTGAGAAAATTAAGGAGTATCTATAGGAGATTATCCACATGATAAGAATATTTGAAAGTAATTTCAAGGTAATGCATCAGTTAGTCTTTAGCATAAAGATCAAGGTTTTGAAGGTAGATGAGCAGGTTGGAATAGGAAAATAGGTTGAAGGGTCCACTAACTTAGTGGGAACGCAAGCCAACCCCATAGTACTCGTTAGAGACCCACAATCCTCTAAGGTTGCTCAAGAAGAGGATGTGGACATTGAACTAGGGATTTAGTTGGAGGAGAAGGAGAACACCCTTTCTCCTAAGGAATGATAATGCTTCTTATTCTATGCTTTCAGATTTCCTTTTTTATTCATGTACTCATGGAGAGCTAAAGGCATATATTTTAGTTATCATCCTTTAAGAGCAATATCTGGTTGAAAAAATTGGTAATGGTTGATATAGAAACTTTGAATGTTATCATTGGGAAGGGCATCTAGTTTCCCTGAGGGCAGACCCCCCTCAATAATTTCATGTAAAATACTTGTTGGAACCCTAATGTTTTGAAAACTAGATTTGCACCATAAGTCAGAACCTAACGACGCTAAGTTTCAATGCTTACATGAACCAAGGATCTACTTCACATTCCAACCCAGTTTGTGTTGCACGTAAGGACTTGAATAGATTACATGTAGACCAAATCCTTGAAGATCTCCAATAATCACTACAATTATTTTTGTAATAACCCGACCTGTTATGGTCAAGATTAGGTAAGAGGTAGAAAGTTTACTATGATTTCCACGCTCCAATAGACTTAAGGGGGATGTATATAATATGTAAGGGGTTTTGTTTTTCCTAACTAGAGATATTATTGTCTATTATCTAGAGATGAGTCATAGTTCCAGTTCCACATTATGAGAGACAAAGTATAAAATGAATTATGTTCTCAATTCCTATGTAGTAGTTTTGAAGGAAGGAGAGTTCACATGAAAAGAGACTAAGGACCTACAAAGAGACATTATCTTTTGTATTATGATTTTATATTTTTTAACATCCTTTACATTACAATTATAGAAAAATGGACTTTTGCATGTATTTTTTGTGCTTTTAGATAAATAGTGAAAACTTGAGACAATTTTTATTTCATTTTCTATTAACATGGAGAGGAATGAGTATATCAAATTTTATAAATTATAATTAAGTTTAACTAGCCATTTAACAATTTAATAATATTATATTAGAAAAAATAATGTTTTTAAGATATAGAATAGTCTTTTCAAATTTAATAATATTATATTTATATGTTATATTATAAAAAATAATATTTTTAAAATATGGAATAGTTTTTTTATATGGAGTGTATCGTAAAAGTACTTAATTGTGTGAAGTCATTAGTTCCAAACCCCAAATTAATCTTACACTAACCTTATGTATCATGATAACGCAACCGCATGTCATACCATAGATTATGTAATCTATGAAGAGAGGTTAATAAGCTCATATCGTTTGGACCTTTTTGGACGGTGGTGATATAAAGGAAGGCAACAATAGCAGCTAGCACACAAACCTGAAAAGCTCCTCCACCATAAGGAAATAAGTGTTGCCTACCTTTAATTGCTCATTTGTCTAAGAATTATGTGCAATGTAGGAGTTAGAGAGTGGTAGACTAAATTATGAGGGAAATTGTGGACAATTAAGCTGGCTCTGAGAAAATAAGTTGGCTCTGAGTAAGTTATGAAAGATTTGAACCTTTCTATCTGAGTAAACTATCCAGCTGAGTCACTCAGATGGAAAGGTTCAAATCTTTGCTAACTAGTAAACTATCCAGCTGATTCACTCAGATGGCAAGGTTCAAATCTTTGCTAACTAACTCATAGTCGGCCAAATCTTCCACGAATTCTCTCATCATTTATTCTGCCACACTAACTCCTTCTACATTGCACAGTAGACTAAAACGCTTTAGACAAATGACCAATTATAACAGAGGAGTTTTTCAGATCTGTGTGATCGCAGATTGCTTCTATTGCTGGCTTTCTTTATATCACCACCATCCTAAAAATTCCCAGTGATATGACCCTGTTGTTAAATATATTGTACCCTCAATAGTATGACTGTACACTGCCAGTTGTACTGGACAGTTGTACTTTCTATTTGTGTCTTTCTTGAGCATATATAAGCTCAGCTATTTCCTATTGTTGGCAACTCTTCAGTACTTCAACTTACTTCAGTTATGTTCTGTACTTCTTCATACATTTGAATATACTATTCTTTTCTCTCTGCATTTCTCTTTGCTTCACAATTTATCATGGTATCAGAGCTTCAGCAGTAAGTCTCTTCACACAGTCGGGAGAGCAACTCGATCCTCACAGCGTAGAGCCTCACGGATCTTGAGAGCACGCATCACAGACTTTTCACAAGGTTTGGAAAGCTGTCTGCAATACTCTTTAAAGATTGCCATAAGAAGCTTGCGGAGGAAGCATAGATAGCAGGAGAAGAAACTTTAAAGAAACCTGCACAGTTTTTCATAGAACCATCAAAGATTGACGCAGAAGAGTTGCAGAACGGAAGTTCGCTTAAAGAACTTGAAGAAAACGTTCAAAATTGTTAAAGATTCATGAGAAAGGCAGAATCGTTTAAAGATTTCAAGAAATAGCTCAAATTTGTCAAAGATTGTAGCAGATAACGAAGAATTCGTGAACTTCTTTCAAATTTTTGAAAGATTCACGAATCTTTTCTTCCACAGGAGGAATTCTGTCAAATTCGTATAAGATCGCGTCAAACACGCAAGGAACAACCAGTGAGGCCATAAGATTCGTCCTGCGTACGAATTCGAGGCGGAAAACTAGTTCAGAAGGGAACAAGAAAGCGCGGAACATGCGAAAGAATTTCAGCCATCAGATCTTGAACACAGGCCCGACAACCATTAGATCAGCAAGAAGTTGCACGATGATTAGTCGTGTGGAGCGCATAGGAGGTTTTTCTTCACATGCGAAATCCCGACGTCACCTTGACCATCCGATCAAGAGACACGTGGCGAGATCCTATCCCATCGCACAATCGGGAATCGGGAGTTGGAGGAGCGAAAGAATCCTCTCTCCAAAAACTTCGATACGCAAAATCGCGAAATCCCGAAATGATCACAGCCGTCCATTTCAGAGGACAGGTGGCAGCAGATCAACGCATCGTCATATCGGCATTTCGAAGTTCGGGGTTTTCTGCAACGAGACCTCGCAACTCGCGAAATCGTGATACGCGATATAGCGATACGATCTCAGCCGTCCGCTTGTCCGAACACGTGGCAAACATCGTCGCACCCATCGGCATTTCGACATTCGGGGTTTCACGTTGACAGAGGTTTGGAGCATCGCAAGTCGCGATATCCCGAGGACACATCAGGACCGTCCTTCTATCCTGGATGTGTGGCGCAAATCCAGCGACTCGGAAAAAGTCCCGAAGAGGAAAGCGCCATCGGCACATCGGGATTCGGAAAATCGTGAAACCTGAGAACAAGTGATCGAGTTTCCTTCCAGTGAAATCCCCGACGCAAATCTAGCCGTCCATCTACTCAGGATGCGTGGTAGAGATCGAGGCTTTCGGGAAAAGTTCCGATAAGCGAGTTCATCGGTTTTTTTGGATTCGACATTTCGCGGATCCTGGAGACAAGAGGTCCGGGACACATCATATCGCGAAATCGTGAGGAGAGATCACGACCGTCCGTCTGCTGGGTCATGTGGCAGCAATCAACGAAATCGGGAAAAGTCTCGAAAGGAAGCACGCCATCGGAATATCGGCGATCGCGAAATCGAGGAGGCAAAGAACCTCGACATCAAAAATCGTGAAATCCCGATTTGCGATATCTCGATACGATCTGGACCGTCCGATCAATGCACGATCTGGACCGTTGAAAAGTTGAAAGGCGATTTTTCGCATTTTCGACGATTTGAAAGCCAAAGGAACGGGAAAAGCCCGTAGCGCTTACACAAGGTGCGTGGTCACATTGCAAGGAGACTAAAGGGCCAATCCAAGCCCGATGAGCTCCTATCGGCCATCGGCAAACTAGCCATCGGAAAATCGGCGTTTCTGAGATCGGAGGTAAATACGAATTTTTTCCCTCTCTTTTTCCTGAATTTTTTTTTAAAATGGCGTCGACTAGCAATCTCGGCCCGACTCAGGGTCCGATTCTTCTTGGTAAGAATTACGAATTTTGGTCTCTTCAAATGAGGTCGTTCTTACAAGCACAAGAGTGCTGGGAACCCGTGGATCTTGGCTATGTGGAACCAGATCCAGCCGCCCTCACTGCCATGACAAATGCGCAGAGAATTGCTCAGGCAACTCTGAGGACAAAAGAAAACAAAGCGAAATTCTGGATTCAGAATTCTGTGGATGATTCGATTTTTTCGAAAATCACAGGCGCTGGTACTTCCAAACAGGCCTGGGACATCCTAAAAACGTCCTACCAAGGAAATGACAGGGTAAAAACAGTTAAACTACAGTCCTTGTGGACACAATTCGAGACTCTTAGAATGTCAGAGTCCGAAACTGTAGATCAGTTCAAGACCAGAGTCATGGGAATCGTGAACCAGATCAGATTGATTAGTGAAACCCTCACTGATCAACGAATTGTTGAGAAAATTCTCAGAAGTTTACCCAGGAAATTTGAAATGGTTGTAACAGCCATCCTTGAATCCAAGGATCTGTCAAGATTTTCAACAGATGAACTAATTGGTTCTCTGGTGACA
>ML785678.1:591868-618643 GCA_009831015.1 Picea engelmannii | reverse complement strand
GATGACATGATTTACACAGGAAATCTAGAGCTAACAGATTTCAAGCATGCCATGCAATCTGAATTTGAGATGACAGATCTTGGCATCATGAAATATTTCTTAGGCATTGAGGTTCATCAATCAGCCAAAGGTATTTTTGTCTGCCAGCAAAAGTATGCAGCAGACATTCTCAAAAGGTTTCGCATGGACGGATGCAATCCAGCGGAAACCCCCATACCATTAGGCACAAAATTAAGCAAGAAAGATGAAGGTCCCACGGTGGACTCTACTTTATACAAAAGTTTAGTAGGCAGTTTGTTGTATCTTACAGCAACTAGGCCTGACATAATGTATGCAGCTAGCCTTGTTTCCAGGATCATGGAATCACCCAAGGATTCACACTGGAAAATGGCAAAACGAATTTTGAGATATGTAGCAGGAACACTACATTTTGGTTTATGGTACACTACATCTTCTTGTAATCAACTTTCTGGTTACACAGATAGTGACTTTGCAGGAAGCCTAGATGACAGGAAAAGCATATCAGGATATGTTTTTCAACTGGGCACGAACCTGATTTCATGGGCATCGAAGAAGCAGCCGATTGTATCAATATCTTCTGCAGAGGCAGAGTATGTTGCAGCTACCTCAGCTTCTTGTCAAGCTGTATGGCTCAGAAGATTATTGAAAGACATGTCAAAAATAGAGAAGGATCCAACTCCTATCTTCTGTGACAACACATCAGCAATTGCATTATCCAAGAACCATGTGTTTCACAAGAAAAGTAAACACATTGACACTCGGTTTCATTTTATACACGAGCTAGTCAACAATGGTGACATTGCACTACAATTTTGTGGTTCTCGAGATCAGCTTGCTGATATCTTCACCAAGCCACTAGGAAAGTCAGTTTTTTATTTTCAGAGACAACACTTAGGCATAGTCAGTGTTGATGATTGTAACTGTTGAGTCTAAGCGGGAGTGTTAAATATATTGTACCCTCAACAGTATGACCGTACACTGCCAGCTGTACTGGACAGTTGTACTTTCTATTTGTGTCTTGCTTGAGCATATATAAGCTCAGTTATTTCCTATTGTTGGCAACTCTTCAGTACTTCAACTTACTTAAGTTATGTTCTGTACTTCTTCATACATTTGAATATACTATTCTTTTCTCTCTGCATTTCTCTTTGCTTCACAATTTATCACCTATTAGTCACCATCACAATTCTGAGTAATATCTATGACAACAAACAACCGAGATTGTACACTCAATGAAATACACAATAGTATGGAAGATTTATATGTACAGTCAATGATATACACAATAGTAAGAAAGATTTATTTAACAATTTACACAATCGAATGGAAGATCTATCTAACAACTTCAATGGCATGTTTTACAAACCCTAAATGCATACAAGTAGACCATACATACTATGTAACGTTTCCCTGCCTAGATATAGCTATAACTAATAAAAGCATCCGTGGTTCAATTGGAAAAGCATGACAAGCGCCCAAAGGACGGAGGCGAGGCAATCGACAGCTCACCACAGCCCGACCAGGCAAGAAAATTAACCTCGGTCACTGGTAAGAAGCCGCGCCGCTCTTAAACAGGACAACCACTCTGCTCAAACATCGCCTCTGAACCTTCATACGAGGTAGTTGAACCCCCATCAACCACCATTGAATAAAAAGAAAAAACAAAAAAATGGTCACACCGTTCAATGGAGACTGTGTGCTCACACCAGGTCGCTATCCTTCGGCTCTCAACCACCACGGCCATCCGTAGAAAGCAAGAATCCAAGCAGAGGAAGATTCGGCCTAGCAGCCATTTCTGTGCCCTTCAAGGGGTGGAAATGGACACATCACAGCACTCGGACCTCCACACAAAACCCTGAGTGAAAAACAAAATTTTGGAAAGAAGAATGAGGGCAGAGAAGGGTTGGATCCACGTTTTGTGATTTTCATTTGCGTGAAGTCATAGGGAGGCACATTGGCCACAGGTTGCCTACCCAACCCATAATTATTTGATTTGATTTTTTTTTTTCATTTTTTATTGATTTTATTTTATATTTTATTATAGGAGTGGGTTAACTCTGGAGCGATTTTTTCTTTGAAGTTATTTTTCTGGTCCATGGGTCAGTTTTTAAATTTTTGGCTAATCCAAAACTATTATCGATTTTCTGAGCATCTCCGTTGGTTTAAGATGGGGAAAAACCCATGTTGGATGGTTTTGAAATGCATGGAACTTTGATCCATGCTAAACTCAGACTACGTGAAAATCTGGCCTGATTACAGCCCATTTTTTTGCTTGCAACAAGTACCAGTAGATCTACAAATCTAGTGGTTGTATCTAGATCACACAGAAAAATAATAGAAACTAAGATAGAAACCCTAAGACTTAGCAGATCTGCAAATCTATTGGTCTTATCTAGATCACAAAAAAATTATAGAAACAAAGCTACAAACCCTAACTTTAAATGGAAATATTCAACTTCATGCTTATTTTATTCCATTTGAAGGAAAAAAACTACAATAAGAAATTACAACAACAAATCTACCAAAAAATGATTAAGTATTCCATTACCCAATACAAATTGTGTACATCACCTTTTAAATCCTTGAACAAAATGGTCTTCGTCACCTCCTCTTTGGAAGGGTTCTGTTTGTTTTGAGAGTGTAAGGCTTGGCTTGAATCCTCTCCTTTGTGACTGAAAGGGATGGTGAATGTGGCCAAAAGTTGTAGCCAAATTTTCAGAGCATTATTGATGGATATGGGAAATGGAGGCCACCACGTAAATTTATAAGAAAAATAGTGGATATCTTTGATATGGTCATGGTAATAAAATATTATTATTTGACGATATCAATTCTAACCAATACTTTTAGGGTTTTCTATTTTGTTTAATTTTATTTTTCTTTTCTCCATAATTTTAAGAGGAAAAAGTCATAAAAGTGTTTTATGATTTTATGAAATGAAAATAACTTTAGGAAAAGTGGTTCCTTAACTTATAATAGTGGAAAATGATGTAAAAGTGGATTTAAACATATGATAACATACTATAAATGATGTATTTTAGTAAATATATCTTTTTGGTCTAGGCAATTAACTTTCGGGTTATAAAATATATATAATTTTTTATATTAAAAAACATATACATATAATTGTTTAAATTATATATAATGGAAAATTAATTTTATACACACACATAATGTTTTTTTATTTGTTAAAGGAAAGGATGGGCGTCTTCCTCAGTTTCTAGAGAATTGTATAGAGGTTGAGAAACAAGAAGTGGAGGATTTRGAGGTAGAAGTWAGGGTCAAGTGCATAACTATTCTTGATGAAAACTTATGTAGGATATCAATTTAATCCAACACTCGAGATACCAAATTCTTCAGGACATCAAAGATATACTAGTTGATAAAGACTCTAGTGGTTCAAGCCTTGGAGAAAAATAAGGAGGAGCGATAGGAGATTATCCACATGATAAGAATATTTGAAGKTAATTTCAAAGTAATGTATCARTTATTTTTTAGCATAAAGATTAGGGTTTCAAAGGTAGAYGAGCAGCCTGGAAAAGGAAAATASGTYGAAGGGTCCACTAACTCRRTGGGAACCCAAGACAACCCCATAGTACTCKATAGAGACCCACAATCCTCTAAGGTTGACCAAGAAGAGCATGTGGACATTGAACTGGAGATGTAGTTGGAGAAGGAGAACACACCTTCTCCTAAGGAAGGATAATAGGTCTGATTCTATGCCTTGAGATGTCCTTTTTTGTTCATGTACTCATGTAGAGCTAAAGGCATATATTTTAGTTATCGTCCCTTGAGTACAAGCTCTCGTTGAAAAACTTAGTAATGGTTGATATAGAAACTTTGAAGGCTATCATTGGGAAGGGGATTTGGTTTTCCTCATGGTAGGCCCCCCTCAATAATTTGATGTAACATTTTTGTTGGAACCCTAAGGTTTTGAAAACTAGATTTGCAGCATAACTCATGATCGAAGGATGCTAAGTTTCAATGACTGCGTGAACCGAGGATATACTACGCATTCCAAGCCAATTTGTGATGCATGTAAGGACTTGAATATATCACATGTAGACCAAATCCTTAAAGATGTCCAATAATCATTACAATTATTTTTGTAGTAACCCGACTTATTATGGTCAAGATTGAGGAAGAGCTGGACATTTTACTATGATTTCCACTCTACAATATACTTAAGGGGGATGCATACAATATGTAAGGGGTTGTGTTTTTCCTAACTAGAGATATTATTGTCCATTATCTAGACATGAGTCATAGTTCTAGTTCGACATGATGAAAATTTTGGTTGTGTTCAAAGATATTGTGTGGTTATGAGAGAGAAAGTATATCTCTGGAATGGTTATGTTGTATTTTAGACTAATGTTATTATGTGTAGGCTTCAACCCCTCTGTAGTGATTGTATAAGAATATTGACGAAGTCAATAAATCAAATGAAATAATCCTTATCCTTATATGATGAATGTTTCATATATGCCCTTTTCCTTTTCAAGATGCATGAAACCAACGATATTTTTTTTTCTCATGATGTCTCCCATGTGACCTTCTTCAATCCTTGAATATTGGATATGTCAATTCCTATGGAGAACTTTTGGAGGAAGGAGAGTTCACATAAAAAGAGACTAACGACCTACAAAGACACATCATCTTTTGTATTATAGTTTCGTATTATGATTTTATATCGTTTTAACAACCTTTACATTACAATTATGGAAAAATGGACTTTTACTTGTATTTTTTGTGTTGTTAGATAAAGACATCATCTTTTTTATTATAGTTTTCTATAATGATTTAATAAAGTTTTAACAATCTTTACATTACAATTATGTGTAATAAAAGAAGTTACAATTATATGTAACAAAAGAAGAAGTAAAAAACATCATATTGATGATGATGTAGCACACCCATTTTAGAACTCTGGGCTTACTCGCGCTCTGATACCAAACTATAGCACACCCATTTCGGAACTCTGGGCTTACTCGCGCTCTGATACCAAACTGTAGCACACCCATTTCGGAACACTAGGCTTACTCGCGCTCTGATACCAAACTATAACACACCCATTTCGGAACTCTGGGCTTACTCGAACTCTGATACCCATTTGTACACACCATTTGTAAAAATCTCATACAAATATCATATATGCCATGCATTTAAACAAATAAACACATTTAACTCAGAGTAAAACATATCATTATTCCTATAATTAAACAATCCATAGCATTCCATATTAATTTGTATACACAGCGGAAGACATGATAACATTTACAGAAGAGACATGATAAAATATGATAAAACATAGTTAGACACTTATCTTGTAACATTGGTGGGATCTACCAACCAAATGCAGGCCATCCACGAACCTCCCAGCCTTAGACCGCATTGCGCATCAACTCAGCAGTGGGTCACCCCCGAGCAGGGACTAAGCCCCACCCCAAGGCAAGGAATCTAGACTCAGGCTGAGGTTACAGGGAACACAGTCACACACAACCACAAGGAAGGGATTCTCTCCAAGGAGTTTCGCATGCTCACTGCCAATAGACCCTCATTCCTCACATGCCAGTTCCACCCCAGGAGAATGCACCTTCTCTGTCACCTGGATAGTCCTTCGGCTGCAAATCTCCCTTACCTTGGGTTACAGTAATAGACCAGGCCAGAAGTCTTCGGGCTCTATGGCAGCTACAGGGTTCCTTCCAGGAGTTCTCTCCTTCCCCTGCGCACTCTCTCACCTGGAGGGAGTCGTTCACAGGCCAACAAGCCTCACACAGTCCAGTACTACGTAGTCTCAACAATCCCACAGGAAAATAGACACAGGCCTTCCAAAAACTGGTTACAATCACAAGATGGCTTCACAGTCACGGCTTCAAAACGGGAAATGCTTGAATAGGCTCGCTCAACTTTCCCGAACAAGAAAAGACTCTTCCTCAAAATCAACACAGGATTCTCATAGGCTGGGGTTACACGCACGGGATTTCTCAGAGTCAGACCTAGATATTCGAGTCACAGAGTCTCACGAAGGCTCTCTACAGGAGTCGGGTTAGTCATACTGCTCAGCCTCACTACCCATTCAGACAATCCGATGGAATGAAATGGAACCTTCTCACGGCTCACCCTGTCCGTTTTATTCACATGCACCATGGTTGACACTTGTCACCCATGGAACTGCATGTGTTCCACCAACACACGTTCCTCCCACCACTTGGGAATTCACGTGTCCTTCCAAAAGGACTTAGGATAAAAACATATGATGCACATATCTTTTGGAATAATATTAAAATATTATTCCCAGGCTTAAGCACCCCCTAGGCTTAGCCCCTATGCTCAACACTTAGCCCCTTTCCCATCTTCCAGCCCCTAATTCCTTGCCCACTCTGTGGATGCTCAGTCCCCCTTCACTCATTCATCGTGTTTGGTCTGCACCTGGTGGTGTTTATATTTTATTAAGTGTTCTGCATGATTACATATACAATAGCAGGCTCGCAGCCTTCAATACTCAGGCTCCCTAGCCTAACAACACATGGGCCTTCAGCTTATGAAAAATTGTCTCACTAGCCTATAAAACATAATTACAATTCCTTTCCAAACATGGTTTACAATGAGGCTCGGCCTTGGGGACACTACAATCCCCCTCCCCTTACTTTTTCACTATCCTCAATTCAACTTACACTGTCTCTGCAAGGCTTTCAAAAATGTTAAAAAGATGCAAGTACTCTTCCCACATAACCTCTTCATGCTCCCATGTCGCGTCCTCAGTACCGTACCAGATCCACTAGACCTTTACAAGCTCTATAACTCGATTCCAGAGCTGTTTTCTCTTCCTGTCCAATGTCCGCATAGGATGCACTTGCAGGACACCTTCGGGTTCCACCTGAATCATAGTCCAATCGATAATATGATTAGCATTAGGTACATATTTCTTAAGCAGTGAAACATGAAACACATTATGTACAGTCATAGATGCAGGTAATGCAAGCATGTATGGAACTGGACCAATCCTTTCCAGGATCTCAAATGGCCCACAAAATCTTGTTGCCAACTTGGCGCAACTTCCCAGCCTCAGGGAACTCCTGTTAGTTTTTACTTTCAGGAAAACATGGTCACCCACTTTGAATTCTCTATAGGTTCTGTTACTATCAGCATAACTTTTCTGCCTGTCCTGGGCAGCTTTTAGATTATGTTTAATTTTTATCATTTGATGTTCCATCTCTTTGAGCAACTCAGGCCCAACTACTACTCTGTTAGTTGGATTATCCCATCTCACTGGAGTGTTGCACTTTCATCCATAAATCACTTCGAATGGGCTCATCTTTAGTGATGCATGATACCCATAATTGTAGGCGAATTCTACCAAATGCAGGTAGTCTTCCCACCTTGATGGTTTATCCATCACATACATTCCCAGCATGTCTTCTATTACTCTGTTTACTCTCTCTGTCTTTCCATCAGACTCGGGATGATATGTTGTACTAAAGTTTAGATTCGTTCTGAATCCTTTGAACAGTCCTTTCCAGAAATTCGAAGTGAATTTTGGGTCTCTATCTCACACAATTTTCTTAGGAATTCCATGTGAGCGTGCAACTTCTTTTAAGAATATTTAAAGAACATCTGCTGCTCTGTGGGTGGTTTTCAGTGGAATAAAATGGGCAGCTTTAGTAAGCTTGTCCACTACGACCATGATTGAATCATGTTGCTTGCTTGTTCTAGGCAAGCTTATGATAAAATCCATTGTTACCACGTCCCATTTCCATTTAGGAATAGGTAAAGGCTGCAGCAACCCTGCTGGGTGCCTGTGATCAGCCTTAACCTTTTGGCACTCCATACATCTGGTGATGTATTCAGCAATTTCTTTATTCAAACCCGACCAAAAATAATGGATTTTGACTGCTTCCATAGTCTTCTGATATCAGAGACATACTAGTTGATAAAGACTCTAGTGGTTCAAGAATTTGAGAAAATTAAGGAGTAGCTATAGGAGATTATCCACATGATAAGAATATTTGAAAGTAATTTCAAGGTAATGCATCAGTTAGTCTTCAGCATAAAGATCAAGGTTTTGAAGGTAGATGAGCAGGTTGGAATAGGAAAATAGGTTGAAGGGTCCACTAATTCAGTGAGCACCCAAGCCAACCCCATAGTACTCGATAGAGACCCACAATCCTCTAATGTTGCCCAAGAAGAGGATGTGGACATTGAACTGGGGATTTAGTTGGAGGAGAAGGAGAACACCCTTTCTCCTAAGGAATAATAATGTTTCTTATTCTATGCTTTCAGATTTCCTTTTTTATTCATGTACTCATGGAGAGCTAAAGGCATATATTTTAGTTATCATCCTTTAAGAGCAATATCTGGTTGAAAAAATTGGTAATGGTTGATATAGAAACTTTGAATGCTATCATTGGGAAGGGCATCTAGTTTCCCTGAGGGCAGACCCCCCTTAATAATTTCATGTAAAATACTTGTTGGAACCCTAAGGTTTTGAAAACTAGATTTGCACCATAAGTCAGCACCTAACGACGCTAAGTTTCAATGCTTGCATGAACCAAGCATCTACTTCACGTTCCAACCCAGTTTGTGTTGCACGTAAGGACTTGAATAGATTACATGTATACCAAATCCTTGAAGATCTCCAATAATCACTACAATTATTTTTGTAATAACCCGATCTGTTATGGTCAACATTACGTAAGAGCTAGAATGTTTACTATGATTTCCACTCTTTAATAGACTTAAGGGGGATGTATACAATATGTAAGGGGTTTTGTTTTTCCTAACTAGAGATATTATTGTGTATTATCTAGAGATGAATCATTGTGTTTTTCCTAACTAGAGATATTATTGTCTATTATCTAGAGATGAGTCATAGTTCTAGTTCCACATTATGAGAGATAAAGTATAAAAAGATATTATGTTCTCAATTCCTATGGAGTACTTTTGAGGAAAGGAGAGTTCACATGAAAAGAGACTAAGGACCTACAAAGAGACATCATCTTTTGTATTATAGTTTTGTATTATGATTTTATATTTTTTAACATCCTTTACATTACAATTATGGAAAAATGGACTTTTGCATGTATTTTCTGTGCTTTTAGATAAATAGTGAAAACTTGAGACAATTTTTATTTCATTTTCTATTAACATGGAGAGGAATGAGTATATCAAATTTTATAAATTATAAGAAAAAATTTAGTTTAACTAACCATTTAGCAATTTAATAATATTATATTTATATATTATATTAGAAAAAATAATGTTTTTAAGATATAGAATAGTCTTTTTAAATTTAATAATATTATACTTATATGTTATATTATAAAAAATAATGTTTTTAAAATATGGAATAGTTTTTTTATATGAAGTGTATCGTAAAAATACTCAATTGTGTGAAGTCATTAGTTCCAAACCCAAAATTAATCTTACACTAACCTTATGTATCATGATAACACAACCGCATGTCATACCATAGATTATGTAATTTATGAAGAGAGGTTAATAAGCTCATAGCACTTGGACCTTTTTTGACGATGGTGATATAAAGGAAGCCAACAATAGCAGCTAGCACACAAACCTGAAAAGCTCCTCCACCATAAGGAAATAAGTGTTGCCTACCTTTAATTGCTCATTTGTGGACAGTTTAGCTGGCTCTGAGCAAGTTATGAAGGATTTGAAGCTTTCTATTTGAGTAAACTATCAGCTGATTCACTCAGATGGCAAGGTTCAAATCCTTGCTAACTAATTCAAAGTCGACCAAATTTTTCACGAATTCTCTCATCATTTATTCTACCACACTAACTCCTTCTACATCGCACAGTAGACTAGAACGCTTTAGACAAATGACCAATTATAACAGAGGAGTTTTTCAGATCTGTGTGATCGCAGATTGCTTCTATTGCTATCACCACCATCCTAAAAAGTCCCAGTGCTATGACCCTATTAGTCACCGTCACAATTCTGAATAATATCTATGACAACAAACAACCGAGACTGTACACTCAATGAAATACACAATAGTTTGGAAGATTTATATGTACACTCAATGAAATACACAATAGTATGAAAGATTTATTTAACAACTTACATAATCGAATGGAAGATCTATCTAACAACTTCAATGGCATGTTTTACAAACCGTAAATGCATACAAGTAGACCATACATACTATGTAACGTTTCCCTGCCTAGATATAGCTATAACTAATAAAAGGATCCTTGGTTCAATTGGAAAAGCATGACAAGCGCCCAAAGGACGGAGGCGAGGCAACCGACACCTCAACACAGCCCGACCAGACAAGAAAATTAACCTCGGTCACTGGTAAGAAGCCTTGCCGCTCTTAAACAGGACAACCACTCTGCTCAAACATCGCCTCTGAACCCTCGTACGAGGTAGTTGCACCGTTGCATGCAGACTGTGTGCTCACACCAGGTCGCTATCCTTCGGTTCTCAACCACCACGGCCATCCAAGCAGAGGAAGATTCGGCCTAGCATCCATTTCTGTGCCCTTCAAGGGGTTGGCAATGGACCCATCACAGCACACGGACCTCCACACAAAACCCTGAGTGAAAAACAAAATTTTGGAAAGAAGAATGAGGGCAGAGAAGGGTTGGATCCACGTTTTGTGATTTTCATCTGCGTGAAGTCATAGGGACGCACATTGGCCACAGGTTGCCTACCCAGCCCATAATTATTTGATTTGATTTTTTTTTTTTCATTTTTTATTGATTTTATTTTATATTTTATTATAGGAGTGGGTTAATTCTGGTCCATGAGTCGGCTTTTAAATTTTCGGCCAACCCAGAACTATTATTGATTTTTTTAGCATGGGCAAAACCCATGTTGGAAGGTTTTGAAATGCATGGAACTTTGATCCATGCTAAACTCAAACTACCGTGAAAATCTGGCCTGATTACAGCCCATTTTTTTGCTTGCAACAAGTACCAGTAGATCTACAAATCTAGTGGGCTAGAAACCCTAAGTCTTAGCAGATCTGCAAATCTATTGGTCTTATCTAGATCACAAAAAAATTATAGAAACAAAGCTACAAACCCTAACTTTAAATGGAAATATTCATCTTCATGCTTATTTTATTCCATTGGAGAAAAACACTACAACCAAATAAAAAGAAATTACAACAACAAATCTACCAAAGAATGATTAAGTATTCCATTACCCAATACAAAGTTTGTACATCACCTTTTAAATCCTTGAAAAATGGTCTTCGTCGCCTCCTCTTTGGAAGGGTTCTTGTTGTTTTGAGAGTGTAAGGCTTGGCTTGATTCCTCTCCTTTGTGACTGAAAGGGATGGTGAATGTGGCCAAAAGTTGTAGCCAAATTTTCAGAGCATTATTGATGGATATGAGAAATGGAGGCCACCACCTGAATTTATAAGAAAAATAGTGGATATCAAAGATATGGTCATGGTAATAAAATATTATTATTTGACGATATCAATTCTAACCAATACTTTTAGGGTTTTCTATTTTGTTTAATTTTATTTTTCTTTTCTCCATAATTTTAAGAGGAAAAAGTCATAAACGTGTTTTATGATTTTATGAAATGGAAATAACTTTAGGAAAAGTGGTTCCTTAACTTATAATAGTGGAAAATGATGTAAAAGTGGATTTAAACATATGATACCATACTATAAATGATGTATTTTAGTAAATATATCTTTTTTGTCGAGGCAATTAACTTTCGGGTTATAAAATATATATAAATTTTTATATTAAAAAACATATACATATAATTGTTTAAATTATATATAATGGAAAATTAATTTTATACACACACATAATGTTTTTTTATTTGTTAAAGGAAAGGATGGGCGTCTTCTTCAGTTTCTAGAGAATTGTATAGAGGTTGAGAAGCAAGAAGTGGAGGATTTGGAGGCAGAAGTTACGGTCAAGTGCATAACTATTCTTAATGAAAACTTATGTAGGATATCAATTTAATCCAACTCGAGATACCAAATTCTTCAGGACATCAAAGATATACTAGTTGATAAAGACTCTAGTGGTTCAAGCCTTGGAGAAAAATAAGGAGGAGCGATAGGAGATTATCCACATGATAAGAATATTTGAAGGTAATTTCAAAGTAATGTATCAGTTATTTTTTAGCATAAAGATTAGGGCTTCAAAGGTAGACGAGCAGCCTAGAAAAGGAAAATAGGTTGATGGGTCCACTAACTCGGCGAGAACCCAAGACAACCCCATAGTACTCGATAGAGACCCACAATCCTCTGAGGTTGACCAAGAATAGCATGTGGACATTGAACTGGAGATGTAGTTGGAGGAGAAGGAGAACACCCCTTCTCCTAAGGAAGGATAATAGGTTTGATTCTATGCTTTGAGATGTCCTTTTTTGTTCATGTACTCATGTAGAGCTAAAGGCATATATTTTAGTTATCATCCTTTGAGTACAAGCTCTCGTTGAAAAACTTAGTAATGGTTGATATATAAGCTTTGAATGCTATCATTGGGAAGGGGATCTGGTTTCCCTCAGGGTAGGCCCCCCTCGATAATTTGAATCTGTAACATTTTTGTTGGAACCCTAAGGTTTTGAAAACTAGATTTGCACCATAACTCATCGTCGAAGGATGCTAAGTTTCAATGCCTACGTGAACCAAGGATGTAATGCGCATTCCAACCCATTTTTTATTGCACGTAAGGACTTGAATAGATCACATGTAGACCAAATCCTTAAAGATCTCCAATAATCATTAAAATTATTTTTGTAGTAACCCGGCTTATTATTGTCAAGATTGAGGAAGAGCTGGAAATTTTACTATGATTTCCACGCTCCAATATACTTAAGAGGGATGCATACAATATGTAAGGGGATGTGTTTTTCCTAACTAGAGATATTATTGTCCATTATCTAGACAGTAGTCATAGTTCTAGTTCGACATGATGAAAATTTTGGTTGTGTTCAAAGATATTGTGTGCTTATGAGAGAGAAAGTATATCTCTGGAATGGTTATGTTGTATTTTAGACTGATGCTATTATGTGTAGGCTTCAACCCCTCTGTAGTGATTGTATATGAATATTGATGAAGTCAATAAATCAAATGAAATAATCCTTATCCTTATATGATGAATGTTTCATATATGTCCTTTTCCTTTTCAAGATGCATGAAACCAACGGTATTTTTTCTTCTCATGATGTCTCTCATGTGACCTTCTTCAATCCTTGAATATTGGATATGTCAATTCCTATGGAGAACTTTTGGAGTTAGGAGAGTTCACATGAAAAGAGACTAAGGACCTACAAAGACACCTCATCTTTTGTATTATAGTTTTGTATTATGATTTTATATAGTTTTAACAACCTTTACATTACAATTATGGAAAAATGGACTTTTACTTGTATTTTTTGTGTTGTTAGATAAAGACATCATCTTTTTTATTATAGTTATCTATTATGATTTTATAAAGTTTTAACAATATTTATATTACAATTATGTGTAATAAAAGACATTACAATTATGTGTAACAAAAGAAGAAGTAAAAAACATCATATTGATGATGATGTAGCACACCCATTTTAGAACTCTGGGCTTACTCACGCTCTGATACCAAACTGTAGCACACCCATTTTGGAACTTTGGGCTTACTCACGCTCTGATACCAAACTATAGCACACCCATTTCGGAACTCTGGGCTTACTCGCACTCTGATACCCATTTGTACACACCATTTGTACAAAGCTCATACATATATCATATATCCCATGCATTTAAACAAATAAACTCATTTAACTCAGAGTAAAACATATCATTACTGCTATAATTAAACAATCCATATCATTCCATATTAATTTGTATACACAGCGGAAAACATGATAACATTTACAGAAGAGACATGATAGAATGTGATAAAACACAGTTAGACACTGATCTTGTAACATTGGTGGGATCCAAAAACCAAATGCAGGCTTTCCACGAAACTCCCAGCCTTAGACCGCACTGCTCATCAACTCAGCAGTGGGTCACCCCCGACCTGGGACTAAGCCCCACCCCAAGGCAAGGAATCTAGGCTCAGGCTGAGGTTACATGGAAAACAGTCACACACAACCACAAGGAAAGGATTCTCTCCAAGGAGTCTCCCATGCTCACTGCCAACAGACCCTCATTCCCCACATGCCAGTTCCACCCCAGGAGAATGCACCTTTTCTGTCACCTGGACAGTCCTTCAGCTACCAATCTCCCTTACCTTGGGTTACAGTAACAGAACAGACTAGAAGTCTTCGGGCTCTATGGCAGCTACAAGGTTACTTCTAGGAGTTCTCTCCTTCCCCTGCGCACTCTCTCACCTGGAAAGAGTCGTTCACATACCAACAAGCCTCACACAGTCCAGTACTACGTAGTCTCAACAATCCCATGGGAAAACAAACACAGGCCTTCCAAAAACTAGTTTGGCAATCACAAGATGGCTTCACAGTCACAGCTTCGAAATGGGAAATGCTCGAATAGGCTCGCTCAACTTTCCCGAACAAGCAAAGAGTCTTCCCCGAAATCAACACAAGCTTCTAAAAGGCTGGGGTTACATGCATGGTATTTCTCAGAGTCACACCTAGACATTCGAGTCACAGAGTCTCACGAAGGTTCTTTACAGGAGTCAGGTTAGTCCTACTACTCACTCTCCCTACCCACTCAGACAATCCGATGGAATGGAATGGAACGTTCTCACGGCTCACCCTAGCTGTTTTATTCACATGCACCATGGTTGACACTTGTCACCCATGGAACTGCATGCGTTCCACCAGCACACGTTCCTCCCACCACTTGGGAATTCACGTGTCCTTCCAAAATGACTTAGTATAAAAACATACGATGCACATATCTTTTGGAATAATATTAAAATATTATTTCCAGGCTTAAGCCCCCCCTAGTCTTATCCCCTAGGCTCAACACTTAGCCCCTTTCCCACCTTCCAGCCCCTAATTCCTTGCCCACTCTGTGGATGCTCAGTCCCCCTTCACTCATTCATCGTGGTCGGTCTGCACCTAGTGGTGTTTATATTTTATTAAGTGTTCTGGATGATTACATATACAACAGCAGGCTCCTGGCCTTCAATACTCAGGCTCCCTAGCCTAACAACACATAAGCCTCCAGCTTATGAAAAATTGTCTCACCAGCCTATAAAACATAATTACAAATCCTTTCCAAACATGGTTTACAATGAGGCTCGGCCTTGGGGACACTACAATCCCCCTACCCTTATTTTTGCACTGTCCTCAGTGCAACTTACACTGTCTCTGCAAGGCTTTCAAAGTTTTTAAAAAGATGCAGGTACTCTGCCCGCATAACCTCTTCATGCTCCCACGTCGCGTCCTCAGTACCGTACCAGGTCCACTAGACCTTTACAAGCTCTATAACTCGATTCCAGAGCTATTTGTTTTTCCTGTCCAATATGCGCATAGGATGCACTTGCAGGACACCTTCTGGTTCCACCTGAATCAAAGTCCAATCGATAATATGATTAGCATCAGGTACATATTTCTTAAGCAATGAAACATGAAACACATTATGTAGAGTCATAGATGCAGGTAATGCAAGCATGTATGGAACTAGACCAATCCTTTCTAGTATCTCAAATGGCCCACAAAATCTTGTTGCCAACTTGGCGCAACTTCCCAGCCTCAGGGAACTCCTGTTAGTTTTTACATTCAGGAAAACATGGTCACCCACTTTGAATTCTCTATAAGTTATGTTACTATCAGCGTAACTTTTCTGCCTGTCCTGGGCAGCTTTTAGATTATGTTTAATTTTTATCATTTGATCTTCCATCTCTTTGAGCAGCTCAGGCCCAACTACTACTCTGTTAGTTGAATTATCCCATCTCACTGGAGTGTTTCACTTTCTTCCATAAAGCACTTTGAATGGGCTCATCTTTAATGATGCATGATACCCATAATTGTAGGCGAATTCTACCCAATACAGGTAGTCTTCCCACCTTGATGGTTTATCCATCACATACATTCTCAGCTTGTCTTCTATTACTTTGTTTACTCTCTCTATCTTTCGATCAGACTCGGGATGATATGTTGTACTAAAGTTCAGATTCGTTCTGAATCCTTTGAATAGACCTTTCCAGAAATTCGAAGTGAATTTTGGGTCTCTATCAGACACAATTGTCTTAGGAATTCCATGCAAGCGTGGAACTTGTTTTAAGAAAATTTCAACAAAATCTGCTGCTCTGTGGGTGGTTTTCAGTGGAATAAAATGGGCAGCTTTAGTAAGCTTGTCCACTACCACCATGATTGAATCATGTTGCTTTCTTGTTCTAGGCAATCCTATGATAAAATCCATTGTTACCACGTCCCATTATCATTCAGGAATAGGTAAAGGCTGTAGAAACCCTGTTGGGTGCCTGTGCTCAGCCTTAACCTTTTGGCACTCCATACATCTAGAGATGTATTCAGCAATTTCTTTATTCAAACCCTGCCAAAAATAATGGATTTTGATGGCTTCCATAGTCTTCTGATATCAGAGAGATACTAGTTGATAAAGACTCTAGTGGTTCAAGACTTTGAGAAAATTAAGGAGTAGCTATAGGAGATTATCCACATGATAAGAATATTTGAAAGTAATTTGAAGGTAATGCATCAGTTAGTCTTTAGCATAAAGATCAAGGTTTTGAAGGTAGATGAGTAGGTTGGAATAGGAAAATAGGTTGAAGGGTCCACTAACTCAGTGGGAACCCAAGCCAACCCCATAGTACTCGATAGAGACCCACAATCCTCTAATGTTGCCCAAGAAGAGGATGTGGACAATGAATTGGGGATTTAGTTGGAGGAGAAGGAGAACACCCTTTCTCCTAAGGAATGATAATGCTTCGTATTCTATGCTTTCAGATTTCCTTTTTTATTCATGTACTCAGGGAGAGCTAAAGGCATATATTTTAGTTATCATCCTTTAAGAACAATATCTGGTTGAAAAAATTGGTAACGGTTGATATAGAAACTTTGAATGCTATCATTGGGAAGGGCATCTAGTTTCCCTGAGGGCAGACCCCCCTCAATAATTTCATGTAAAATACTTGTTGGAACCCTAAGGTTTTGAAAACTAGATTTGCAACATAAGTAAGCACCTAACGCCGCTAAGTTTCAATGCTTGCATGAACCAAGGATCTACTTCACGTTCCAACCCAGTTTGTGTTGCACGTAAGGACTTGAATAGATTACATGTAGACCAAATCCTTGAAGATCTCCAATAATCACTACAATTATTTTTGTAATAACCCGACCTGTTATGGTGAAGATTACGTAAGAGCTACAAAGTTTACTATGATTTCCACGCTCCAATAGACTTAAGGGGGATGTATACAATATGTAAGGGGTTTTGTTTTTCCTAACTAGAGATATTATTGTCTATTATCTAGAGATGAGTCATTGTGTTTTTCCTAACTAGAGATATTATTTTCTATTATCTAGAGATGAGTCATAGTTCTAGTTCCTCATTATGAGAGATAAAGTATAAAAAGATATTATGTTCTCAATTCCTATGGAGTACTTTTGAAGGAAGGAGAGTTCACATGAAAAGAGACTAAGGACCTACAAAGAGACATTATCTTTTGTATTATAGTTTTGTATTATGATTTTATATTTTTTAACATCCTTTACATTACAATTATGGAAAAATGGAGTTTTGCATGTATTTTCTGTGCTTTTAGATAAATATGGACATTACAATTATGGAAAAATGGACTTTTGCATGTATTTTCTGTATTTCATTTTCTATTAACATCGAAAGGAATGAGTAGATCAAATTTTATAAATTATAAGAAAAAATTAAGTTTAACTAGCCATTTAACAATTTAATAATATTATATTTATATATTATATTAGAAAAAATAATGTTTTTAAGATACAGAATAGTCTTTTTAAATTTAATAATATTATATTTATATGATATATTATAAAAAATAATGATTTTAAAATATGGAATAGTTTTTTTATATAGAGTGTATCCTAAAATTACTCAATTGTTTGAAGTCATTAGTTCCAAACCCCAAATTAATCTTACACTAATTTTATGTATCATGATAACACAACCACGTGTCATACCATAGATTATGTAATCTATGAAGAAAGGTTAATAAGCTCATAGCACTGGGACCCTTTTGGACGGTGGTGATATAAAGGGAGCCAACAATAGCAGCTAGCACACAAACCTGAAAAGCTCCTCCACCATAAGGAAATAAGTGTTGCCTACCTTTAACTGCTCATTTGTCTAATAATTCTATGCAATGTAGGAGTCAGAGAGTGGTAGACTAAATTATGAGGGAAATTATGGACAATTTAGCTGGGTCTGAGCAAGTTATGAAGGATTTGAACCTTTCTATCTGAGTAAACTATCCAGCTGATTCACTCAGATGGCAAGGTTCAAATCCTTCCCAACTAACTCATAGTCCACCAAATCTTCCACGAATTCTCTCATCATTTATTCTGCCACACTAACTCCTTCTACATCGCACAGTAGACTAAAACGTTTTAGACAAATGACCAATTATAACAGACGAGTTTTTCAGATCTGTGTGATCCCAGATTGCTTCTATTGCTGGCTTTCTTTATATCCCCACAATCCTAAAAAGTCCCAGTGCTATGACGCTATTAGTCACCGTCACAATTCTGAATAATATCTATGACAACAAACAACCGAGACTGTACACTCAATGAAATACACAATAGTATGGAAGATTTATATGTACACTCAATGAAATACACAATAGTATGAAAGATTTATTTAACAACTTACATAATCGAATGGAAGATCTATCTAACAACTTCAATGGCATGTTTTACAAACCGTAAATGCATACAAGTAGACCATACATACTATGTAACGTTTCCCTGCCTAGATATAGCTATAACTAATAAAAGGATCCTTGGTTCAATTGGAAAAGCATGACAAGCGCCCAAAGGACGGAGGCGAGGCAACCGACACCTCACCACAGCCCGACCAGGCAAGAAAATTAACCTCGGTCACTGGTAAGAAGCCGCGCAGCTCTTAAACAGGACAACCACTCTGCTCAAACATCTTCTCTGAACCCTCATACGAAGTAGTTGAACCCCCATTCAATAAAAAGCAAAAACAAAAAAATGGTCGCACCGTTGCATGCAGAAGGTCGCTATCCTTCGGCTCTCAACCACCACGGCCATCCGTAGAAAGCAAGAATCCAAGCAGAGGAAGATTCGGCCTAGCAGCCATTTCTGCGCCCTTCAAGGGGTTGGCAATGGAACCATCACAGCACTCGGACCTCGACACAAAACCCTGAGTAAAAAACAAAATTTTGGAAAGAAGAATGAGGGCAGAGAAGGGTTGGATCCACGTTTTGTGATTTTCATTTGCGTGGAGTCATAGGAAGGCACATTGGCCACAGGTTGCCTACCCAATCCATAATTATTTGATTTGATTTTTTTTTTTCATTTTTTATTGATTTTTTTTTATATTTTATTATAGGAGTGGGTTAATTCTGGAGCGATTTTTTCTTTGAAGTTACCTTTCTGGTCCATGGGTCAGCTTTTAAATTTCCGGCCAATCCAGAACTATTATCAATTTTCTGAGCATATCCGTTGGTTTAAGATGGGGCAAAACCCATGTTGGAAGGTTTTGAAATGCATCGAACTTTGATCCATGCTAAACTCAGACTACCGTGAAAATATGGCCTGATTACAGCCCATTTTTTTGCTTGCAACAAGTACCAGTAGATCTGCAAATCTAGTGGTTGTATCTAGATCACACAGAAAAATAATAGAAACTAAACTAGAAACCCTAAGTCTTAGCAGATCTGCAAATTTATTGATCTTATCTAGATCACAAAAAAATGATAGAAACAAAGCTACAAACCCTAACTTTAAATGGAAATATTCATCTTCATGCTTATTTTATTCCATTGGAACTAAAAAATCTACAACCAAATAAAAAGAAATTACAGCAACAAATCTACCAAAGAATGATTAAGTATTCCATTAACCAATACAAATTGTGTACATCACCTTTCAAATCCTTGAACAAAATGGTCTTCGTGGCCTCCTCTTTGGAAGGGTTCTTGTTGTTTTGAGAGTATAAGGCTTGGCTTGATTCCTCTCCTTTGTCACTGAAAGGGATGGTGAATGTGGCCAAAAGTTGTAGCCAAATTTTCAGAGCATTATTGATGGATATGGGAAATGGACGCCACCACCTAAATTTATAAGAAAAATAGTGGATATCTTTGATATGGTCATGGTAATAAAATATTATTATTTGACGATATCAATTCTAACCAATACTTTTAGGGTTTTCTATTTTGTTTAATTTTATTTTTCTTTTCTCTATAATTTTAAGAGGAAAAAGTCATAAAAGTGTTTTATGATTTTATGAAATGTAAATAACTTTAGGAAAAGTGGTTCCTTAACTTATAATAGTGGAAAATGATGTAAAGTGCATTTAAACATATGATACCATACTATAAATGATGTATTTTAGTAAATATATATTTTTGGTCTAGGCAAATAACTTTCAGGTTATAAAATATATATAAATTTTTATATTAAAAAGCATATACATATAATTGTTAAAATTATATATAATGAAAAATTAATTTTATACACACACATAATGTTTTTTTATTTGTTAAAAGAAAGGATGGACTTCTTCCTCAGTTTCTAGAGAATTGTATAGAGGTTGAGAAACAGGAAGTGGAGGATTTGGAGGCAGAAGTTAGGGTCAAGTGCATAAATATTCTTGATGAAAACTTATGTAGGATATCAATTTAATCCAACACTCGAGATACCAAATTCTTCAGGACATCAAAGATATACTAGTTGATAAAGACTCTAGTGGTTCAAGCCTTGGAGAAAAATAAGTAGGAGTGATAGGAGATTATCCACATGATAAGAATAATTGAAGGTAATTTCAAAGTAATGTATCAGTTATTTTTTAGCATAAAGATTAGGGTTTCAAAGGTAGATGAGCAGCCTAGAAAAGGAAAATAGGTTGAAGGGTCCACTAACTCAGCGGGAACCCAAGACAACCCCATAGTACTTGATAGGGACCCACAATCCTCTAAGGTTGACCAAGAAGAGCATGTGGACATTGAAGTGGAGATGTAGTTGGAGGAGAAGGAGAACACCCCTTCTCCTAAGGAAGGATAATAGGTCTGATTCTATGCTTTGAGATGTCCTTTTTTGTTCATGTACTCATGTAGAGCTAAAGGCATATATTTTAGTTATCGTCCTTTAAGTACAAGCTCTCGTTGAAAAAATTAGTAATGGTTGCTATAGAAACTTTGAAGGCTATCATTGGGAAGGGGATTTGGTTTCCCTAGGGGTAGGCCCCCCTCAATAATTTGATGTAACATTTTTGTTGGAACCCTAAGGTTTTCAAAACTAGATTTTCACCATAACTCATGATCGAAGGATGCTAAGTTTCAATGCCTGCGGGAACCAAGGATCTACTATGCATTCCAACTCAATTTGTATTGCACTTAAGGACTTGAATAGATCACATGGATACCAAATCCTTAAAGATCTCCAATAATCATTACAATTATTTTTGTAGTAACCCAACTTATTATGGTCAAGATTGAGGAAGAGCTGGAAATTTTACTATGATTTCCACGCTCCAATATACTTAAGGGGGATGCATACAATATGTAAGGGGTTGTGTTTCTCCTAACTAGAGATATTATTGTCCATTATCTAGACATGAGTCATAGTTCTAGTTCGACATGATGAAAATTTTGGTTGTGTTCAAAGATATTATGTGCTTATAAGAGAGAAAGTATATCTCTGGAATGGTTATGTTGTATTTTAGACTGATGTTATTATGTGTAGGCTTCAATCCCTCTGTAGTGATTGTATATGAATATTGATGAAGTCAATAAATCAAATGAAATAATCCTTATCTTTATATGATGAATGTTTCATATATGTCCTTTTCCTTTTCAAGATGCATGAAACCAACGGTATTTTTGCTTCTCATGGTGTCTCCCGTGTGACCTTCTTCAATCCCTGAATATTGGATATGTCAATTCCTATGGAGAACTTTTGGAGGAAGGAGAGTTCACATGAAAAGAGACTAAGGACCTACAAAGACACATCATCTTTTGTATTATAGTTTTGTATTATGATTTTATATAGTTTTAACAACCTTTACATTACAATTATGGAAAAATGGACTTTTACTTGTATTTTTTGTGTTGTTAGATAAAGACATCATCTTTTTTATTATAGTTTTCTATTATGATTTTATAAAGTTTTAACAATCTTTACTTTACAATTATGTGTAATAAAAGAAGTTACAATTATGTGTAACAAAAGAAGAAGTAAAAAACATCATATCGATGATGATGTAGCACACCCATTTTAGAACTTTGGGCTTACTCGCGCTCTGATACCAAACTGTAGCACACCCATTTCGGAACTCTGGGCTTACTTGCGCTCTGATACGAAACTATAGCACACCCATTTCGGAACTCTGGGCTTACTTGCACTCTGATACCCATTTTTACACACCATTTGTACAAAGCTCATACAGATATCATATATCCCATGTATTTAAACAAATAAACACATTTAACTCAGAGTAAAACATATCATTCCTGCTATAATTAAACAATCCATAGCATTCCATATTAATTTGTATACACAACGGAAAACATGATAACATTTACAGAAGAGACATGATAAAAGGTGATAAAACATAGTTAGACACTTATCTTGTAACAATGGTGGGATCCACCAACCAAATGTAGGCCTTCCATGAACCTCCCAACCTTAGACCGCACTGCTCATCAACTGAGCAGTGGGTCACCCCCGAGCTAAGACTAAGCCCCACCCCAAGGCAAGGAATCTAGGCTCAGGCTGAGGCTACAGGGAAAACAATCACACACAACCACAAGGAAGGGATTCTCTCCAAGGAGTCTCCCACACTCACTGCCCACAAACCCTCATTCCCCATATGCCAATTCCACCCCAGGAGAATGCACCTTCTCTGTCATATGGACAGTCGTTTGGCTGCCAATCTCCTTTACCTTGGGTTACAGGAACAGACCGGACCAGAAGTCTCTGGTCTCTATGGTAGCTACAGGGTTCCTTCCAGGAGTTCTCTCCTTCCCCTGCGCACTCTCTCACGTAGAGGGAGTCGCTCACAGGCTAACAAGTCTCACACAGTCCAGTACTACGTAGTCTCAACAATCCCACAGGAAAATAGACACAGGCCTTCCAAAAACTAGTTCGACAATCACAAGATGGCTTCACAATCACGGCTTCGAAACAGCGAATGCTCGAATAGGCTCGCTCAACTTTCCTGAACAAGCAAAGACTCTTTCTCGAAATCAAAACAGGCTTCTCATAGGCTAGGGTTACACGCACGGGATTTCTTAGAGTCAGACCTAGATATTCGAGTCACAGAGTCTCACGAAGGTTCTCTACAAGAGTCGGGTTAGTCGTACTTCTCAGGCTCCCTACCCATTTAGAAAATCTGATGGAATGGAATGGAACCTTCTCACGGCTCACCTTGGTCATTTTATTCACATGCACCATGGTTGACACTTGTCACCCATGGAACTGCATGCGTTCCACCAGCACACTTTACTCCCACCACTTGGGAATTCACGTGTCCTTCCAAAAGGACATAGGATAAAAACATACGATGCACATATCTTTTGGAATAATATTAAAATATTATTCCCAGGCTTAAGCCCCCCTAGGCTTAGCCCCTATGCTCAACACTTAGCCCCTTTCCCACCTTCCAACCCCTAATTCCTTGCCCACTTTGTGGATGCTTAGTCCCCCTTCCTCATTCATCGTGGTAGGTCTGCACTTGGTGGTGTTTATATTTTATTAAGTGTTCTGCATGATTACATATACAACAACAAGCTCCTGGCCTTCAATACTCAGGCTCCCTAGCCTAACAACACATAAGCCTCCAGCTTATAAAAAATTGTCTCACCAGCCTATAAAACATAATTACAATTCATTTCCAAACATGGTTTACAATGAGGCTCGGCCTTGGGGACACTACAATCCCCCTCCCCTTATTTTTTCACTGTCCTTAGTGCAACTTACACTGTCTCTGCAAGCCTTTCAAATTTTTTAAAAAGATATAGGTACTCTGCTCGCATAACCTCTTCATGCTCCCATGTCGCGTCCTTAGTACCGTACCAGGTCCACTAGACCTTTACAAGCTCTATAACTCGATTCCAGAGCTATTTTTTTTTCTTGTCCAATATGCACATAGGATGCACTTGTAGGACATTGTAACACACCCACTATCATAATAAAGAAAAAAATTTGGGTTAATCTCCCATACATGAGAAATCTCCACAAACCTGCATTAGCGAAATGCCAATCCCTGGTTCTATATCGGGATTCGGGGTTCCTTCTATCGGGGTTTTGACACCCACGATGTCTTGGCTACTTCAATCACCGATCTCCGATCTCTGATTCACTCCTTGGTTGCCTCAACCCCACTTGGCTAAGCCTTTATCCTAACGACCGGTTCCTATATGACCATACGACAGCTTCTCGTCGGGTTTCGGAGTTTGCGGTGCCGAAGTGAACATGTACCCGGAACTCCCGATCCTCCGATCCCCGATGTGCTCCTAGCGTATTGGCTTTCCGGGCTAAGTCCTGGTCAATACGACCACAATGTTCACAAGACCACAGTCTTAATTCTTGTCGGGGTTTGGCGCTTTTCAATGTCATGGCGCACAAGTCCCCTGGACTCCTGACGCGCCTCTTCACTGGATAGCCCCCTTGGCTATACCATGGTCCATATGACCAGTTACCATATGACTGCAGCCCTATAACCTTCCATCGGGGTTTCACCATTTGCGATGACACAAAACACCTATACCCGGGGCTCGCGATATCCCGATACCCGATTCTCTCCGGATGCTCGACACGTGTCCCTTGGATCAATGGCTTATGATGGTGTCAGAAATTTTCATATCGCGGTTTCGTGATGCAAGGGTTTCATGTCCTTGAAATCCCCGATATGCCGAACCCCGACTCTCTGAGATCTCTCGCCACGCGTCCTCGCTGATGGACGTTGTTGATCCTGTCGAAAAATCGCAGATCGCGATTTCCTATTGCGAACATTCCATGTCCTCGGAATCTTCGATCTTCCGATGCGTCAAACTCCGATAGCGCCTTGATCTCCGACACCTGTCCCTCAGATGGACGACTTAGATCCTATCGGGAAATCGCGGATCGCGATTTCGGGTGGCAAGAGTTCTATGTATTCTAAAACCCCAATATACCGAACTCCGACTCTCTGGGATCCTCTGCCATGTGTCCCTGTTGTTTGGACGGCTCAGATCCTATCGGGAATTCGTGAATCGCGACTTCCTATTGCAACGGTTCTACACTCCTAAATTCTTCGATGGGTGAAATCTCGACGACTCCCCAGAACGCTGACACGTGTCATGTCGTGATCAACGGTTAGGATCTGTTCTCGGGATTTTGAGAACCACAAGGCCTCGATTCTCAGACTCAACAAAACCCCGATGACCCTATCGTCCCGATGACTTCTCCGGGATGTTGACACATGTCCTTCCGAGATCAACGGCTAGGACTCTTCCTCTGCACACTAGTGTTTAACTCCGGTGCATCTTCTTGAGATCTGACGATTGTCGGGACTATGATCCAAGATCCGACGGTTCAGATCATTTCCTCGCATGCCTACCCCTGCACTTAACCCCTGCGCAGCTTCTCCAGATCCAACGGCTGATGGGTAATTGGACCGAGATCAAATGGTCTAGATTCGTTCATTTGGGTCTTGGAGTTTACGATCCCAATTTCTCGTTGCTCACGATGATAGATGACAAAGGGTCAAGGTATGTAACGCCTTTGTTACTTCCGTCAATCTAATGGTCGTGAATGACTATGGGTCCTCCGACAAGATCTCATCCGTCGACTTATTTCGTCTCACAACACTACTATCTTGGAACCTTAATAGGATCGTTCCTCCCCGTACAGGGTTAATAAGGTATGTGCGTTCGAGTCCCTATTCTGGGTTCTTGGTGAACCTTTCCGAGGAGGGAATCTCTGTGAAGAGATCCTTACCGGGGCATTCCTGGGAGCAGATAAAGGGAGACAGCTTCCCGAGAGAGGCTGGGCATGATTAGATTCATTTATCAACGTAAGTCAAGCATGGTTTCCTCGGTGTTAAGCATATATCGACTCATTCATATCAAGCACTACGCGGACATTCTCACGCTGAAATCATTTACTATCTCATGGTTCTATGAGCTAATATCTACTCCTTATTTAACAATTACTGCACAAACATTCTTTCACAGAAAACATTTACAATTCCACCAGTCTATGAACATATGTGACAGCATATAAATTTCAAATGCAATATAAGCAAAACACTTATCAGAAATAACTTCAGCAATGGAAGCAACTGCTGACAGGGGTGCTCGTTTCCACCCAACCGTAGGCGTAGTGACTCCTAATGGATTTACCACTAGCCACCCCCGAGCTGAGACCACGATGTCCTGAGACCTGCGTCTCTCTATCTGCCAGTGCCTAGGAGCGAAGGTTTCAATCCCCTCCTCTCTGCGGTCACTCACTCTGCATAGAACTACCAGAGTTCCCCTCACGTCCGCCCCCTTCAATCGCTTCTGCCATACGCCTTATCCTCTCGCGAGGTTGCATGTGGCACGATTACCCTCGCGCTGGTCAGTCATGATGGCTCTACGGATACGCGGTTCACCTCCCCATCCCTCATCAAGCCATCAACCTTCCAGCCTGCAAGGC
>ML785678.1:559933-585285 GCA_009831015.1 Picea engelmannii | reverse complement strand
AACATTTACAATTCCACCAGTCTATGAACATATGTGACAGCATATAAATTTCAAATGCAATATAAGAAAAACACTTATCAGAAATAACTTCAGCAATGGAAGCAACTACTGAGAGGGGTGCTCGTTTCCACCCAACCGTAGGCGTAGTGACTCCTAATGGATTTACCACTAACCACCCCCGAGCTGAGACCACGATGTCCTGAGACCTGTGTGTCTCTATCTGCCAGTGCCCAGGAGTGAAGGTTGCAATCCCCTCCTCTCTGCGGTCACTCACTCTGCATAGAACTGCCAGAGTACCCCTCGTGTCCGCCCCCTTCAATCGCTTCTGCCATACGCCTTATCCTCTCGCGAGGTTGTGTGTGGAACGATTACCCTCGTACTGGTCAGTCATGATGGCTCTACGGATAGGCGGTTCACCTCCCCATCCCTCATCAAGCCATCAACCTTCCAGCCTACAAGGCATTTATTTCAGGGCTAGCGAGCCGCTTTTGGTTCTTCGGGCCAGTGGAGTCCAAATACGGTATTTAATTCTTGGTGGAAGTTAACGCCCCTTTTTCAAGGTGCCCCCCACCACCATCGTGGTTTCTTTTCCGCACATCCCCTCTCAGCAGTTCTGCAATAAATTCAAACTATCATTTACATTCATTGACCTCTTCCTGCAGGTCCATTTACAGCACATATTCATACTTATGAGTTTTTCCATAGTCCTTGGCCAGTTCAGTTATATTTACAATCTGGGAGAAACAGGGTGTTACAGACACCTTCTGGTTCCACCTGAATCACAGTCTAATCGATAATATGATTAGCATCAGGTACATATTTCTTAAGCAATGAAACATGAAACACATTATGTACAGTCATAGATGTAGGTAATGCAAGCATGTATGGAACTAGACCAATCCTATCCAGGATCTCAAATGGCCCACAAAATCTTACTGCCAACTTGACGCAACTTCCCAGCCTCAGGGAACTCCTGTTAGTTTTTACTTTCAGGAAAACATGGTCACCCACTTTGAATTCTCTATAGGTTCTGTTACTATCAGCGTAACTTTTATGCCTGTCCTGGGCAGCTTTTAGATTATGTTTAATTTTTATCATTTGATCTTCCATCTCTTTGAGCAGCTCAGGCCCAACTACTACTCTGTTAGTTGGATTATCCCATCTCACTGGAGTGTTGCACTTTCTTCCATAAATCACTTCAAATGGGCTCATCATTAATGATGCATGATACCCATAATTGTAGGCAAATTCTACCAAATGCAGGTAGTCTTCCCACCTTGATGGTTTATCCATCACATACATTCTCAACATGTCTTCTATTACTCTGTTTACTCTCTCTGTCTTTCGATCAGACTCGGGATGATATGTTTTACTAAAGTTCAGATTCGTTCTGAATCCTTTGAACAGTCCTTTCGAGAAATTCGAAGTGAATTTTGGGTCTCTATCAGACACAATTGTCTTAGGAATTCCATGCAAGCGTGCAACTTCTTTTAAGAATATTTCAACAACCTCTGCTACTCTGTGGGTGGTTTTCAATGGAATAAAATGGGCAGCTTTAGTAAGCTTGTCCACTACCACCATGATTGAATCATGTTGTTTGCTTGTTCTAGGCAATCCTATGAAAAAATCCATTGTTACCACGTCCCATTTCCATTTAGGAATAGGTAAAGGCTGCAGCAACCCTGTTGGGTGCCTGTGCTCAGCCTTAACCTTTTGGCACTCCATACATCTGGCGATGTATTCAACAATTTCTTTATTCAAACCCGACCAAAAAATAATGGATTTTGACTGCTGCCATAGTCTTTTGATATCAGAGAGATACTAGGTGATAAAGACTCTAGTGGTTCAAGACTTTGAGAAAATTAAGGAGTAGCTATAGGAGATTATCCACATAATAAGAATATTTGAAAGTAATTTCAAGGTAATGCATCAGTTAGTCTTTAGCATAAAGATCAAGGTTTTGAAGGTAGATGAGCAGGTTGGAATAGGAAAATAGGTTGAAGGGTCCACTAACTCAGTGGGAACCCAAGCCAACCCCATAGTACTCGATAGAGACCCACAATCCTCTAAGGTTGCCCAAGAAGAAGATGTGGACATTGAACTGGGGATTTAGTTGGAGGAGAAGGAGAACACCCTTTCTCCTAAGGAATGATAATGCTTCTTATTCTATGCTTTTAGATTTCCTTTTTTATTCATGTACTCATGGAGAGCTAAAGTCATATATTTTAGTTATCATCCTTTAAGAGCAATATCTGGTTGAAAAAATTGGTAATCGTTGATATAAAAACTTCGCATGCTATCATTGGGAAGGGCATCTAGTTTCCCTGACGGCAGACCCCCCTCAATAATTCCATGTAAAATACTTGTTGGAACCCTAAGGTTTTGAAAACTAGATTTGCACCATAAGTCAGCACCTAACAACACTAAGTTTCAATGCTTGCATGAACCAAGGATCTACTTCATGTTCCAACCCAGTTTGTGTTGCACGTAATGACTTGAATAGATTACATGTAGACCAAATCCTTGAAGATCTCCAATAATCACTACAGTTATTTTTGTAATAACCCGACCTGTTATGGTCAAGATTACGTAAGAGCTAGAAAGTTTACTATGATTTCCACGCTCCAATAGACTTAAGGGGGATGTATACAATATGTAAGGGGTTTTGTTTTTCCTAACTAGAGATATTATTATCTATTATCTAGAGATGAGTCATAGTTCCAGTTCCACATTATGAGAGATAAAGTATAAAAAGATATTATGTTCTCAATTCCTATGGAGTACTTTTGAAGGAAGGAGAGTTCACATGAAAAGAGACTAAGGACCTACAAAGAGACATCATCTTTTGTATTATAGTTTTGTATTATGATTTTATATTTTTTAACATCCTTTACATTACAATTATGGAAAAATGGACTTGAGACAATTTTTATTTCATTTTCTATTAACATGGAGAGGAATGAGTATATCAAATTTTATAAATTATAAAAAAAAAATAAGTTTAACTAGTCATTTAACAATTTAATAATATTATATTTATATATTATATTAGAAAAAATAATGTTTTTAAGATATAGAATAGTCTTTTTAAATTTAATAATATTATATTTATATGTTATATTATAAAAAATAATGTTTTTAAAATATGGAATAGTTTTTTTATATGGAGTGTATCGTAAAAGTACTCAATTGTGTGAAGTCATTAGTTCCAAACCCTAAATTAATCTTACACTAACCTTATGTATCATGATAACACAACCACATGTCATACCATAGATTATGTAATCTATGAAGAGAGGTTAATAAGCTCATAGCATTGGAAACTTTTTGGACGGTGGTGATATAAAGGAAGCCAACAATAACAGCTAGCACACAAACCTGAAAAGCTCCTCCACCATAAGGAAATAAGTGTTTCCTACCTTTAATTGCTCATTTGTCTAAGAACTATGTGCAATGTAGGAGTCAGAGAGTGGTCGACTAAATTATGAGGGAAATTGTGGACAATTTAGCTGGCTCTAAGCAAGTTATGAAGGATTTGAACCTTTCTATCTGAGTAAACTATCCAACTGATTCACTCAGATGGCAAGGTTCAAATCCTTGTTAACTAACTCATAGTCCCCCAAATCTTCCATGAATTTTCTCATCATTTATTCTGCCACACTAACTCCTTCTACATCGCACAGTAGACTAAAACGTTTTAGACAAATGACCAATTATAACGGAGGAGTTTTTCAGATCTGTGTGATCGCAGATTGCTTCTATTGCTGGCTTTCTTTATATCCCCACCAGGTCGCTATCCTTCGTCTCTCAACCACCACGGCCATCCGTAGAAAGCAAGAATCCAAGCAGAGGAAGATTCGGCCTAGCAGCCATTTCTGTGCCCTTGAAGGGGTTGGCAATGGAACCATCACAGCACTCGGACCTCAACACAAAACCCTGAGTGAAAAACAAAATTTTGGAAAGAAGAATGAGGGCAGAGAAGGGTTGGATCCACGTTTTGTGATTTTCATTTGCGTGAATTCATAGGGAGGCACATTGGCCACAGGTTGCCTACCCAACCCATAATGATTTGATTTGATTTTTTTTTTCATTTTTTATTGATTTTATTTTATATTTTATTATAGGAGTGGGTTAACTCTGGAGCGATTTTTTCTTTCAAGTTACCTTTCTGGTCCATGGGTCAGATTTTAAATTTCTGGCCAATCCAGAACTATTATCGATTTTCTAGGCATCTCCGTTGGTTTAAGATGAGGAAAAACCCATGTTGGAAGGTTTTGAAATGCATGGAACTTTGATCCATGCTAAACTCAGACTACCGTGAAAATCTGGCCTGATTACAGCCCATTTTTTTGATTGCAACAAGTACCAGTAGATCTACAAATCTAGTGGTTGTATCTAGATCACACAGAAAAATAATAGAAACTAAGCTAGAAACCCTAAGTCTTAGCAGATCTGCAAATCTATTGGTCTTATCTAGATCACAAAAAAATGATAGAAACAAAGCTACAAACCCTAACTTTAAATGGAAATATTCATCTTCATGCTTATTTTATTTCATTGGAATGAAAAAAACTACAACCAAATAAAAAGAAATTACAACAACAAATCTACCAAAGAATGATTAAGTATTCCATTACCCAATACAAATTTTGTACATCACCTTTCAAATCCTTGAACAAAATGGTCTTTGTCGCCTCCTCTTTGGAAAGGTTCTTGTTGTTTTGAGAGTGTAAGGCTTGGCTTGACTCCTCTCCTTTGTGACTGAAAGGGATGGTTAATGTGGCCAAAAGTTGTAGCCAAATTTTCAGAGCATTATTGATGGATATGGGAAATGGAGGCCACCGCCTGATATTATAAGAAAAATAGCGGATATCTTTGATATGGTCATGGTAATAAAATATTATTATTTGACGATATCAATTCTAACCAATACTTTTAGGGTTTTCTATTTTGTTTAATTTTATTTTTCTTTTCTCCATAATTTTAAGAGGAAAAAGTCATAAAAGTGTTTTATGATTTTATGAAATGGAAATAACTTTAGGAAAAGTGGTTCCTTAACTTATAATAGTGGAAAATGATGTAAAAGTGGATTTAAACATATGATACCATACTATAAATGATGTATTTTAGTAAATATATCTTTTTGGTCTAGGCAATTAAATTATATATAATGGAAAATTAATTTTATACACACACATAATGTTTTTTTATTTGTTAAAGGAAAGGATGGGCGTCTTCCTCGGTTTCTAGAGAATTCTATAGAGGTTGAGAAGCAAGAAGTGGAGGATTTGGAGGCAGAAGTTAGGGTCAAGTGCATAACTATTCTTGATGAAAACTTATGTAGGATATCAATTTAATCCAACACTCGAGATACCAAATTCTTCAGGACATTAAATATATACTAGTTGATAAAGACACTAGTGGTTCAAGCCTTCGAGAAAAATAAGGAGGAGTGATAGGAGATTATCCACATGATAAGAATATTTGAAGGTAATTTCAAAGTAATGTATCAGTTATTTTTTAGCATAAAGATTAGGGTTTCAAAGGTAGATGAGCAGCCTAGAAAAGGAAAATAGGTTGAAGGGTCCACTAACTCAGCGGGAACCCAAGACAACCCCATAGTACTCGATAGAGACCCACAATCCTCTAAGGTTGACCAAGAAGAGAATGTGGACATTGAACTAGAGATGTAGTTGGAGGAGAAGGAGAACAACCCTTCTCCTAAGGAAGGATAATAGGTCTGATTCTATTCTTTGAGATGTCCTTTTTTGTTCATGTACTCATGTAGAGATAAAGGAATATATTTTAGTTATCATCCTTTAAGTACAAGCTCTCGTTGAAAAACTTAGTAATGGTTGATATAGAAACTTTGAAGGCTATCATTGGGAAGGGGATCTGGTTTCCCTCAGGGTAGGCCCCCCTTAATAATTTGATGTAACATTTTTGTTGGAACCCTAAGGTTTTCCAAACTAGATTTGCACCATAACTCATCATCGAAGGATGCTAAATTTCAATGCCTGCGTGAACCAAGGATCTACTGCGCATTCCAACCCAATTTGTATTGCACGTAAGGACTTGAATAGATCACATGTAGACCAAATCCTTAAAGATCTCCAATAATCATTACAATTATTTTTATAGTAACCCGACTTATCATGGTCAAGATTGAGGAAGAGCTGGAAATTTTACTATGATTTCCACGCTCGAATATACTTAAGCGGGATGCATAGAATATGTAAGGGGTTGTGTTTTTCCTAACTAGAGATATTATTGTCCATTATCTAGACATGATTCATAGTTCTAGTTCGACATGATGAAAATTTTGGTTGTGTTCAAAGATATTGTGTTCTTATGAGAGAGAAAGTATATCTCTGGAATGGTTATGTTGTATTTTAGACTGATGTTATTACGTGTAGGCTTCAACCCCTCTGTAGTGATTGCATATGAATATTGATGAAGTCAATAAATCAAATGAAATAATCCTTATCCTTATATGATGAATGTTTCATATATGTCCTTTTCCTTTTCAAGATGCATGAAACCAACGGTATTTTTTCTTCTCATGGTGTCTCCCGTGTGACCTTCTTCAATCCTTGAATATTGGATATGTCAATTCCTATGCAGAACTTTTGGAGGAAGGAGAGTTCACATGAAAAGAGACTAAGGACCTACAAAGACACATCATCTTTTGTATTATAGTTTTGTATTATGATTTTATATATTTTTAACAACCTTTACATTACAATTATGGAAAAATGGACTTTTACTTGTATTTTTTGTGTTGCTAGATAAAGACATCATCTTTTTTATTATAGTTTTCTATTATGATTTTATAAAGTTTTAACAATCTTTACATTACAATTATGTGTAATAAAAGAAGTTACAATTATGTGTAACAAAAGAAGAAGTAAAAAACATCATATTGATGATGATGTAGCACACCCATTTTAGAACTCTAGGCTCGCTCATGCTCTGATACCAAACTGTAGCACACCCATTTCGAAACTTTGGGCTTACTCGCACTCTGATACCAAACTATAGCACACCCATTTCGGAACTCTGGGCTTACTCGCGCTCTGATACCCATTTGTACACACCATTTGTACAAAGCTCATACATATATCATATATCCCATGCATTTAAACAAATAAACACATTTAACTCAGAGTAAAACATATCATTACTTCTATAATTAAACAATCCATAGCATTCCATTTTAATTCATATACACAGTGGAAAACATGATAACATTTACAAAAGAGACATGATAAAATGTGATAAAACATATTTAGACACTTATCTTGTAACAATGGTGGGATCCACCAACCAAATGCAGGCCTTACACGAACCTCCCAACTTTAGACCACACTGCTCATCAACTCAACAGTGGGTAACCCCCAAGGCAAGGAATCTAGGCTTAGGTTGAGGTTATAGGGAAAACAGTCACACACAACCACAAGGAAGGGATTCTCTCCAAGGAGTCTCCCATGCTCACTACCCACAGACCCTCATTCCCCACATGCCAGTTCCACCCCAGGAGAATGCACCTTCTCTTTCACTTGGACAGTCCTTCGGCTGCCAATCTCCATTACCTTTGATTACAAGAATA
This sequence comes from Picea engelmannii, assembly GCA_009831015.1. Lineage (NCBI taxonomy): Eukaryota > Viridiplantae > Streptophyta > Pinopsida > Pinales > Pinaceae > Picea > Picea engelmannii. The sequence continues at coordinate 577,676 of ML785678.1, read as the reverse complement.
GACCGGACCAGAAGTCTCCAGGCTCTATGGCGGCTACAGGGTTCCTTCTAGGAGTTCTCTCCTTCCCCTGCGCACTCTCTCATCTGGAGGGAGTCGCTCACAGGCCAACAAGCCTCACAGAGTCCAGTACTACATAGTCTCAACAATCCCATGGGAAAAAAAACATAGGTCTTCCAAAAACTAGTTCGACAATCACAAGATGGCTTCACAGTCATGGCTTCCAAACATGGAATGCTCGAATATGCTCGCTCAACTTTCCCGAACAAGCAAAGACTCTTCCCTAAAATCAACACAGCCTTCTCATAGGCTGGGGTTACACGCACGGGATTTCTCAGAGTCAGACCTAGATATTCGAGTCACAGAGTCTCACGAAGGTTCTCTACAGGAGTCGGGTTAGTCATACTTCTCAGGCTCCCTACCCATTCAGACAATCTGATGGAATGGAATGGAACCTTCTCACGGCTCACCCTGGCCATTTTATTCACATGCACCATGGTTGACACTTGTCACCCATGGAACTGCATGCGTTCCACCAACACACGTTCCTCCCACCACTTGGGAATTCACGTGTCCTTCCAAAAGGACTTAGGATAAAAACATATGATGCACATATCTTTTGGAATAATATTAAAATATTATTCCCAGGCTTAAGCCCCCCATAGGCTTAGCCCCTAGGCTCAAAACTTATCCCTTTTCCCACCTTCCAGCCCCTAATTTCTTGCCCACTTTGTGGATGCTCAGTCCCCCTTCACTCATTCATCGTGGTCGGTCTGCACCTGGTGGTGTTTATATTTTATTAAGTGTTCTGGATGATTACATATACAACAGCAGGCTCCTGGCCTTCAATACTCAGGCTCCCTAGCCTAACAACACATAAGCCTCCATATTATGAAAAATTGTCTCACCAGCCTATAAAACATAATTACAATTCCTTTCCAAACATGGTTTACAATGAGGCTCGGCCTTGGGGGCACTACAATCCCCCTCCCCTTATTTTTGCACTGTCCTTAGTGCAACTTACACTGTCTCTGCAAGCCTTTCAAAATTTTTAAAAAGATGCAGGTACTCTGCTCGCATAACCTCTTCATGGTCCCATGTCGCGTCCTCAGTACCGTACCAGGTCCACTGGACCTTTACAAGCTCTATAACTCGATTCCAGAGCTGTTTTCTTTTCCTGTCCAAGATGCGCATATGATGCGCTTGCAGGACACTTTCTGGTTCCACTTGAATCACAGTCCAATCGATAATATGATTAGCATTAGGTACATATTTCTTAAGTAGTGAAACATGAAACACATTATGTACAGTCATAGATGTAGGTAATGCAAGCATGTATGGAACTGGACCAATCCTTTCGAGGATCTCAAATGGCCCACAAAATCTTGCTGCCAACTTGGCGCAACTTCCCAGCGTCAGGGAACTCCTGTTAGTTTTTACTTCCAGGAAGACATGGTCACCCACTTTGAATTCTCTATAGGTTCTGTTACTATCAGCGTAACTTTTCTTCCTATCATGGGCAGCTTTTAGATTATGTTTAATTTTTATCATTTGATCTTCCATCTCTTTGAGCAGCTCAGGCCAAACTACTACTCTGTTAGTTGGATTATCCCATATCACTCGAGTGTTGCACTTTCTTCCATAAAGCACTTCAAATGGGCTCATCTTTAATGATGCATGATACCCATAATTGTAGGCGAATTCTACCAAATGCAGGTAGTCTTCCCACATTGATGGTTTATCCATCACATACATTCTCAGCATGTCTTCGATTACTCTGTTCACTCTCTCTGTATTTCCATCAGACTCGGGATGATATGTTGTACTAAAGTTCACATTCGTTCCGAATCCTTTGAATAGTCCTTTCCAGAAATTCGAAGTTAATTTTGGGTCTCTATCAGACACAATTGTCTTAGGAATTCCATGCAAGCGTGCAACTTCTTTTAAGAAGATTTCAACAACATCTGCTACTCTGTGGGTGGTTTTCAGTGGAATAAAATGGACAGCTTTAGTAAGCTTGTCCACTACCACCATGATTGAATCATGTTGCTTGCTTGTTCTAGGAAATCCTATGATAAAATCCATTGTTACCAGATCCCATTTCCATTCAGGAATAGGTAAAGGCTGCAGCAACCCTGTTGGGTGCCTGTGCTCAGCCTTAACCTTTTGGCACTCCATACATCTGGAGATGTATTCAACAATTTCTTTATTCAAACCCGGCCAAAAATAATGGATTTTGACTGCTGCCATAGTCTTCTGATATCCAAAATGTCCAGCATAAGCCACGTTATGCATCTCCTTTAGAATTGCTAGCTTCAATTCTCGGACATTGGGTACATACACTCTGTTTTTATACAGAAGTAAACCATTAGTTCCCAATGTGTAACTTTCCTTGATCTGTGGTCTCTCACGCTGTTGTAACTTTGCTACAAGATTTTTGTACTACAATTCAACATTTGCAGCTTCCAAAATTCTGTCTTTCATCTCAGTCTGGTACATGCTAATGGTTGTAGCATGTAATTTGTGCACTTTTCTGCTGAGTGCATCAGCCACCTTATTTTCATTCCCTTTGATATGCTTGATATCAAAGTCATATTCGCACAGAAAATCCAGCTGTCTTATTTTCCTGGCATTTAAGGTCGGCTAATCAAATAAATACTTCAGACTGTTATGGTTTGTTCTCAACTCGAATCTCTTGCCGATGAGGTAATGTCTCCATTTCCTCAAGGTGTGGACGATTGTTGCCAACTCTAAATCATGAGTGGCATAGTTCTTCTCATGTTTCTTTAACTTTCGGGATTCATAACAAACTACAAATCGCTCTTGGTTGAGAACTCCTACCAGCCCCTCCTTGCATGCATCTGTGCACACTACGTAATCCTTGTTTGGATATGCAATCTTCAGGATTGGAGCACTGGTTAGTAGCTGCTTCAATCGTTGGAAGCTTCTCTCACAGTCTTTAGTCCACTGGAACTTCTTTCCCCTCCTTTGCAAGGAAGTGATAGAATGAGCTATCTTTGAGAATCCAACTACAAACTTCCTATAGTAACTTGCCAGACCCATAAAAGATCTAACTTCTGCCACAGTCCTTGGCATTGGCCATTCTCGAATGGCCTGTACCTTTTCAGCATCCACAACAATCCCTTCTTCAGATATAATGTGTCCCAAGTAATGGATCTGCCTTTGGTAAAAAGAGCACTTGCTTAGTTTTGCGTACAGTTGGTGTTCTCTCAACACCTGCAGCACCATTCTCAGATGTTGCTCGTGTTCTTCCTCTATCTTGGAATACACCAAGATATCATCCAGGAAGACTATGACAAACTTGTCGAAATAATTTATGAACACTCCGTTCATTAAACACATGAAAACAACAGGCGTGTTGGACAGTCCAAACGACACCACTGTGAACTCATAATGACTGTACCTTGTTCTAAAGGCAGTCTTGCCAATGTCCTCATCCTTTATTCTCACTTGGTGATATCCAAATTTGAGATCTATTTTTGAAAATATTTTTGTATCCTTCAACTGATCGAAAAGATCATCAATCCTTGGTAGAGCATACTTGTTCTTGACAGTGACCTTATTCAACTATCGAAAATCAATGCACAGCCTCAACGTCCCATTTTTCTTCTTCACAACTACGACCAGGGCTCCCCATGGTGATACACTGGGGTGAATGTAACCTTTCTTTAGTATCTCTTTGAGCTACAATTGCAACTCTTTCAGCTCTGGCGTGCTCATTCTATAAGGAGCCTTCAAAACTAGAGCTATTCCAGGCAACAAATTTATAGAAAAATCGATGTCCCTCCTCGGAGGTAGTCCAGGTACCTCCTGAAATATGTCCTTGAATTCTTTGAGTACTTTATGATCTTCCAGATTCGATACTACATCTTGAGATGCTTCTTCCACTTGAGCTGCATATAATTGGCAGCCTTTCCAATAAGATTTCTTCAGCTGCATGGCTAAGATTTCCCTCACAGCCATGGCTCTGGGAATTCCTTGGACTATTACCTGATTTCCCTCTTCGTTCAGGCATGTGAACCTCTTGTTATGGAAATCTAGAAGGGCATGGTGCTGGTCCAATCAGTCCATCCCAATTAAGCAAACGTATGAGCCTAAAGGCATAATGTTCAATTTGGCCTTAGTGCTCATTCCTTTCATGTCCATTGAACATGACTTAACCAATTCAGTGACCTTCCTCTTCCTCCTTGTGGCCAACTGCACTAACCAAGAATTCTCATGTTTGCTTCTCGTTAGATGCAAACTTTCCACCAATCTAGGATCTACATAACTATGGCTAGCCCCTGAATCAATTAAAATAACAAGTGGTCGATTGTTGATCGTACCTTCCACTTCAATCATGTGTGATTGAAATTCTTCTTGCTTATTGTCCATGGCTGCGTAGATCCTCGGCATTCTACTGCCCATATCCTCCACTGTTTCAGCTTGTTGAACAATATGGACAGTTCTTGCTTTGTCTTTTTTGTGGGGAAAATCTCTGTACCTATGATTTTGTTTATGGCCCCAACACTCTATAGGTGGAGGCCTTGGCATCTGCTCACTCCCTTCAACCTTCCTAGGCTCTTTAAAATATGACTATCCCCAAGGACTGTTTCTGAAAAAGGAAGGCTTGCTTCCCTTCTGCCTCTGTTCCTTCTTAAATTTCCTTCGATCATCCCAGACCTTCCGAAGGATAGGCCTTTCTCCTTGCTATTCATACAAGAATTTCTCTTTTCTAATGGTCTCTTCCATGGTCTTAGGATCGTCATATTGAATCTTGTCACTCATGGAAGGTGGAAATCCACTCAGATACCTCTAAATTTTAATAGTTTCGTCCTTGATGAATGGAACATACTTCAATAGTTCCAGAAAATTTCATTCATACTCATCAATGGTCATACTGCCCAACTTGAGTTCAAAGAACTCCTTCATCTTTCTGTCATAGTATCTTTTAGTCAGGTATTTCTTCTCAAAATACCTCTTAAACTCCTTCCACATGACCTCTTTCTCTCTGATGTGTTGCACCTGTACAAACTGATCCCACCACATGGATGCTTTTCCTTTCAGTTAGCACATTGCAATTCTTCCTTCTACATGGGAAAAATAATTCTGCAGTTGGAAGTATTTCTTTATGCCAAGAAACCAGGTCTCAGCATCTTCCTCCTTCTTATGTTTTCCATCGAATGTTGGAGGCTTAATCTTGTTCATCTCTCCTTTCAATTCCTCCTTCCTAGATTTTTGATGTTTTTTGGTAGGGGATGGGCTTGAAGTACTGTGTGTCTTCCTATCATAATGTCTTTGGTAGCGACTATGATTTCGGCTACCGATCCTCTACCTTCTTCTTCTTTCATGGGTTTTGCGACTCTCCGTCATACTTGAGTCTCTTCCCTTCTCGAGTTTCTTCTCTATTCTTTCCAGGTTGTTCAAAAATTTTAAGTTTAATGCACCCTATCGATCCCTGACTTTCATGATCTTTCAGCTATCAGCTCGGCGATCCTGGCCTCTCTTTACAATCCTTCAATGATTTTCATTGTGTGTCCTTTCTTATCCTTCTCTTTTCCATGCCCATTAGAGTTTGATCCTTTGATTCCCAGGTTAACATCCTTTCCTTCCTGTTCGTCTTCTATTTCGGGGGTAATTTGCACATTTCCCCACTCCATACTCAGTCGTTGGTTAACTAGAGTCCTGACCTCCATTGAACTATGAACACTCACTGTGCAAATAAAATTGTAGTTTATCAGGACATTAAACCTTCAGGAACAATCTTCAGCATTTATAACTAATACCAACAAGAACAAAAGACATTTTGATTCCAATGGGTTTTCTGAGCTCTCATTCGGCTTTGCATTTTTCATGTTTTCGAAGCTTTCATTTTCGACACTTCGGTATTTCGGAACTTCGGGTTTTGGGGTTTCAGAGTATCGGTACTGGAGAACTCCCGTTTAACTGTCCTTTCCACCCCCCGACTTCCGAAATTTTGTTTTAACTTATTCTTCAGGTCTACAGCACAGCTGTTGCCCTTTACCAATGTGGTGCATGGCACGTTTCGGAGGGTCCTCGTCACGTTCGGTGACATCATTAGGGTCCCACCACTCTCTCTTCTCTTTTCGACCCTCTGACACGTGGTACATCTCCATGTGTACACCTCCATTCCTAGAAAAATCCAACGGTCAGATCTTTCTCACATTGGACAGTCGTTAAAGACCCGGAGATTCCCCGAAGGAATCTCATCCATTCATCAGGACTTAGTCACATGCTAATGTCTTGACAGTATGGTTAGGATTTATCACGATGAGAGTCCGAGTTCTTTGTCAACGGAACTCCCGAATCCCCAATTTTCTGAAACGGGTAATCTCTCAACACGTGGCCATCTCAAATCGGATGGCCCATGACTACTCCGGGGTTTCCACCATGTAAAGTCCCGATCCTTTCAGGGTTTTGGGCTTCCAAACACTGATGTGATCTAACTTCGGTTAGCCCTCCGGGCTAGACTCATGGTTCACACGACCTCCCCTTATATGACCACAGTCATACCTCCTATCGGGGTTTCGGACTTTCCAATGCTGAAAGACATATGTCCTTAGGATTCACGAAATGTTGAACCCTGATATGCCAATGGGCTCCCGATCTCTCCCATATGTCCCAACTGATGGATGGCTCAGATTGTTCTTGAGACTTTTACCATGAAAATTCCCGACCTCTTTCGTGACTCCCAATATCGCGATTCTCGATTTCCTAAAATCCGTCTTTTGGATGGTCTAGATCTATTTCAGAGATTTCTCCCCCTAGTCTCTGAGGTTCAACCTTCGGACATCTCTCGACAGATCCTACGACTGACGGGTTTTTTGATCGAGATCTGACGGCTCAGATGGTTCCTAACGAATTCGGAATTTCACATATTGTGATTTCCACATTCCAGTGTATTTCAAAGGGAATTTTAATTCCTACGCACATTTTTCTAGATCCGACGATCACGAGGGCTCTCCTTCCCTCCCAAACAGATCCTAAGGTTCTAACACTCTTGGTGTAGAGACTTGTATCCCTGTGGCCATAGACCACACCAGCTGCGGTTTCACTAGCCGCTATACTTCCTGAGCTTTAAAAAACTTGTCAAGTAACTCCTTGACATTTTGGAGTAATCCAGGGTCCGAAATTGGCCTTCCAGGCCCAATTTCTCCTCGTACTCTTGGTCCAAAGACCACTCTACTGGCCCATCTAGGCTCAGTGTCGAAACCTCGCTCTGATACCAAACTGTAGCACACCCATTTCAGAACTCTGGGCTTACTCGCGCTTTGATACCAAACTGTAGCACACACATTTTGGAACTCTGGGCTTACTCGCACTCTAATACCAAACTGTAGCACACCCATTTCGGAACTCTGGGCTTACTCGCGCTCTGATACCAAACTGTAGCACACCCATTTCAGAACTATGGGCTTACTCGCACTCTGATACCACACTGTAGCACACCCATTTCGAAACTCTGGGCTTACACGTGCTCTGATACCCATTTGTACACACCATTTGTACAAAGCTCATACATATATCATATATACCATGCATTTAAACAAATAAACACATTTAACTCAGAGTAAAACATATCATTAGTGCTATAATTAAACAATCCATAGCATTCCATATTAATTCATATACACAGCAAAAAACATGATAACATTTACATAAGAGACATGATAAATAGCGATAAAACATAGTTAGACACTTATCTTGTAACAATGGTGGGATCCACCAACCAAATGTAGGCCTTCCAGAAACCTCTTAGCCTTAGACCGCACTTCTCATCAACTCAACAGTGGGTCACCCCCGAGCTGGTACTAAGCCCCACCCCAAGGCAAGGAATCTAGGCTCAGGCTGAGGTTACAGGGAAAACAGTCACACACAACCACAAGGAAGGGATTCTCTCCAAGGAGTCTCCCACGCTCACTACCCATAGACCCTCATTCCCCGCATGTTGGTTCCACCCTAGGAGAATGCAGCTTCTCTATCACCTGGATAGTCCTTCGGTTGCCAATATCCCTTAGCTTGGGTTACAGGAACAGACCGAACCGGAAGTCTCTGGGCTCTATGGAAACTACAAGGTTCCTTCCAGGAGTTCTCTCCTTCCCCTGCGCACTCTCTCACCTGGAGGGAGTCTCTCATAGGCCAACAAGCCTCACACAATCTAGTACTACGTAGTCTCAACAATCCCACGGGAAAACAAACACAGGCCTTCCAAAGACTGGTTCGGGAATCATAGGATGGCTTCATAGTCACGACTTCAGAACAGGGAATGCTTGCATAGGCTCGCTCAGCTTTCCTGAACAAGAAAAGACTCTTCCTCAAAATCAACATAGGATTCTCGTAGGCTGGGGTTACATGCATGAGATTTCTCAGAGTCACACCCAAACATTTGAGTCACAGAGTCTCATGAAGGTTCTCTATAGGAGTCGGGTTAGTCATAATGCTCAGGCTCCCTACCCATTTAGACAATCTGATGGAATGGAATGGAACCTTCTCACGTCTCACCCTGGCCATTTTATTCACATACACCAGGGTTGACACTTGTCACCCATGGAACTGCATGCGTTCCACCAGCACACATTCCTCCCACCACTTGGGAATTCACGTGTCCTTCCAAAAGGACTTAGGATAAAAACATATGATGCACATATCTTTTGGAATAATATTAAAATATTATTCCTAGGCTTAAGCCCCTCCCTAGGCTTAGCCCCTAGGCTCAACACTTAGCCCCTTTCCCACCTTCCAGCCCCTAATTCCTTGCCCACACTGTGGATGCTCAGTCCCCCTTCACTCATTCATCGTGGTCGGTCTACACCTGGTGGTGTTTATATTTTATTAAGTGTTCTGGATGATTACATATACAACAACAGGCTCCTGGCCTTCAATACTCAAGCTCCCTGGCCTAACAAAACATAAGCCTCCACTTATGAAAACTTGGCTCACCATCCTATAAAACATAATTACAATTCCTTTCCAAACATGGTTTACAATGGGGCTCGGCCTTGGGGACACTATAGATGATGACGATGATGATGATTAATGTCCACTAAGACTGAATTGGTGTATCAGACCTTAAGAGGGTAAGTTATTACTTCTGATTCTTTAGAATTTTGTTTCTGTGCTCGAAAATCATTAAGAGAAGCTTTCCAAGATCACCATACTTTTGTTGATTTAAGAGGTTAGGAAGGTTGGCAGTGTGATAAATATTTTGAAAATGAGATCTAATATGGGTATAGGCTGGAAAATCTAAGAGAAAGTAATTTTCATCTTCAACCTTTTTAGTGTCACAAAGGTGACACACTTTTTCATCCCACGACATCTTAGGAATTGACCAATGCCCACTTTCACTATGGAGCTCGTGAAAATTTGTTGTTATCTTAGCAATGCTTTTTTTTTCTTTACACTTGGCAAAAGAGATAGATAATTTTGATCTTCTAGATTAGGGTTGATTACATCTTTATAATACCTTAATTTTTTTTTTCCTCTAACTCTTTATCACACCACATTTATGGAAAAATGGACTTTTGCATGTATTTTATGTGCTTTTAGATAAAGAGTGAAAAATTGAGGCAATTTTTATTTCATTTTCTATTAACCTGGAGAGGAATGAGTTTATCAAATTTTGGAACTTATAAAAAACAATTTCATCCTCAAAGAATTTAATAGGAAAAAATAATGTTTAACTAACCATTTAAAAATTTAATAATATTATATTTATGTATTGTATTAAAAAAAATAATGTTTTCAAGATATAGAATAGTCTTATGGAATTTAATAATATTATATTTATATGTTATATTATAAAAAATAATGTTTTTAGAATATGGAATAGTTGTTTTCTATGGAGTGTATTGTAAAAGTACTCAATTATGTGATGTCATTGTTTCCAAACCCTAAATTAATCTTAGACTAACCTTATGTATCACTGATAAGACAACCACATGTCATATCATAGATTCTAGGAAGAGAGGGTAATAAGTTCATAAGCCAACAATAGAAGCGAGCACACAGACCTGAAAAGATTCGATGCCAACGTGTTACCTACCTTTAATTAGTCATTTGTCTAAAGTGATTAATACTGCTATGCAATGTAGGAGTCAAAGAGTGGTCAAATAAATTATGAGGGAATTTGTGGGCAATTTAGATGGCTCTGAGCAGGTTATGAAGGATTTGAATGTTTCCATCTGAGTGAGATAGCTGCATAGTTTTTTCCTCGTTGTTGAAGTGCAATGCCATGAAAGAATTTACCATATCTTTTCTTGCCTTATTATCAAGCAAGTAATGGAAATACAATGATTGTCACAATTTGAATTTTTCCACAATCCTTTTATATTTTCATGACTGTCTTGATGATAATAGGGGAAGAAAAGATATGATGAGTCTTTCATTGGTTGCACATAAAAAAAAGAAGGAAGAAACTATCCATCTAGTCGAATCAGATGGAAACGTTTAACTCCTTTGTAACTAACTCAAAGCCGGCCAAATTTTGCATGAATTCTCTCCTAATTTATTCTACCACTCTAACTCCTACATCGCACAGAAGACTAGAGTTCTTTAGACAAATGACCAATTATAAAGGAGGATTTTTCAAGTCTGTGTGATCACTTCTATTGTTGACTTCTGTTATATCACCACCGTCCAAAAAGGTCCCAGTGGTATGACCTTATTAATTCTGAATAATATCTATGACAACAAACAAGAGAGACTATACACTCAATGAAATACACAATCGAATTGAACATCTATTTAAAAAATTACACAATCAGATGGAATATCTATCTAACAACTTCAATGGCATGTTTTACAAACCATAAATGCATCCAAGTAGACCATACATACTATGTAACTTTTTCCTACAATGGAACCATCACAACACTCGTACCTCCACACAAAAGCCTGAGTTGAAAACAAAATTTTGGAAAGAAGAATGAGCTAGAGAAGGGTTGGATCCATGTTTTGTGATTTTCATTTGCCCGAAGTCATAGGGAGGCACATTGGCCATAGGTGGCCTACCCAACCTATAATTGTTTGATTTGATTTTTTTTTTCTCTTTTTTTATGGATTTTATTTTATATTTAATTATAGGAGTGGGATAACTTTGGAGCAATCTTCTCTCTCAAGTTTCCTTTCGGGAACGCCCTCCATCGGTCAGGTTTTAAATTTTCGATGAGAACTATGATCGATTTTCTGAGCATCTCAGTTGGCTCAAAATGGGGAAAAACCCCTAGAGTAAGGTTTTGAAATGCATGGAACTTTGATCCATTCTAAACTCAGACTACCCTGGAAATTCGGCTAGATTCAAACCCATATTTTGTTTTGCAACAACTACCATTATATTTACAAATATTTTGGTTGTATCTAGATCACACAAAAAAATAATATAAACTAAGCTAGAAACCCTAAGTATTAGAAGATCTGCAAATCTATTAGTCTTATCTAGATCGCAAAAAAATGATAGAAACAAAGCTAGAAACCCTAACCTTAAATGGAAATATCCATCTTCATGCTTATGTTATTCCCGTGGAAAGAAAAAAATACAACCAAATAAAAAGAAATTACAACAACAAAACTACCAAAGAATGATTAAGTATTCCATTACCCAATATAAAATTTGTACATCAGCTTTCAAATCCTTGGACAAAATGGTCCACATGGATTGGCTTGAATCCTCTCCTTTGTGACTGAAAGCAATGGTGAATGTGGCAAGCAAAGGGGAACACTCACCTGGGGCGCACAAATCATTCACCTATGCGCAACACATTTTTACATGTTGATGACTAATTAAATATATGTAAATAAATAGTTTCCTCAGTATATACGCTGAATCGGGACTCAAATAGAGTATTCTTACCTTTTCTTCTGAAGCTATGTGTCTCATTTGTTTTATTTTCAAAGTTTGTACTTTACATTTACTGCAATTTCGTTTTTGGTGTCTCTGAACTTCCTTCATGGTTGCCTCCTGGTGACTTCGTTTTCCATGCTTCCACCTTTGAGATAAATATTATCCCATTATCTATCCATCTCTCAGGGAGAAAATTGTTTCCTTCATGTTTTCTGAGGCAGAAGGGAGGGCACACCAACTGGGGTTTGAGCCCTTACTGGTTTCTCCTTTTTTTGGATGAAATGAGTGCACCCTCTGCTATGGCTATATTGGTCTTCTCCCACTGATCCCCGAAGGTCACTCTAAGATAGCCAAATCCTCTTGGCCACTCTCAGATCACCCTAACTTGGATCCTCATTTGCTTGGTCACCCAAACCAATAGTGTGCCCCTGTTCAGATTTGTGTCCTTAAGGAGTTTTTGGTCAGAAGATAGATTATGGCTTGCGTGGTCACCTTCTCCAGTAGATATCCTTCTTCTGAAGATGAAGTAGTATCACAGCCTCAAGATCCATGGAAAAGATTCTCATCTTGAAGATTGAGACAAATTTGTTTTTAGGGGGGTTTCGTAAAATAGTCCACATTTTGCCCATTCCATGCAGGAAGCTCAAAAGATCTCACAATCCCCAATGGTGCCCAGATATCCATTGCAATAAAGAGGAGTTCCACAGATCTAAACTAATACATATCTCTCCGTCTAGACCAATTCATCTCCATTGCTTAAGGGTTTTGTGTCCTCTATTCCAAAAGTAGAGTCTGACCCATTTTTCAGCATTGCAAACTAGGCGCACCATTAATATTCAACTAGACCCACAATTCCTCCATGAAAAGATCATTTGGTAGTCGAATCAGATTACAAAACATCAAATCCCATCCAATATCTTGGCTTCATCCTTAATGCACTGCTCAAAATGAAACAACAAAACAATCCAAAACCCTTCAAGTTGGACACTCGAATCCAACTACCCAAATTTGTTGCTCAAACAATTGGACAAATTGTGGATTATTGGATACATAGCCTCTCCAACTATATCAATACATGTCTAGGCCTTACTGAGGAAAGAAAGCTCCATATTGTTGCCTTGCAATTAGAAGGACTGGCACAAACTTGGTGGGATACAAAGAAAGAATAGATCACATTTGTGATACAGATTGGGGATGCTCCATAATCATGTACTTCCAAACCCATAAGAACCTGGGATCACCTTTCCGAAGATTTGAGAAATCACTTCTACCCACCCGGTATGTGCAATCCTTATGGATCAAATTGCACCAACTTCGACAACTCCCTTCACAAGGAGTGCAAGGCATCATAGACTTATTCTACAAGATGTGCCTCTTACTTCATATTCCATATCAGGAAGAGGTACTCATATTAAATTTTGGGGCTATTTTATTTCAGTTCCATGAGATGTAGAGCTATTTTAAAATCCAACTTTAGACAGAACATTTCCAAGATCTTTGGTTATAGAAAGGAGAGTCACTCCTAGAGGTCGTACTCCTTAGTACAGCCCCTACACCAACCCCTACACCTCTCAACCATCCAACTACCATCCATCAGCCGAATTTCCACCTCCTCGAGCTCAAAACCCCACACCCAATACAAATACAAGGACACCCTCATGCTCATTCAACAAAACTATTTCACACAATTCATCACATTGTCGAATCCTTGAAAATCTAAAAAAGAACAAAACCCTACTCACTGAGCTCATTGCACCCTCCCAATCAGAATATACCGAAGAATTTCCTCTCAACAATCCCACAAAAGTAGATCCCTCACTAATTCTAATGGCAGAATAAGTCCAAATGTGAACTCAACCCCGTGCAAATAAGCACTGAGCACGATCTCCCTCTCCACGTGACCACTGCCTAATCTCATAAAGAGCGTGTCATGTTTCACGACCTCAAGAGTATTGAAGTGTGAGCCACTCCTAACTCTCCAATTCTCAAACTCTGAAAGGGGCTTAACGAGCCCTCAACTCCTCTCATATCCTTCCTCCACACGACCCCGACGCTATGAACATGGTCCACTTTTCAGGATTTTGTGGTTCGTGAAGTTGTGATGCAACTCCAACCTTTCCTCGTTTGAATCCCGAAATATGAAACTTTGATCTATCCTTTGTTGCGGATCGATGGTCCAGATACTCCTATGATCTGATGGTTCAGATACTTTCGAGATTTCACGGATCAATATTTCACGACCTTTGAACTCTCGTCATGATGTTCTCCAAACCCTGAACTTTGAAATGCCAAAATTGTGGAGCCTCCCAAATCAACAGTTCACGCTCCTCCTGATATGATGGCTCAAATCACATGGGATTTTCATGTATCGTGAGTTCACTGAACTCTCACCTCTGATTTCCCGATTGCCGAAATTGTGATGGTGCTTGGATCTGCTGCCACCTGTCCTCTGAGATGGATGGTGCCAAAAATGTCAATGGCTTTTGGATCTTCGCCACCTGTCACTCCATATCCAATAGTTGGAGTGATTTCGTGATTTTAGGATTTCACCTATCGGGGTATGGAGTGCAGTGTCCTTTGCTCATCCAACTCTCGATTCTTGATTTCCTGATAGCGTCAAATTGATGACTCACGATCTTTCTCAATTCAACGGCTCAGATTGATTCGTGTTTTCACGATTCGTGAATTCTTATCGTTGTGTTCTCTAACCTTTACTCCCTGCGAGTCAGCGAAATGATGAGATCTCTCCATGTATCCTCCTTAATGGATGGTCCCAACAATTTTAGGATTTCATGAATTCGTAAGTCGAATTTTCTCCTGTGCACTCTAGAGGACTAAACCTCATGCACTTTCTCCTGGATCTGACAACTATCGGTCCTTTGCACTAAATCTGATGACTGGAAATATTTTGCCTTTTCTACACCCTCCTCATCATTTTTGAACTCAATCGATGGCTCAAATCTGTTCACAGGGATGATCTTACGACTGTGTATGCTTGTCCTTTGTTGATTTGGCCTGTTCTTTGCTACTTCTGCAAAGAGTTTCTCCTGAAGAAGGAAATTTGTGAATCTTTCATGAATTCAAAAGAATTTCATGACTTCTTTAAAGAACTCACATATATTTAATTGTTTCTTCCCTTTGCAAATCTTCTTCATGAATCTTTTACGAATCTTTAAATGCTTACAATTATTTATTGTTTCTGCCTTCTACAGTTTCTGCTTCCTCGCACTTTCTGTCTGCAATGGTCTTTTGAGCGGACTAGCAGACTGCTCTCCAAGCTTTGTGAAGAATCTATGTCATGTGCTCTCTTTGGCAGTTTAAGATCTATGCCTCTTATGATCGGGATTCTCTCCAGACTGTGTGAAGAGGATTATGTCTAAAGCTATGATACCATGATAAAATGGGAAGTAGAGAATACAGAGAAAGAGAAGAACAAAAATAGTATTAAGTATATTGATTATATGAGGAAAAGAGTACATGAGAAAAGGGGAAAGACTTGAGCTAAATATGCTCAAGCAAATCAATAAACAAAAGTACATCTGGCCAGGACAAATAGCAGTGTATAGTCAGACTGTTGAGGCTACATTATATTTAACAAGTCTTTCATCGTTTGCACATCAACAACAAAAGAAAAAAATTATCCAGCTGGTTCACCCAGATTAAAACATTCGAATACTTCATAACTAACTCAGAGATGACCAAATCTTCCACTAATTCTCTCATCATTTACTTTGCCACTCTAAATACTTCTACATCGCACAAAATACTAGAGCGCATTAGACAAATGACCAATTATGCTGGAGGAGTTTTTCAGATCTCTGTGTTCATTTCTATTGTTGACGAACTTTATCTCACCACCGTATAAAAAGGTCCCAATGCTATGACCTTATTAGTCACCATCAATTCTGAACAATATCTATGACAACAAACAAGAGATTTTGTACACTCAATGAAATACACAATAGTATGTAAGATCTATTTAACAACTTACACAATTGAATGAAATATCTATTTAACAACTTACAGAATCGAATGGAATATCTATCTAAAAACTTCAATGGCATGTTTTACAATCATAAATGCATCTAGGTAGACCATACATAATATGTAACTTTTCCCTTCTTTGATATAGCTATAACTAATAAAAGTATTTTTGGATCACTTGGAAAAGCATGGCAAGCGCCCAAAGGAAGGTGGCGAGGCAACCGACACCTCACCACAACCCGACCAGGCAAGAAAATTAACCTCGGTCACTGGTAAGAAGCCACACATATATTAAACAGGATAGGCACTTTGCTCAAACATCACCTCTAAACCCTCATACTAGGTAGTTGAACCCCCATCAACCAGCATTGAAGAAAAACAAAAAATAAAAAAATGGTTGCATCGTTGTTTGTAGACTATGCGCTCACATCAGGTCGCTATCCTTCGTCTCTTCACAACCACAACCATTTATAGAAAGCACGGTTGCACTCACACCAGTTCATTATCCTTCGGCTCTCCACCACCACGACCATCAATGGAAAGAAAGGAGAAAAGAAGAGGAAGAGACAGCCTAGCAGCCATTTCTATGCCCTTCAAGTGGTAGGCAATGCAACCGTCGTAACACTCCGACCTCTAGACAAAACCCTGAGTGAAAAAAAAAAATTGGAAAGAAGAATTAGTGAGAGAAGGGTTGGATCCACATTTTGTGATTTTCATTTGCCTGATTCATATGGAGGCACATTGGCCATAGGTTGCCTACCCACCCCATAATTATTTGATTTGATTTTTATTTATTTCTTTATTATTGATTTAATTTTATATTTTATTATAGCAGTGGGCTAATTCTTGAGCAATCTTCTCTCTCAAGTTACGTTTTTGGCACTTCCTCCACTGATCATCTTTTAAATTTCTAGCCAATAACAAACTATGATTGATTCTTTGAGCATTTGGGTTGGTTGAAAATGAGGCAAAACCTTTCGAGAAATGCATGGAACTTTGATCCATGCAACACTCAGACTACCGTGAAAATCTAGCCATATTCCAGCACATTTTTTTTATTGCAACAAGTACCAGTAGATCTACAAATCTAGTGGTTGTATCTAGATCACACAGAAAAATAATAGAAACTAAGCTAGAAACCTTACATCCAAATAAAAAGAAATTACAACAATAAATCTACCGAATAATGATTAAGTATTCCATTACCCAATATAATTTTTCTACATCACCTTTCAAATCCTTGAACAAAATGGTCTCCTTGGCCTCCTCCCTAGAAGGGTTCTTGTTGTTTCGAGAGTGTATGGCTTGGCTTGACTCCTCTCCTTTATGACTGAAAGCCATGGCGAATGTGGCCAAAAGATGTAGCCAAATTTTAAGAGAATTATCGATGGATATGGGAAATGGAGGCTACAACTTGAATTTATAAGAAAAATAATTGCTATCTTTGATATGGTCATGGTAATAAAATATTATTATTTGACCATGTCAATTTTAACAAATACTTTTAGGTTTTCTATTTTCTTTAATTTAATTTTTCTTTTCTCCATAGTTTTAAGAGGAAAAAGTCATAAAAGTGTTTTATGATTTTATGAAATGGAAATAAGTTTAGAAAAAGTGGTTCCTTAACTTATAATAGTGGAAAATGATGCAAAAGTGGATTTAGACATATGATCCAGATTATTTTCGGCACGAAATGAGAGCGGAGATGTAATAAAGAAATGCATAGAGATATTGCAGATATTCAATAATATAACAGAAGTGTATCAGAGATGCAACCATAAACACAGATATACAATAATACACGATTTCTATTAATCAAAGAAATGTACAGAGACTGTAAAAATACAGAGTGAAAGACTCGCTAGAATGGTGGCAGCTTATCTCTAAGAAGAGATGTGACGG
>ML785678.1:544781-555344 GCA_009831015.1 Picea engelmannii | reverse complement strand
CCTTTTTACAATAATCGGGAATGCCAAAATTCCTAGACATCCAAAAACCTAACCCTAGGAGATGAAGCGCCAAAAGTCATGTGGGCCCCGTTTGGGTAAGTTGGTGCATCAACTTCCCGGGGTCGTAACTTTTGCATACGATCGCCGTTTTAGGCGTGTGATAGCTAGTTGGAAAGGTATTGTCGAGGAGATTCATTTTTGGGGCTAAATAATGCCCTTGGATATCATTGAGAACCTCTATCTCAAAAAAACTTCATTTAGTCCCTCAAAATGGCCCCAGAAGTTAAAACCTGCTAAAAATAGTAAATTGCCAAAATGACCAGAAAACTATTTTGAGCCATTTGGAAAAGGTGGGTGGTCCCCGATATCCACCTGGATCAACATATGATACCATACTATAAATGATGTATTTTAGTAAATCTATCTTTTTGGTCTAGGCAATTAACTTTCGGGTTATAACATATAGTTTTTTTTGTTATATTAAAAAACATATAGATATAATTGTTTAAATCATATATAATGGAAAATTAATTTTATACATACACATAATGTTTTTTTATTTGTTAAAGGAAAGGATGGGATTCATCCTCATCTTGTCCATCGACCAAAGTAGAAAATGACACATGGGAAGTGAGACACCAGTAGAATTTTATAGAGGTTGAGAAATAGGAAGTGGAGGTTTTCGAGGCGGAAGTTAGGGTCAAGTGAAAAATTACTCATGATGAAAACTTATTTAGGATATACAGGGGTGGATGGAACCTGAAACCAATTTAATCAAGCACTCGAGATACCAAATTCTTCAGGACATCAGAGAGATACTAGTTGATAAAGACTCTACTGGTTTAAGCCTCGGAGAAATATAAGGAGGAACGATAGGAGACTATCCACATGATAAGAATATTTGAAGGTAATTTCAAAGTCAGAGTAATGTATGGCTTAGTCTTTAGCATAAAGATCAGGGTTTCGAAGTTAGATGAGCACGTTGGAAAAATAAAATAGGTTTAAGGGTCCACTAACTCAGTGAGAACCCAAGCCAACCCCATAGTACTCTATGGAGACCCACAATTCTCTAAGGTTGCCAAAGAAGAGGATGTGGACATTGAACTAGATATATAGTTGGAGGAGAAGTAGAAAACCCCTTCTCCTAAGGAATGATAATGCTTCTAATTCTATGCTTTCAGATGTCCTTTTTTGTTCATGTACTCATGGAGAGCTAAAGGCATATATTTTCGTTATCATCGTTTAAGAACAAGATATGGTTGAAAAGCTTAGTAATGGTTGATATAGAAACTTTGAAGGCTATCATTGGGAAGGCGATCTAGTTTCCCTCTGGGAAGACACCTCTCAATAATTTCATGTAGCATCTTTGATGGAACCCTAAGGTTTTTAAAAATAGATTTTCACCATAAGCCAACACCGAACAACGCTAAGTTTCAATGCGTGCATGAACCAAGGATCTACTACACGTTCCAACTGAGTTTGTATTGCCTGTAAGGACTTGAATAGATCACATGTAGACCAAATCCTTGAAGATCTCCAATAATCACTACAATTATTTTTGTAATAGCTCGACTTGTTATGGTAACGATTGAGGAAGAGTTAGAAAGTTTACTATGATTTCCACGCTCCAATAGACTTAAGGGGGATGCATACAATATGTAAGGGGTTGTGTTTTTCTTAACTAGAGATATTACAATGTCTATTATCTTGAGATGAGTCATAGTTCCAGTTCGACATTATGAAAATTTAAGCCTTGTTCAAAGATATTATGTGCTTATGAGAGAGAAAGTATATCTCAAAAATGGTTATGTTGTATTTTAGACGGATGGCATTTTGCATAGGCTTCACCCCCTGTATAGTGATTGTATCTAAATATTGATGAAGTCAATAAATCAAATGAAACAATCCTTATCCTTATATGATGAACATTTCATATTTGTCCCTTTCCTTTACATGATGCATAAAACCTATTGTATTTTTTCTTCTCATGGTGTTTCCTATGAGACCTTCTTCAATCCTTGAATATTGAATATGTCAATTCGTATGGAGTACTTTTGGAGGAAGAAGAGTTTACATGAAAAGAGACTAAGGACCTACAAAGAGACATCATCTTTTGTATTATAGTTTTGTATTATGATTTTATATAGTTTTAACAACCTTTACATTACAATTATGGAAAAATATATTAATTTTTATATTAAAAAACATATACATATAACTGTTTAAATTATATATAATGGAAAATTAATTTTATACACACACATAATGTTTTTTTATTTGTTAAAGGAAAGGATGGGCATCTTCCTCAGTTTCTGGAGAATTGTATAGAGGTTGAGAAACAAGAAGTGGAGGATTTGGAGGTAGAAGTTAGGGTCAAGTGCATAACTACTCTTGATGAAAACTTATGTAGGATATCCCAGGGTGGACAAAACCAATTTAACCCAACACTCGAGATACCAAATTCTTTAGGACATCAAAGATATACTAGTTGATAAAGACTCTAGTCGTTCAAGCCATGGAGAAAAATAAGGAGGAGCAATAGGAGATTATCCACATGATAAGAATATTTGAAGGTAATTTCAAAGTAATGTATCATTTATTTTTTAGCATAAAGATTAGGGATTCAAAGGTAGATGAGCATCCTGGAAAAGGAAAATAGGTTGAAGGGTCAACTAACTCAGCGGTAACCCAAGACAACCCCATAGTACTCGATGGAGACCCACAATCCTCTAAGGTTACCCAAGAGGAGCATGTGGACATTGAACTGGAGATGTTGTTGGAGGAGAAGGAGAATACCCCTTCTCCTAAGGAAGGATAATAGGTCTGATTCTATTCTTTGAGATGTCCTTTTTTGTTCATGTACTCATGTAGAGCTAAAGGCATATATTTTAGTTATCGTCCTTTAAGTACAAGCTCTCATTAAAAAAATTAGTAATGGTTGATATAGAAACTTTGAAGGCTATCATTGGGAAGGGGATCTGGATTCCCTCAGGGTAGCCCCCCCTCAATAATTTGATGTAACATCTTTCTTGGAACCCTAATGTTTTGAAAACTAGATTTGCACCATAACTCATCATCGAAGGATGCTAGGTTTCAATGCCTGTGTGAACCAAGGATCTACTGCGCATTCCAACCCAAATTGTATTGAACATAAGGACTTTAATAGATCACATGTAGACCAAATCCTTAAAGATCTCGAATAATCACTACAATTATTTTTGTATTAACCTGACTTATTATGGTCAAGATTGAGGAAGAGCTGGAAAGTTTGCTATGATTTCCACGCTCCAATATACTTAAGGGGGATGCATACAATATGTAAGGGGTTGTGTTTTTCCTAACTAGAGATATTATTGTCTATTATCTAGAGATGAGTCATAATTCTAGTTCGACATGATGAAAATTTTGGTTGCGTTCAAAGATATTGTGTGCTTATGAGAGAGAAAGCATATCTCTGGAATGGTTATGTTGTATTTTAGACTGATGGAATTATGTGTAGGCTTCAACCCCTCTATAGTGATTGTATATGAATATTGATGAAGTCAATAAATCAAACAATATAATCCTTATTCTTATATGATGAATGTTTCATATATGTCCTTTTCCTTTTTAAGATGCATGAAACCAACGGTATTTTTTGTTCTCATGGTGTCTCCCATGAGACCTTCTTCAATCCTTGAATATTGGATATGTCAATTCCTATGGAGAAATTTTGGAGGAAGGAGTGTTCACATGAAAAGAGACTAAGGACCTACAAAGAGACATCATCTTTTGTATTATAGTTTTGTATTATGATTTTATATAGTTTAACAACTTTTACATTACAGTTATGGAAAAATGCACTTTTACTTGTATTTTTTGCGTTGTTAGATAAATACATCATCTTTTGTATTATAGTTTTCTATTATGATTTTATAAAGTTTTAACAATCTTTACATTACAATTATGTGTAATAAAAGAAGAAGCTACAATTGTGTGTAACAAAAGAAGAAGTAAAAAACATCATATTGATGATGATGACGATGATGATGATTAACGTCCACTAAGACCGAAATGGTCTATCAGACCTTAAGAGGGTAAGTGATTACTTGTGATTCTTTAGAATTTTGTTTCTGTGCTCGAAAAGAATTAAGAGAAGCTTTCCAAGATCACCATACTTTTGTTGATTTAAGAGGTTAGGAAGGTTGGTAGTGTGATAAATATTTTGAAAATGAGATCTAATATGGGTATAGGCTGGAAAATATAAGAGAAAGTTCTTTTCATCTTCAACCTTTTTAGTGTCACAAAGGTGACACACTATTTCATCCCACAACATTTTAGGAATTGACCAATGCCCACTTTCACTATGGAGCTCGTGAAAATTTGTTGTTATCTTAGCAATGCTTATTTTTTTCTTTACACTTGGAAAAAGAGATAGATAATTTTGATCTTCTAGATTAGGTTTGATTACATCTTTATAATACCTTAATTTTTTTTTTCCTCTAACTTTTTATCACACCACATTTATGGAAAACTAGACTTTTGCATGTATTTTATGTGCTTTTAGATAAAGAGTGAAAAATTGACGCAATTTTTATTTCATTTTCTATTAACCTGGAGAGGAATGGGTTTATCAAATTTTGGAACTTATAAAACACAACTTCATCCTCATAGAATTTAATAGGAAAAAATAAAGTTTAACTAACCATTTAAAAATTTAATAATATTATATTTATATATTGTATTAGAAAAAATAATGTTTTCAAGATATAAAATAGTCTTATGGAATTTAATAATATTATATTATAAAAAATAATGTTTTCAGAATATGGAATAGTTGTTTTCTATGTAGTGTATTGTAAAAGTACTCAATTTTGTCATGTTATTGTTTCCAAACCCTAAATTAATCTTAGACTAACCTTATGTATCATTGATAACACAACCACATGTCATACCATAGATTCTGTGAAGAGAGGCTAATAAGTTCATAAGCCAACAATAGAAGTGAGCACAGAGACCTGAAAAGATCTGATGCCAACGTGTTGCCTACCTTTAATTAGTCATTTGTCTGAAGCGATTAATACTGTTGTGCAATGTAGGAGTCAAAGAGTGGTAGAATAAATTATGAGGGAATTTGTGGGCAATTTAGATGGCTCTGAGCAGGTTATGAAGGATTTGAATGTTTCCATTTGAGTGAACTAGATGCATAGTTTTTTCCTCGTTGTTGAAGTGCAATGCCATGAGAGAATTTACCATATCTTTTATTGCCTTAATATCAAGCAACTAATGGAAATACAATGATTGTCACAATTGGAATTTTTCCACAATCCTTGTATATTTTCATGACTTTCTTGTTGATAATAAGGGAAGAAAATACATGAGGAGTCTTTCATCGGTTTCACATCAAAAACAAAAGGAAGAAACTATCCATCTAGTCGAATCAGATGTTTACATTCAAATCCTTCGTAAATAACTCAAAGCCAACCAAATTTTCCACTAATTCTCTCCTAATTTAGTCTACCACTCCGACTCCTTCTACATCGCACAGAAGACTAGAGCGCTTTAGACAAATGACCAATTATGGAGGACGATTTTTTCAAGTCTATGTGATCCCTTCTATTGCTGACTTTCGTTACATCACCACCGTCCAAAAAGGTCCCAGTGGTATGACCTTATTAATTCTGAATAATATCTATGACAACAAACAAGAGAGACTATACACTCAATGAAATACACAATCGAATTGAAGATCTATTTAAAAACTTACACAATCAGATGGAATATCTATCTAACAACTTCAATGGCGTTTTTTACAAACCATAAATGCATCCAAGTAGACCATACATAGTATGTAACTTTTCCCTACCTAGATATAGCTATAACTAATAAAAGGATCCGTGGATCACTTGGAAAAGCATGGAAAGCGCCCTAAGGAATGCGGTGAGGCAACCGACACCTCACCACAACCCGATTAGGCAAGAAAATTAACCTTGATCACTGGTAAGAATCTACGTAGCTCTTAAACAGGATAAGCCCTCTTCTTAAACATCACCTCTGAACCTTCATACCAGGTAGTTGAACCCCTATCAACCAGCATTGAATAAATAAATAAATAAAAAATGGTCTCACCATTGCATGTAGAATGTGTGCTCATACAAGGTCTTTATCCTTCGGCTCTCCACCACCATGGCCATCCGTAGAAAGAAAGGAGCCAAGATGAGGAAGAGTCGACCTAGCAGCCATTTTTGTGCCATTCAAGATGTAGGCAGCGAAACCATCACAACACTTGTACCTCCACACAAAACCCTGAGTGAAAAACTAAATTTTGGAAAGAAGAATGAGCCAGAGAAGGGTTGGATCCACGTTCTGTGATTTTTATTTTCCAGAAGTCATAGGGACACACATTGGCCATAGGTTGCCTACCCAACCCATAATTATTTGTTTTGAGTTTTTTTTTCTCTTTTTTTATTGATTTTTTTTTATATTTAATTATAGGAGTGGGATAACTTTGGGGCAATCTTCTCTCTCAAGTTGTCTTCCAGAAACACCCTCCATCGGTCAACTTTTAAATTTCTGGTGAGAACTATGATCGATTTTCTGAGCATATCGGTTGGCTGAAAAATGGGGCAAAACCCCTAGAGTAAGGTTTTGAAATGCATGGAACTTTTATCCATTCTAAACTCAAACTACCCTGAAAATCTGACCAGATTCAAGCCCATTTTTTTTCTTGCAACAAGTACCATTAGATCTACAAATCTCGTGGTTGTATCTAGATCACACAAAAAAATAATATAAGCTAAGCTAGAAACCCTAAGTATTAGAAGATCTGCAAATCTATTGGTCTTATCTAGATCTCAAAAAAATGATAGAAACAAAGCTAGAAACCCTAACTTTAAATGGAAATATCCATCTTCATGCTTATGTTATTCTCATGGAAAGAAAAAAACTACAACCAAATAAAAATAAATTACAAAAACAAATCTACCAAAGAATGATTAAGTATTCCATTACCCAATATAAAATGTGTACATCACCTTTCAAATCCTTGGACAAAATGGTCTACATGGATTGGCTTGAATCCTCTCCTTTGTGACTGAAAGCGATGGTGAGTGTGGCAAGCGAAGGGGAACACCCACTGCACAAGTCATTCACCTATGCTGAAGCTGTTGATGATTAATTAAATATATGTAAATAAATGGTTCCCTCAGTATATAAGTTGAATCGGGACTCAAATAGAGTATTCTTACCTTTTCTTCTGAAGCTATGTGTCTCATTTGTTTTATTTTCTTAGTTTGCACTTTACATTTACTGCAATTTCGTTTTTGGGGTCTCTGACCTTCCTTCATGGTTGCCCCCTGGTGACTTCGTTTTCCATGCTTCAACCTTTGGGAGAAATATTATCCCATTATCTATCCATCTGTCAGGTAGAAAATTGTTTCCTTCAAATTTTTCGAGGCAGAAGGGAGGGCGCACCAACTAGGGTTTGAGCCCTTACTGGTTTCTCCTTTTTTTGGATGAAGTGAGTTCTCCCTCTCCTATGGTTGCATTGGGCTTCTCCCACTGATCCCTGAAGGTCACTCTAAGATAGCCAAATCCTCTTGGCCACTCTTGGATCACCGTGACTTGGATCCCTATTTGCTTGGTCACCCAAAGCAATGGTGCGCCCCTGTTCAGATTTGCGTCCCTAAGGAGCTTTTGGTCAGAAGCCATATTATGGCTTGTGTGGTCACCTTCTCCAATAGATCTCCTTCTTGGGAAGATCGAGTAGTATCACAACCTCAAGATCGATGGAAAAAATTCTCATCTTGGAGATTGAGCCAAATTTGTTTTGGGGGGGGTTTCATAAAATAGTCCACATTTTCCCCATTCCATGGTTTACATTTTCATGCAAGAAGCTCAAAAGATGTCATAATCCCCAAGGGCGCCCAGATATCCATTACAACAAAGAGGAGTTCCACAGATCTAAGCTAATACATATCTCTTCATCTAGACCAGTTCAACTACGTTGCTTAAGGGTTTTGTGTCCTCTATTCCAAAAGCAGAGTCTGACCCATTTTTCAGCATTACAAACTAGGGGCACCATTAATCTTCAGCTGGACCCACAATTCCTCCACACAAAGATCATTTGGTAGTCGAATCATATTCCAACACATCAAATCCCATCCAATATCTTGGCTTCGTCCTCAATGCACTTCTCATAATGAAACAACAAAACAATCCAAAACCCTTCCGATTGGACACTCGAATCCAACTACCCAAATTTGTTGGTCAAACCAATGGATAAATTGTGGATTCTTGGATCCATAGCCTCTCCACCTATATCAATACATGTTCAGGCCTTATCTAATGTTCCTGACTTGGCTAGTCTAGGAACATTACAGTGGTATCAGAGCTTTAGTCCTGCCAACCTGTGACTAAAGACAATGAGGGCAGCAGAAGACCTAGAGGGCCGTGAACACGTAGGTGACGAATATGTCACTTACAATAGGCATCAAGAAAGAAGGCATAGACCTGATTTTCCCCCTTTCCCTCCTAGCTCAGAGGAAGAGGAAGAGGCACACAGAGAAGCAGAGACAAGGGCAGAGCGCGAGGCTGAGCGCGAGGCTGAGAGGATGCTAGGAGATATATATGAGCAACCAGAGGGTAGCGGCAAGGCCCCCGTAGATCCAGAGGCAACTTTCATGAAGGTTATCAATGGTATGTTAGCTAGAGTGGTTGATAGATTATCTAGATTGGGCACCCCAGAAACAAAAGTCCCACATGTAGCACAGGAAAAATCGGGAGCAGGCAGCAGACCCTAGTCACACTCTCGCACATACAGCTTTGCGAGTAGGATTACCAGACCCTTGTTTCCCAGTTTCCAGAGGGCACCCCCAGTAGCGGCATTGCCACGAATAGCACAGAGGCCACCCACTCATGCCGATGACATTGCAGAGTATAGGAGGGAGTACGCAGCATTGGATCGTGACTTCCATCAGGACATGACCTTAGTCGAGTATTGTGGACTCAGACTTAGGAACCGCCCCAGAGAGCCACAGAGGGGAGTACCACAACAATAGCTGGGGCATAACCTCGATTTCATCCAAAAAGTTGGGAAACTTGCTATCCCTTCTTTCGACAGATCGTCCAAATACACCGCCATAACTTGGGTACAGAAGCTAGACACATATTACAAGCTCACCTAGATGACCAAGACAGAGGCCATCAGTTTTGCGACCTTACAATTGGAGGGTGAGGTACACGAGTGGTGGTATCATGGACTGGTGACATTGGGTCATAGTCGTATAACCTCCTATAGGGATTTTACAGATAGGCTCATGGATAGGCTTGATAGGAAGGATCTCGAGATACACTTCAAGTATCTAGCCCAGTTGAGACAAACTGGCACAACAGATGCATTCATTACAGAGTTTCAGCGGGTAGTCATGGTAGTGACAGATATATCAGAACCCAGGCTAATCATGCTATTGACAGAAGGACTCACAGAGCCTTTAAGAGGATGGGTGAAGGCATACATGCCTCCCACTTTGCAGGATGCCATCCTTCGCACTTGAGATCTGGCAGACTCAGTGCCAAATACTAAAACTTTCTCCAAACCATTTGTGCCCCAGAGGGATCAAGACAGGAAGCCATTCCAGAGAGAATGGAAGGGAAATGAGAAGTTGGATGAGGAGACTAGGTGAGAGATTATGAGGAAGAAGATTTGCTTCAGCTCTAGAGATCCTTGGGTCCCAGGCCACAGGTGCATGGGCAAGGGAGAGATTCATTATATTGAGGTAGCAGCAGACAGTGTGGATAGTTAGGAGGAGAAAGACAATGGATCCACTAGTTCAGAGGAGGAGTCAACACCAATAGAGGAGCAGCTTCCATGTAGACCACCAACACCGGCAGGAGCCCATCCTCCAGTAGTCCCACAACCGCCAAAGCAGGCTAACAAGAAGAAACCAGCAAAGGGAGGAGTCATAGCGACCCTTTCTGGTGTTCCTAGGTATGATACCCTCCGTATCAGAGGGATTATTCAGGGGCAACGGGAAATCGCCCTGATAGATGGTGGGGCCACCCATAACTTCATCGATGCTTCACTAGTATCGAGATGGGAACTTCAGACAAACAAGTTTGAGGGGTTTGATGTTGCGGTAGCAGATGGCCACACAGTGGAGTGTCTAGACAGAATTCCAAACTTAGAGATGAAGTTAGGCAACTACACCATGAGAGACACATTTTATGTGGTTGACCTATCGGACACAGATGTGGTGTTAGGAGTTCAGTGGATGATTACCTTGGGAAAAATCACTACCAACTACCAAACCTTGGAAATGGGATTCAAAGATCAGGATGGGAAGAAGGTTGTTCTAAGAGGTATGTTGACAGGAGCACCCAGGACAATTTTAGCCAAGAGGATGGAGAGGATATTTAGACATGGGGAGGTAGCATATGCCATAGAATGCTTGATCACTACTCAAAAGGATTCAGAAGGTCGACAACAATACCACACAGAGATCAAGAATTTATTGGGATGACATCAACAGGTCTTTGAGGCAATCCCACCAGGGAGACCACCTGACAGGGGGTTTGAGCACACCA
>ML785678.1:533867-544731 GCA_009831015.1 Picea engelmannii | reverse complement strand
GGAGGGGGAAAAACCTATGATCACCCCCCCCTATCGTCATCCTAGGAGGTTCAAGGATGAGATAGAGAAGGCAATCAAGGAATTGTTAGCGATGGGACACATCAGACCGAGCAACAACCCATTTTCTTCTTTAGTTGTCTTAGTTCTGAATAAGGATGGCACCATGAGGATGTGCATTGATTACCGAGCCTTGAACAAGAAAACCATCAAAAATCAGTACCCTATCCCACGCATTAAAGAGTTGATGGATGAACTACATGGGGCATTTTTCTTCTCAAAAATCGATCTATGCTCTGGATATCACCAGATCAGCATCTGAGAGCAGGACATAGAGAAGACGATATTTCGATGTCATTTTGGACACTTTGAGTTCCTATTTATGCCATTTGGGCTAACCAATGCACCTGCTACATTCCAGTCTTGCATGAACCATATATTCAGGGATCAGTTAAGGAAATTAGTCTTGGTTTTCTTCGACGACATCTTGATCTATAGCCAGTCATGGCAAGATCATATGAGGCACCTAGATGAGGTATTGAGCATCATGAAGGCACAGTCATTATATGCCAAAGAGTCCAAGTGTGAGTTTGGTATGACAGAGCTACTTTACTTAGGCCACATCATCAGTGCACAGGGGCTACAGGTGCACCAAGAGAAGATCAGGGCCATTCTAGATTGGTCGATGCCCAAGAACGTGACAGAATTGAGGAGCTTCTTTGGGTTGTGTAGCTATTACAGGCGGTTTGTCCGAGGTTTTTCTCAGCTTGGAGCACCACTGACAGATCTTACCAAGCATGCGACCTTCATATGGACCGAGAAATCACAAGAAGCCTTTGATCACATGAAGGAAGTCATGAGCACTTGTCCAGTGTTAGCACTACCGAACTTCACCCTACCATTTGTACTAGAGTGTGATGCATCCGGCGAAGGGATCAGTGCAGTTTTGATGTAGGGAGGACACCCCATTGTACTTGAGAGCCGAAAGCTTAGTCAACCTGAGAGGTTGTACTCCATTTATGACAAGGAAATATTGGCAATCATGCATGCCTTGACAAATTTTAGATAATATTTGGTGGGCAACAAATTCATGGTCAAGACGGATCACAACAGTTTGAAGTATTTCCTTGAGTAGAAGGACCTCAGTGAACGCAAATAGAAATGGGTGACAAAGGTACATGCATTCAACTTTGACATAGAGTATGTCAAGGGGAAGAAGAACATTGTGGCCGATGCACTATCGACGAGACCTGTGGAATGTTCTTTGATGGAGATTTCAGTAGATTGGAAATCCCACTTGTTAGTGGAATATTCCAAGAACAAGTTTGCTTGTGAGGTGATGGATGGGAAGATACAGGATGACCGATATAGGGTCATTGACGATGTCATATTTTACAAGGATAGAGTCTACTTGGTGCTAGATTCAGGGCTTAAGAAGAAAATCCTCACCGTAGTTCATGATTCACCTTTAGCAGGACATCAGGGGTTTTTCAAAACCTACAGACAAATCCAAGAGAGGTTCTCATGGAAGGGCCTCAAAAAAGACGTTATGAGACACATCAGTGAGTGTGTGACTTGCTAGTAGAACAAGTCAGAGTAGGCTCTTCCAGCGGGGCTACTTCAGCCACTCCCCATTCCAGAGCAGAAATGGGAGAGTATATCTATGGACTTCATCACTGGTCTACCCAAGGTCCAGGGTAAGGACTGCATCTATGTAGTGGTTGACAGATTGACCAATTTTTCTCACTTCTAAGCCATACCGACAGAGTACATTGCAGTTCAAGTAGCCGATATTTTCTTTAAGGAGGTCTTCAGACTTCATGGTTTTCTGAAGAACATCGTCAGTGACAGGGACAGTCGGTTCATAGGGACATTTTTGAGAGAGTTGTTTCAGTTGGTGGGGATAGAGTTGACACCTAGCACCAGCTATCACCCTCAGATAGATGGGCAGACTGATATTGTGAACAAGTGGGTTGAAGGGTATTTGAGGACCTATGTAGGAGGACAATAGAGAATGTGGGTAAAGTGGTTACATTTAGGGGAACATTGCTACAATACCACCTTCCACATGTCCATTGGTATGACACCCTTCCGAGCATTATACGGATATGATGCTCCCACTTTGGTAGACTTGGTATTCGGGGAGAGTAGAGCTCCCAAGGCCAAGGATTGGATCATAGAGAGTCAGGAGATTCTCAAATTGTTGAAAGAGAACTTGCAGACGACGCAAAACCGACATAAGATAAGCGTGGATAGGCACAAGATAGAGCGTAGCTTTGAGGTTGGAGATTTGGTTTTCTTGAGACTCTAACCCTATAGATAGTCATCTCTAAAGAAGAGTGGAGCCAAAAAGCTCAAGCCTAGATTTTATGCTCCCTATAGGATCATGCGCCGAGTAGGCGAGGTTGCTTACGAGCTAGAGATTCCAAAGGAGAGCAAGATTCATAACGTGTTCCACGTGTCTTGCCTAAAAAAGGCAGTGGGAAAATTCATTAACACATCAGAGGAGCTCCCCCCGTTGGATGAGGAGGGACAATTGGAGTTAGTTCCAGAGGATGTTTTGGAATTCCGAGAGCGGAAACTAAGGAGCAGGGTCATCAGAGAGTGTTTGATCATATGGAGAGGGCTTCCATTAGAGGACGCTACTTGGGAGAGAGAGAAGGTGTTGCAGCACCCTGGACTGGTATTTCTTGAGGACAAGCAATTTCGGGAAGGGTGTACTTTAATGTCCCTTTCCAAATAGGAGCTCCAGAAGAGGAGGCTTAATGGTCTAAACCACCCTGTTAGACTATAGCCAGGGCCAAAGAGGGGTAAACAGGGTTACTAGAGGTCACTCCAGTCACAGGTGTTATATTCGAAAAGTGACATTGAGCTAACAAGAGTTAACAACGCTTTACTAGAGGTCACCCCAGTCATAGGTGTTATATTCAGAAAGTGACATTGAGCTAACAAGAGTTAGCAATGCTTTTAAGTCATTATGAGCTAAAAATAGAAGTCAACAGTGAATTAGGGTTTCAACAGTGATTTAGGGTTTCAGCATGATTTAGGGTTTTGGAAAACTATAAAGGAAGGGTCAGCGACCTAATTCATTATTATGCAGATTATGACTTGTCATTGAGGAGAAGAGGCGCATCTCAGGAGAGATAGTTCAGTGTATTCTAGGAGGAAGACACGAGTTGGCTGATTTCGGTGTTGAAAGACACACCCTAGTCACTGAGAAGATCATCCAGGTCTTCCATCATTCTTCGGTGCTCGCATATTCCGGGTATTATCTTTTAGATGCTTATTTGTATTCCGGCTAAGATCCTTTTGTCTTTTGATCTAGCCGAGTGTTGTTATTCAATCCAAATATGAACTCAGCCCCACGCAAATAAGCACTGAGCATGAGCTCCTTCTCCATGTCACCACTGGCTTATCTCATAAAGAGCGCGTCATGTTTCACGACGTTGAGACTATTGGCGTGTGAGCCACTCTTGACTCTCCAATTCCCAAATTCCAAAAGGGGCTTGATGAGCCCTCAGCTCCTCTCATATCCTTCCTCCACATGACCCCGGTGCTGTGACCATGGTCCACTTTTCATGATTTCATGGTTCGTGAAGTTGCGATGCAACTCCAACCTTTCCTCTTTGGAATCCCGAAATATGAAACTCCGATCTATCCTCTGTTGTGGATCGAAAATCCATATCCTCCTAAGATTTGATGGTTCAGATACTTTCGAGATTTCATGGATTAGTATTTCACGACCTTTGAACTATCGTCACAATGTTCTCCAAACCCTGAACTTTGAAATGCCAAAATTGTGGAGCGTCCCAAATCAACAGTTCACGCTCCTCCTGATATGATGGCTCAGATCACATGGGAGTTTCCTGTATCATTGAACTCTCACCTTTGATTTCCTGATTGCCGAAATTGTGATGGCAATTGGAACTACTACCACCTGTCCTCTGAGATGGATGTTCCTGATTCTTTCGTGAATTTTTCTTTCATGATTTTACCCTAGTCATCACCTTCGTTCTCCTGGTGCCAAAAACTTCAATGGCTTCCAGATCTTCGCCACCTGTCACTCCATATCCAATGGTTGGAGTGATGTTCTGATTTTAGTATTTCACCTATCGGGGTATGGAGTGCAGTCTCCTTTGCTCGTCCAACTCCCGATTATCGATTTCCCAATAGTGTCAAATTGATGGCTCGTGATCTTTCTCGATTCAACGGCTCAGATTGAGTCATGTTTTCACAATTCGTGAATTCTTACCACTGTGTTCTCTAACCTTTACTCCCTACGAGTCAATAAAATGACGATATCTTGCCATGTATCCTCCTTGATGGATGGTCCCAACAATTTCAGGATTTCGCGAATTTGTAAGTCGAATTTTCTCCTCTGTGCTCCAGAGGACTAAACCTCGAGCACTTTCTCCCGGATCCGATGACTATCGGTCCTCTGCACTAAATCTAACGACTAGAAATCTTTTGCCTTTTCTGTGCCCTCCTCATCATTTTTGAACTCAATTGATGCTTAGATCTGTTCACAGGGATGATCTTATGGCTGTGTATGCTTGTCCTTTGTTGCTTTGGCCTATTCTTTGCTGCTTCTGCAAAGAGTTTCTCCTGAAGAAGGAAATTTGTGAATCTTTCATGAATTCAAAATAATTTCACGAATTCTTTAAGGAACTCACATATATTTAATTGTTTCTTCCCTCTGCAACTCTTCTTCATGAATCTTTTATGAATCTTTAAATGCTTACAATTATTTATTGTTTCTTCCTTCTGCAGTTTCTACTTCCTCACACTTTCTGTCTGCAATGGTCTTTTGAGCGGACTAGCAGACTGCTCTCCAAGATTTGTGAAGAATATACGTCCCGTGATCTTTTTGATAGTTTAATATCTGTGCCTCTTATGATCGAGCTTCTCTCCAGACTATGTGAAGAGGCTTACGTCTAAAGCTCTGATACCATGATAAAATGAGAAGCAGAGAATACAAAGAAAGAGAAGAACAAAAATAGTATTCAGTATATTGAATATATGAGGAAAAGAGTACATGAGAAAAGGGGAAAGACTTGAGCTAAATAGGCTCAAGCAAATCAATAAACGAAAGTACAGCTGGCCAGGACAACTAGCAATGTATAGTCAGACTATTGAGGCTACATTATATTTTACAAGTCTTTCATCGTTTGCACATCAACAAAAGAAGGAAAAAACTATCCAGATAGTTCACTCAGATTAAAACACTCAAATACTTCGTAACTAACTCAGAGACGACCAAATATTCCACTAATTCTCTAATCATTTAGTCTTCCACTCTAAATCCTTCTACACCGCACAGAATACTAGAGCGCTTTAGACAAATGACCAATTATGGTGGAGCAGTTTTTCAGATCTGTGTGATCGCTTCTATTGTTGACGAATTTATCTCACCACCGTCCAAAAAGGTCCCAGTGCTATGACCTTATTAGTCACCATCAATTCTAAACAATATCTATGACAACAAACAAGAGATATTGTACACTGAATGAAATACACAATAGTATGTAAGATCTATTTAACAACTTACACAATCGAATGAAATATCTATTTAACAACTTACACAGTCGAATGGAATATCTATCGAAAAACTTCAATGGCATGTTTTACAAACATAAATGAATCTAGGTAGACCATACATACTATGTAATTTTTCCCTTCTTTGATATAGCTATAACTAATAAAAGGATTTTTGGATCACCTAGAAAAGCATGGCAAGTGCCCAAAGGAAGGTGGTGAGGCAACTGACACCTCACCACAACCAGAGCAGTCAAGAAAATTAACCTTAGTCACTGGTAAGAAGCTACAAAGATCTTAAATAGGACAAGCACTCTACTCAAACATCGCCTCTGAACCCTCATACCAGGCAGTTGAACCCCCATCAACCAGCATTGAAGAAAAACCAAAAACAAAAAAATGGCCGCATCATTGTTTGCAGGCTGTGAACTCACATCAGGTCGGTATCCTTCGTCTCTTCACCAGCACGACCATCTATAGAATGAAGGGTTGTTCTTGTTAGCAACAATTATTGTCTTGGGACGAAGAGCATCTAGGTCTACAGGTTGCACGAAGAACGCCCAAGCGTAGCACGTAAAGCCCCATTTCATGCTAAAAATCAAGTGAGCGGGCAAAATTATGTTGTCAACAACCTAAATTCATCCATAGGAGCAGATCGACGGTCGGCAGGAAATCGCAGTTAGAAGAATTGAGTTGGGATTAGCACAATGGGTAGAATCTATATTACATGCAAGAAAGGATATCACTCATCCATCCAAAGGACGCGTGGCATGAGATCTAGTCACGTCGACTTTTCAGCATTTGGGAGTTCGAAGGGTGAGGGTTTTACATCATTCTACATCTCGTAACCCTAAACCCAGAAACGTCGATAAGAGCCTTTGAAGCTAAGCCTATGGTCCTAGCACCCGGTCATGTCAAGCGATCCTGGTAATGGAGGCATCCCTCTTCTGACATCAAAGCCACCTAGGTCGTTCAACTGAAGGACACACGATGCAAGATCTGAGCCACAGGTGAGGCCTTTCGATATTTTCGTAGTAAAAGCATCAAGGTCATCTCAGCCGTCCATCCATCGATGAAACTCGGGCACATTGGACTTAAAGGGAGCATGGATCTGGGTGGTGTTGGCAGCCAATTCACCTTCTTTTTATGATCCTATGAGCTGCCTACACCTATGTATTGCAAACATCAAGTTTTCGTCGCATTTTTTCAAATAGACGACATTTACACATTTATCTTCGTTAAGTTTTCACGACTGTAAGCGTGAAAACTTCTCCTTTCGAAGACATATTTCGATCACTATATGAACTGTCAATATCTCTTTTGTCATTATGCCTTTTGCGCTTACCTTTTATTGATCACTATACGACTGGAAAGATCCTTTGATCAGTTCTCATACTTCGATTGATTGTATAACTTGGTTTTATTGAGTTTGTAAGGCATTTAGCCTTTAGATATACACTTTTTTATGACTTGCCTGATCATTGATTCTATGAAAATGCATAGGGGTTATGATTAAGTTTTCTATATATATATGATATAATCCTTATGTTAATCTTTTTATAACTTTTGACTTTTCAACTACATGAATACTGTTTGGCACCTTGGTTAAACTTTTGATTATATACATTGGCGCATAGTTGATTTTGGGTTTTGATTTATATGTCGGATGTTTGAACACTATGGCATAACGTTTGCGCGCATTGGTATACACATTTCATTTCATTGGTTGTACACATGACTTAATGGTTGAACTATTATTATGGATTGAGCAGCTATGAAAATTGGCAGTTGTACTTGGGTAATGAATATTTTACATGGCAGACTCCACCACCTTCGCATGCTCACATTTATGCTTATCCCTTTTGGCTCGTTCATTGTTTTTGGCTCGGGTAGCTCTGCTTCTGTGTGTGTTGGTGAATCCAAAATCTTCCCCTACCATGTGTTCGGCTCCATGGCACCAGTCGTGCGAGTTCAACCCAATGGAAAACAACCTCTGTTAATGTTTGACAATGCCCGCCAAGATTTGGAAGATAGTGGATGGCTTACCTTCGTGAAACGATTTGAGGGTTTTAACCTTTGCGTAGCTCAACAATTTTCCATGACCTTCGATGGCTGTCAAGCCAAGGTAGGCGATATACAGTTAGAGATTGATGAATAGTTTATCATCTCGGCTACGGGGTTACCTCCTTCGGGACAACGTTGGTTTAAGAATTGCAAGGTCAAGGAAGTGTCGTGGACATTGTTGTTTCTATCATGCAAAGTCACCTCTTGTGATAGAGGTATGCCTGTGTCTAAGCTCAAACCACGATGGCATGATTTATTAATGCTAGTCAAGAAGTTCGTGACCTGCGAAGGTCGATACGGACTTGTGTTCCTTTACCACCTGTGTGTGCTGATGATTTTTATAGGGTATCCTCTAAACATGCCTTTCTACTTTCATCAAAGCCTGTATGAAATGTCTAAAACGTTTAAGAGTCACAAGGCTGACAACAGCCTGTTCCACCATGGGCTTATCAATCTCATCGTTGTTTATCATTTGAATTTGCATGGTGATAGTTGGAAGGCTTTCATCGCCCGTAATGGCTTTGAAGACACCGACCCTACACAGGTTGATAAACCTATGGTAATCGAAACAAAGGCCAAACCGCTTGTACCCTTACACCTCCTACCTCCTAAACCCTCGACTGACCTTCCTGTTGACTTACGCGACACTGTAACTAAGAGTGCATAAGCCATTAAGAAGCCTATGAGCAAAAAACCCAAGGCAAACATTACTGCTAATACCAAAGGGAAAAGGAATGCCCGACTCATTTTGAGAATGGCCAGAAACAAACCAAAACCCTCTGCCGAGTCTAACCCTATCATCCTAAGTGAGGACTCTGATTCTGATATTGAGCGTTTTCTGGCCAGTGAGTACCCCTACTCGCAGGGTTTATGTCACAAACCCCCTTATGACTTTGTATCAAACCTACCCCCCTGCCTAAAGGACGACCCTAACTACCCGGGTATTAAATTGCCTTGTGAAACCCTTGGTCATTTTGCCAAGCCCTCGCCTGCTTTGTCTAAACCCACACACTCACCCTGTGACCAATGCAATTCATGGTTACAGCGATATTATATTGATGTTCCTATACTCCAATCAAAGATTCAATCACTGGAAGACTAGATTATAGTGCTAACCAGTCAAAAGGCCAAGCTCCAAGCGACATATAAAAAGAAAAAGACAACTGGCTCCATCTTGTTTAAAAGCATGGAATCAGCCACAGTTGTTGTAAATTCCAAGCTGGCATAATCAAGCAGCCTCGTCGCTACACAGGTGAATTCAAATTACATGTGATTTGATGGACAATTTAGAGGATATTTGGATGTTTTAGTTTCATTTTAATTTCCTAGCTTAGGCAACTTTGGGATATCTTCCAGATTTCATGTAAACAATTTTATAACTTCCACATGCAGGTTTTACCCTGTGGAAAACCTTTAAATACTTATTATTTTTGTAAAAAGTATCATCCTCGCTTGTGGGAGAACTAGGATAATGGATATCTAATACAGACTGGGACAAAAATTGATGTTCTGCTACAGCTTTAGCTTTCCTAATATCAATCTTTTGTGTCATGTTTATGTTTATCAATTTGAATTTGGTTAATGACTACTTTAGCTATATTAGTCTTTTGCAAATGATATGATTTAAATAATATAATCCATATCTGATTCCTTCCAGTATTTAAAAACATAGCAATTACTTGATTCAGTTTGTGAATGACAGATTTCTCTTCTTCATCAATTGAATTATTAAGTATAAGTTTTTGCATAACAAGTTTACCTAATTGCAGAGATTTATAAATCATATAATTGTTATGATTTTTTATGTCTTGTTTGTCTTGTAAACAAACTTAAAGAGCATTGCAGCTTATTGTTTACGAGAAGTTTCTTGATTATTCGGTGCGAGTTTCTTTCCTCCGATCTGCTAGTACAGTCATCATACACAGGGCAAATCTAGAGCATTTCTCCAGGTTAATTTGTGATTTATTTTCGTTAATTTGTTTAGAATAATTTAAGTAGTTTGATTAAATATTTTTGTAGTTTAGATCAGTAATTTAGTTTAGTTATTTTTCTGTTTCATTTCTATTCATAAAATTATAAAAGCAATAAAAATACCTCTCGCTATCTTAGGGCAGAATGCAAATGAGTTTTTCAGGTTTTATATAAACCTGTAAATTGTGGATATTGTACATTTTGTGAATAAGTTATATTGCAGTTAGTAGTTAGATAGTTAATTAGTTAGAGTTAGTACAATAGTAATTAGTAGATTGTGTTTATAGAATAATTAGTTTTAGTTAGTTTGTTTAGTAATTAGTTTTAATTAGATTATTTTATTAGTAAGTTTTGTTTATTGTTAGTTAGTTTAGTTTGTTTTATTTAGTTTTAGTTGGATTAGTTAGTTTAGATTAGTTTTATTTTTCTTTTCTTAGGACCTTAGATCGGCTAACGGATCCGCTAAACCCGTCAGGGTGGTTCATTCCAAACAAATTGGGTTATTAGACAACCCCGGACCGGTTCCACTCTCTCAGTTGACGGATGATCGATTTCGCCCGTCAACAACTGGCGCTAGAAGGAGGGTCGACTGACCAGATGGCCTTGTAGGAGCCTTTATTTTAAGTGTATTAAATTTTCCCCATGGCTCCCCAAACGACTGTGTTGGAACATGCTTTCAACTTCTCATTACCCGATGTTCTCAACGAGACAGTCTCATGCTTGTCCGAACTCACTTTTGATGGTGAAGGCAATTTATCTGCTAAAGACCACCTTAACAAGTTTTGGTGCAAATGCATCAAATATGACATCATAGGTTTAAGAGTTTTATGCAGACTTTTCACTTTTACTTTTAGAGGTCGAATCAAACAATGGTTTGAATCCTTTCCAGCATGTCACATTTTTTATTGGTTTCAATTTGTAGATGAGTTTCTAGATGCTTTTGAAATTTATAATTTTGATCAATTATGTGAAGAATTTCATACTTCGCTAATCAACGACGATTCATCTTCAGAAGGCTTTTTGACCAAAGTCTATCATATCCTCTGTAAATTTAATCTCGATGACATGTCATTGGCATTAAATCTCTTCTATGGTCCTTCCATTCCCTCCATCCAGTCATGTTCAATCACAAACGAAGAACCAATTGCAAATCATATCACTCAACTGCAAGAACAATCTTCTTCGCAAGAAGAGAAAAATTCTTCCGATAATGTTGAACAAGCCAGGAAGGTAGAATCTATTGATCAGGCTCTTATTGACAACCAAATTGGTTTTTCCTTTGAATCATTGTATTTTC